>JAQQZR010000010.1:2831747-2849564 GCA_030068235.1 Notoglanidium macrostoma
CTGTGGTGGACTGGCGACCTGCCCAGGGTGTACCCCGCCTCTCGCCCCAAGATGCTGGGATTGGCTCCAGCTTCACCATGACCCAGATGGATAAAGCGCTATAGATGATGGATGGATGGATGGATGAAAAATGGCTCAGATACTGAAATGCCACTTTGACAAGTGTTTACTAGCAGTTATCAAACTGTCTAGCTAAATAGGCTTAGTTAGATAAGCAAGATTGCTAGCAATGTGAGTAGCAAATGTACCTAATGTAAGTGAGGAACAAAATCATTGTTTGTTATGTTATATTAATTTTAGACTTTCAGAGATTTGGCTGCTGTTTAATACATTGCTGGGGAAAAGAAATACAACATAAACTGAGTCAGATATGGAAGTCTGACCTTGACAAATTCAAGCCAGTTTACTGGCAGATAATTAGCTACCTACCAACAGATCGCTAGTTAGCTAGGTAAGCAATCTAGCTAGCAAACATATCTAATGTAAGTTTTCACAGGTTTGGCTGTTGTTAAAAGGTTGATAAGGAAGAATACAACTGTAACACACGCTAGCTAATTTCCTTTTTTTTTAGCTAGTCACACACCTAGAGAAGAGGTTAGCTAGGTAAGCAAGTTAAATAGCTGGATAACAGATATACCTGATGAAACTGAGTAACAAATTCTTGCTTGTTATTTTGTGGTAACATTATACTTCAAGATGTTTGGCTGTTGTTAAATAAGTTGCTAAGAAAATGACAGTGGGAATGGAGACAGATACTGAAATCCAACTGTGATAAATGTATGCTAGTTTATTAGCAGTTACATAACCATCTGGCTAAAGAGGTGGCTAGGGAAATATTCAAATTAATTAGTAACAAGATCATGCTTGTTTTATAACTGAGTAACGGGATCATAGTTGGTATGCTAATGTTTAATTAACTTGCAGTTAATTAGCCAACTAGCTATTTGTCAGGAAGACTTGTGAGTGTTTTAAAATCGCATGTTCACAGTTCCTGGCATTTTTAATGAAAGTAAAGATTAAGTCTGATTTTTTGGACACTTTAATTGTACATAATTAATATTTAATGTTCAGGTACATTAATGAATGACACTGCTTTACGATACCAACTAGCTTAATGGTAAATCTTCAAGCCATTTGTTGGGTACGTCTTAAAAGTCATTATCTCTATCATCGTCAGTGCAAACCTGATGCAATCATTTAGCATAATATTGTATAGTGAAATCAAACAGATAATCATCTGATTTTCCTCCATTTTTATCTGGCTAATGTTTACGTGATGGCGTCACAGTGTAATGTATTAGTGAGCTGCTTACCCTCCGCTGCATCTGCACGGGCTCTGCTCTGACTCGCAGGACAGGCATCCCGTCCAGCATCAACATCCTGATCAACATTCCGGCACACACAGGGACACAAAATAGAAAAGAGACACGTTAGTTTTTCTGTTCAACAGAAGTATTAAAATGATTATGTGAAAATCAGAGCAAAATATTGCCCAAGCACATAAACTAAAGCAATAAATACGAGTATGAGAGGGTAAAATAGAGATGATTTGATTGATTGTGTGAGAGAGATTCAGAACGAGTGTTTAGTCTAACAGCATGTGACAAGCCAGACCTGGCAGTGCTGGTGAGGTGTAATGAACTGTTCGAGTCGTGTTATGAATCCTTTTGACAGTCATGCAGTTTATAAAATCAGTAGTGCTTAAGCAAGCTGTTCGGATATTTAAGCTCTCCACCTAACCTGAATTTGCTTGTGAAACATAATAATGACTTGCCCTGTATGTTGTGTGGCTCATTCTCATTTTATCCACAATGTAGTGAGAGATATTTGTATGTGTGTGTGTGTTAGTACAGATACCACGAAACGTCATTAGATTCAACTACACACCTCCATCACCAACTAAATCAGGCCACGAACAGCCACGAACCTCTTCCAGTGTTAATAAAACCCCTCAGAGCCCCTTATGATCTCATCCCATGATGCCTCTTTTCAAATATTAGGTACATTAGGCTACATTATTTCAATTTATTGGTGCTGACCGTTCCACTCACAGAATACAAACCAGTTCCACCCTGATAAAATGTACACAGCAATTGCATTTGGTTTTGCATAATTCAAGCAAATTATTCAATCAAGTTTATAGCTATAATGACTAAAGATCAACTATAACAACTTCATAATAAAATCAAAGTAAAGTAAATCCCCCTCTGATAAAGGGTTCTGCATAGAACCTTAAGGGTCCCCAGTTAATCTTTATTAAAGTGATTGTATATATTTATTTTTATTTATCTTTGCATATCTATCTGTACATAAAACATTCAGATACATGTCAGAAGCTTCAATTAGATTTGCAAACATCAGAATGGGGGAAAAAAACATGATGTCAGTGATTTTAACCATATCATGGTTTTTGGTGTCAGACTTCTTGGTTTGAGTATTTCAGAAACTGCTCATCTCCTGGTGTTTTTGCACGTAGCAGTCTCTTGAGTTTACACAGGAAGTTGCGAAGAACAACAACAAAAAACAGCATTTCTGCAGGTAGAAAAGCCTTGTTGATGAGAGAGGTCAGAAGATAATGGCCAGACTTGTTTGATCTCATGGGAAGGCTACGGTATCTCAAATAACCAGTCTTTACAACCACGATGAGCAGAAAAGCATCTCAGAACACAAAACATGTCGAGCCTAGTGTTGGATGGCCACATTGGGTGACATTTTTCCAATCTTCAACTATTCGGTTTTGGTGAAATCCTACTTGGCCAATAAAATTATTTTTGATTCTGATTCAAAGGGACACAATAACGCATGAAATGGCAGTACTAGCATGCATTCCTCAGCATGCAATTCTGACAGACATATTTACCTGTTTGCAAAGTGTACTAATTCAGGAGCTTTGCTACTGCATTCACAATACCATCTTTACCAGCATTATAGGCACAACTATTCGTTGTGCAACTAGGGTTAAATGAATGGACTGTGTGCTCGTCCTCATTGCCTCGTTATAGATGTTGAAAGGCGGTAGAAAGGTAATATAAGCTGCCCCTCATATAAACACTGGCCCACATGCCTTAGAGGTGGGGGGGTCAGCAGGTCAACCATGCTTTTACAGCTCAGCATATACAGTAGCATGGTGATAAATGGCCATGGTTGATTGCGTCCAATTCTCTGCCGTGCTCGCTGATTCAGGAGAGACCCATGGCAGAAACATGCTGACTGCTTTGGCCTCTGCTGACCTGGATGATGTGTGTGTGTGTGCAATGAAGCAGACAGGATGTCAAAGGAAATGGGTGGGGTCTTGGATGGCTGCACAACAATTATAATTCCTTGACCCAAGCTCCTAAAGTAAGTGTGTGTGTTTGTGTGTTTAGCAAACTCCACTTTAGTAGCACCATAATCCTTCCTGATACATAGTGTGCACGTATTCACCAGAGGAATCCCGCTTTAAGGCAGTTCGGCGTGCCTCAGGCCGGCCAACAGCATCATGCCTTCAATCTTGCAGTAGATGACTGAGAGCCATATGTTACACAGCTGTGCCTCTGTAACACCTCATACAACCTAGATGAGGCTTGAACGCACCCCTGAGCATCAATAAATCCCCACTCTAAGGGTTTGTTGCTATGTCCAGGCACCGAGAGGGTTCAGGAAGGGGGCTCTCAGCATTAGTCACAGTATCAGCACGCGGATGGTGACACTGTAATGGTTACAAATGGCTTACCAGGTTTGCATTAATGGGAAAGGACGGGATCAATGAAAGGCTGAAGTTGGGATCCGGACTGGAATCAAATTGTCTATGTGGGAAGGAGAGATTTTCTTTGGCACCCGTTTTGATGAGGGAGAAGCTTTGGTGAAAGAACAGCTGGCCAAGATCAACCTCATTCAGAATGAGGCATGACATGTCAGTGATGGAAGTCAAAGATGGACAAAATCCATTTCAGCCTCCACTCAGGAAAGGATCAGTGGCTACTTCACAGAACCAGACAAATCTCGGATGTGGTTAAGGAATGCCTCTCACAAATTAGTGACTTAAGTGACTTGTCAACTCTTTGTACATACTGTGATCCGTCGAAGTTCACCAGTTGATTAGTTTGAAATGAATTGTTGTGGTGAACAAACTTATCTAAGTAAGCATTCTTATCACAAAGAACATTTTTATTCCTAGAGTATACCTTATCCGAGTCTGATATACTCGCCGACAGAGATTTAACTGTGCAAGTCATGTTTTGGCCCAAAGTGCAGAGAACTGCACATAGACAAGAAAGCAATGAGTCATTGTTTTTTGTAAAGTAGATGGTCAGTTTCATCAGAGTGCATGACCTCTATTGGGTCAGCACGACTTCCTTCCACCGTGTTGCTCCGCCAGTAACCAGTTTGAGCTTTTTGCCTCCTGGATAAACACCACCTACTCCACCTCTGTTCAATAATCTCCCTCATGTCAGTGACAGATAACAGTGTAAATGGAAATTGGACTGTGTGTTTGATCTGGCCACAGCAGACTGTAACTTTAAATGCAACTGTCAAAAGGAAGTGTAAAAAAAAAGGTGTAAAAGTGTAGTTAAAAAATCTACAATTTAAAGTTCTCCCTATCTTTGATTTGTCTCTCTGTGGGAATCCTTATATAACTCTCTACATATAATCCTACAACAGATGTTTTCCTTTTCAAAAATGTTTCCAAGGAACGCCTTTTTCTCTGGTAAAAGTGTACTGTGGCTCGGTATCAGTTAGCTTGATCTCATTTGCATAATGGTATATTCTTTATGGTTTAGGTCATACATGATGAAAAAAAGTTTAAATATCAATGCCTCGAGGGTTCTTCGGCTTCTAAGGGAAGCCTTAAACGTTTCCTGTATAAGAGGAACTTAACTGCTACAACGTTGGTGCCTTATCAGAAAGAGTTTCAAGTAGGACCCCTTTACAAAAAAGCAAAACATTACTTGACTCTCAAAACAAACCTTGAGTAACCTTTTTTTCTAGGAGTATAAGACTGGATTGCCATAAAACATCTTAAGCACAGAGTGATCTGGATCTTATAGTCGTAATCTAAGATCAAGGCCATCCAAAGCCTCCCCTGACTCCATGCTGAAGGTCTACCTAAGGATCTACTTTGGAGCCCATGCTGTCTGAAGCTGATGTCAGTGACAGATAACAGAGATGTCTCGGACTTCCCGGATTGGACCTGCATTCAGGAACACACAGACCTCTCCTGCTGGATTCTCCTGCTTTGCGTAATCAGACCTCGCCAAAAAAAACCCAGAGTGACTTCAGACTTTCCATTTCAGCGGCGCTAGTTTTCCTTGGCGGACGGCTCAAGTCGGATGGGGGCTGCTGCCGGGCAGAGCCAGGACACTGCTCAGCCTCACAGTATGTGTGTGTGTGTTAGGAGAGGTGCACTATTTCACTGTCTGTTTTCTACGAGAGACAATACGCAATGTCCAAGAAATAACTGGAAAGACTTTTGGACGCAACCAACAACAATAACAACCGAAAGAACAAATCAAAATGTTACGGTTTTGGCAAGCCTTACTCTTTTGGTTTTAAGTACTCAGTGAATACTGCCAACAGATAGGGAAATGATATTTCTTACATTTTAATACCCTTCTCTATTATACCCTTTAGAGTTTAAATATAACTTCATAGATTCACAAATCTTGTGGCTGTTACCAGGACTGATAGAAAAAAAACCCCGTATTCATTATGAATGCAATAATAAACATAATCATATCCTGGAGCTTAAAACAGATAGGTCTTCGTATCACTATATAAATAATTCCTTCTTGCCTTACAGTGAAAGCACTGTCTAAATAGTCTCCACTTGTCATCCAAGACACTACATAAATATTTGAAACTATCTCCTGCAGATTTACTAACTTGCTTCTGAAATTAAGCTTCTGCACTTTCAATGTCTCTCTCTTTCTCTCTCTCTCCTGAAAAGAAAGCTAGCCAAAACACACTCCCTTCTCACATCTGCTATTGATTTGGGGCATGGCCCGAGCACCTCGGTTTCTATCTGTCTGTGTAGTCACACAGACACCCTACAACCAGGCTGAGAGCAGGTCAAGCTTCTTTGGAGTCTGGAACAATTCAGGAGGTTTTTATAGGATGTATGCCGCCTGTTAAGTATAGTACGGTGGTACAGTTGGACCGATTGAGCGTTTTCTCTTTTACAGTAGACTCATCAGAGCTGACAGGATGTGCTCCAGACTGACACATGCAAACAAAAAAGTAATGTCACAAGGCTGTCTTTCCTGTCATGCTGAAATCATAAAAGCTTGAACAAGACATTTTTTATGGCTTTATATGCAGATAATTTCTTCATCACTACTCTACCTGTCACCATAGTCGACACCTTGTTCTGAGTTCTTGAGTTTCTTTTACAATAATTAGGTTATGATTGGGGTTGTCAGAAACTGATCTAAGATCAGGACAAAAAAAGCCCATTCTCCCTCTTGGCCTCTTGGGCCCAGGCTGGATCTGGTGCTGCCGTACGCTCTTGCACGAAGACCGTGTGCCAGAAAGATCTGAGGCTGCCTCTTTAGTGTTCTCTTGGACAGGCTAAGACAGATGTGCGCAATTTGACTTGAACTGCTGAACCGCACACTGTCAAACTGTTTATTATCAGAGGGCCAGGATTGCGAAATGACTGAAGGACATCAGTGTTTGGCGATATTGTGAAATCATGCAAAGAGGACCATGAAAAACATGAAGGTGTTCATAAAATGGCAGAGATTTTTTTTTTCTTCCCCGAGAACATACCAACCACTTCAGGGTTACAAGTGGTGACTTTACTGAGTCACTCAAGTTAAGTGAGTGACCTCATGCCAAACCAATGAAGATTCAACAACAAAGGAATCCCTGGACTCTTTTGTATTGACATCTACAGCACTAGAATCAATCTATGTACTGTGGGCCCATCAACTTTTTAACTCTACAAATTAGTGGAACGACTTGCAACCTAGAAACCAATCTGGGTTAGCCAGCCGCGTTTGATGAGGACAGATATTTGCTTTGTGCATGACCATAAACGACCAAAAGGTGCTAGCGTATGGTCCGGTCTGCTAGCACAGCTGGAAGAGATCTGTGCACATTCTCATCAGGCTTTGCAGGCTCTGGGGGGCAGTGGCTGGCCCTCCACAGCTGTCCTCGGCATTGTGGGAAAGCCTGCGTTTCTTCTAAAGCCGTGCCAGAAAACACTCCTGCAGCATTGTGAGTGCCAGTGACCGGGCATGCTAAACCACTAGAAGAAGAGAAGGGAAAAGTATAGAAATGGCACTCATACAGAAGAGGAAGAGACAACATAAGAAAGGATGAGAGGAACTTTGTATTTTGGGCCAGAAGACTAGAGGAGAAGTGAGAAAAAAGTCACGACACAAATAACAAGTGCAAAAAAGAGTCTGCAACACATTCTGCTGCACCCGATCTCGCCTTAAGTGACACCTCGAGTTTCGCTAGAGAAAAGTTGAAAACTTTTTTCCTTTTGTCTCGCCGCCCTTTTTCAGCAAGCAAGCGTTATCAGGCTGCTAGGCGTAACGAGTCAGACAGCTGTGTTTTCCTTCAGCACCACACAGATACTCACACACACAAACTCTTAGAGTCCTGGGCAAGGGCTGTTTTTCTCACTCCTGCCCTCCGCACTGCTGGAAGAGTTGCAGCTGCGAAGAGGGAGGGAGAGAAGCATAGAAGAGGCAGAGAGATAGAGGGAAATGCGATAGACTAATAATGAGAGCATTTATTTTTCGTTTTCATTGCATACGCATGTGTGTTTGTGTGTGTGTGTGTGTGTGTATGTGTAGACAAAGAGATCTAGAAAGAGAGAAACCCTAAACTCACACTGACATGCTCACACCACCATCACAATGCCAACTCGGCAGAACACAGCTGTTGATCAGTAACAGACTGTTAACCAGTAACCCTTTCCACATGGAGCTCTCTCTTTCTGTCTCTTTCTCTCTCTCTCTGTCTGTCTCTCTCTGCTCTCCTCTGTCCTCGGGTGATGTGTGCAAGTTGACTTGAACACCAGGAGGGCCCTGGGAGTCAAAGGGTCAAAGTTCGGCCACAGGAAATGCATCCGCTGTGCTGTTCTGGCCCCCGGCTCTTTCCAGAGCTCTGTTTAATGAGCCTGGCAGTCGCCTCGAAGAGCCCCCTATTTCCCGTACACTACACAAATCACTCTGCCACTCTGTTTTCAGTAGGTCTGTGAGTCATAGACGTTTGTGTCTGTGTGTGGTGGGGGACGGGGGTCATGTTTTTACAGCTTAGTGGGGACATTGTCCCCACAAGGATAGGAATATCTTACAGTTGTTACATAGTGGGGAGCTGCAGCTTTTATTTAAATCAGAGCTAAAAAAGATTCCTTAGTTACTGAGGCACCGTAGGCATAGCATTAATTAGCTGCATTAATAATTACGTCTATAATTATGAAAGGTCCTTACAAATTCGTAAGACAAACATGTATGTGTTTGTGAATTATTTGGGTGTGTCAAAACAAGCAGAGTCCGACGCAGTACCAGTCTCAAGCTGAGAAAGCTTGAGAAATCAAGCATCATATGCTCTGTTTCGAATCAAAGCCAAGACCAATTCATAGTCTCCGTGTGGTGCGCCGTAAGAAGAGCAAGAATCCGAGTTCAAGGACAGTTACACAACAGCAGTGCCACAGCTGCAACAAACTCAAAGAAAACTGTGTCCCCAATAAATCGTAGCGTTCCTTCCTGTAATAATAAAGATTTCCTATTCCCGCTCCTGGGATCCCTTGGTGCAGCAGACGTTCATGCTGTCAAGATGTAGCTCAAGACGGGATTGATAATTAGCCAATGGGTTAAATCAGTGAATGGTTTTGCAGAGCACAAGGTTCACATTGACCTCTGTATCCCAGTCATGTTGACATACTTGACCAACCCCCTCGTCATGCCTGTGTTTGCACTCATCCCATGTTCCCCGACCTTTGGCCTCTTCCTTCATTGTGCACGTGCAACCCAACTATGACAACAATCTCACCAGAGGTGGACCTGCGAGGAACACTAGGCCAGTACAGGGTCAGCAGAAGTCCAAGACACAGTGAATGTTTGCTTACGTTCCAGCTGTTTCAGATGTGTAACGCTGTCAAAAAAGAGCAGGACAAGCAAGTTTGAGCCTCTCGAGCACCCATGACCGGAGGCTATAATTCACAGCTCCAGACAAGACAGTACAAATACGCTAATAGGCATACAAGGGGAATGTTACGGTGCTGGGGTGCCTTGAAGCTCAGAGCATCTCTCCAAAGTTACCATATGTACAAGAAAATATGAATCTAGGCAAATGGATCAATAATATTACAATTATTAGAGAAGTTAGCTAACATTAACTAGCTATGTTCATTTCTGTCTTATGCTAACATGCTTGACCAACCTTCTTTTCATGTCTACGCTTGCACTCATCCAACGCTCTACCGTAAGCTAACACTAACTAGCTGCGCTACCTTGCTACTTCATTTGACGAAGTTCAATTAAACAAGAAAGGCTTGGTGTGATTACATTACTTTAAAGGGAGAATTTGTAATATTCAGAGACCTCTGCTGTCTTTAAAGTGAATTGCACAAAAACACAGTTAGGAATGTCACAAAGCTTTACCTTTTCCATCCCCACTTCCTGTGACATATCATATATCTTGCAAGAAAAAACTGGCAGCTGTTTTCCAGCTAGAGGCAAGGCTAATTTCTGGACCAGAAACGTGTAAACTGTCACTGAAGCTCTTAGCAACTTCTTCTCGACTGTTCCTTCTACATGGTAATCTGATTTCTTTCAGACCTGTTTGCCAAAATGTGTGCAGCCATGTACTGGCTGGGAGCAGAGCTAGTTTCTGGGCCAGAAAAATGTAAACAAAAGCTTGAATTGAAGAAACTATCAAATCTGTTGCATTGCTATATTGTGAATTTTAGTTTTTGTAAGGCATCTTTGGAATTATGTGATGACATCAGATCTAGAAACATTTTGAAATTTCACAAAATGAATCTTTAAGCTAGGGTATACAACAAAGGCCAGGCACTAAACCCACTATTTCCACCAATCTTCCACATAACTACTGAGTGGAGAGGCCAGTCTTTATCATGCTGCAGAAATTGTTGTTCTAAAGAGACGTTCTTGGTATTTGGAATGGATCCAACATAACTATCGCCCAGCGAGTGAAAGGAAGAGCAGCACGGCGGGGGGTTCACACAGAGTGCATAAAAAGTATACATAGCTGTCCATGTGCTTCATATACGCATATGTGTGTATTCTTACTAGAGTATTAAAATGTTAAAAAGGAACTCTAGAACTACAGTATATGTTGGTGTGGCAGTACCAATTTATATAACATGCATTAATGCATCTTTAAATTACACAGATTGCTAAATGATAATATAGTGAGAAACATCTATATGTAAAAAAAAAAAATAAAAAAAAAAAAAAAAGGTGATTTTTCTGGTGACTTTGTAACATCATGACAAATTCTTCTAATAAACTGTTTGTTTGCTTGACATAAATTTGTGAGACGGTTATATGTCCTTTTTTATAATTATTAACTTATAATTATAAAATTATTAACGAGATTATTTAATAATTAATTAATCAAGAATACAGTAAAAAATGCACGGACCACAAATATTACTCGTATTATGTACTGTATACATGCAGATATGCAAAGCCATTTGTCAATTGAATATCTGATTTGAATTCTTTCACTCAAGTTTGAGGATTATCCATTACAGACGGCTATGAAGAGTCTTGACAGGCAAGTCAGTGAAATGACAGCTGACAGCTTAGAGAGAAAAAGAAGCAGGCAGTGCGATAGAGATTTTAGGAACTGACCTTGTTTGAAGTCTCGGAACGTGAGATCAAGAAGTGATATCCGTATTGCGTCCTTTTAGCTCTCGTTCTCTCTCTGTCTTGTTTTCCTGTGCGGTTAGTCGCTTGTCTGTTCCTCTCTCTCTCTCTCTCTTTCTCTCTCTCTCTCTTGCTCTGTCGTTTCCCTCCTCCTCTGTGGGCTACTCAGGAGGAAATGAATGGGGAGCTCTCACTAAGCTGTTGTACTCTGAAAGTGCACATCACATGACCATTGTGAATGAAGAGAGGGGGTGGACCCTTAGGCTGCCAGGGGCGCGGACAATGTAGACCCAGCCTGGTGGTGGTTGTGTAGGTGGTGGTGGTGATGGTGTGTGTGTCTGTGTATGGAGATTGCCTCAGAGCTTCAACTGTTGGATTATTGTGAAACAGGCAAATATGTATAGAAGCAGCAACTTTTGGACCAGATAGGTATTTGTTCAAGCTGAAAATGGCATCCAATCTAAGCAAAACAACAGTATCCTGTGATTTGGAGAATGATCAAAGGTTGGAAGATCACAGCTGCCATTATTTCTTGCCCTTTCACCCAGTCATGTTTTTCCCCCCCTAATTATTAATGATTTCCAGGAGTTGCAATTGCAAGTAATAGGAAACCAAATGCATGAAAAAGACAGACCAACAAAGAGAAGTGAAAGAGATGCAAGTGCATGAATGGCTAAACCCCCATTTTTCTCTCCTGCATCCAGGACCATGTTCCAGCTGGAAGCAGGAGAGTGGAAAATCCATTTGGGGCTTTAAGCCTGCAGCATTTCCTCATGGTGTACACCGTCCAGGACTGCTACTGTGGTAAAGATTACCACCCCACACTGGGCTGCTGCTGGGTCAGTGCTGGGCCAACTATCACAACCACTGGCCCTGTCAACATTAATGTAATGGTGCAGGCTTTTATGTGTTTACCTGTTTCTGGATCAGTGATAACCATATCATCTCATCTTCAGTAAGCGCTTTATCCTGGTCAGGGTTACGGTGGATCCGGAGTCTCTCTTCCTGAGATGAGATGCCAGTCCATCTCAGGGACTCACACATACACATTTACAATTTAGTGTCACCAGTCCATGTAACAACATGTTTCTGAGAAATGGGATGAAACTAGAGCTAGAGAACCTAGAGGAACCAGAGCTCACAATTGAACCAGGGACCAGGAGCTATGAGGTGGCAATACTACCTGCTGCACCACCATGCTACCCCACACCTGAAACTTATTTAACAACGTGCAGGACCTTATTGGCTTTTCCTTATATTTTGATATTACGTTTGTGTACACTGATAGCTGAATGTAGCTGAAATCATAAGCTAACCATTGTTCAAAAAAAAAGCCATGCTACGTTCTGATACTTTATAATAACAACACATCATATTGCCCAACTTTCCATTTTGATCTCTTTTAATATTCAAATACTTCACATTGCAAGCATTTATCTTGCAAAAATAAAAGAAAAATCTTTTTAAAAATGACATACAGTGTAAGAAATAGAAGGAGAATTTTATTTCCTTGTGTCATTTCTACAGTGGAGCGGTTGGATGGTTTGTTGGTGCTTTGCCTTGGGCTGATGACCAGCTCACCTAATGCGAGCCCCTTCACTTCACTGCCCACTCACTGGTGTGTGTGTGTGTGTGTGTGTGTGCGAGCTAGTGTGCGAGCGAGGGACTGCCACAGGCAGAGCTAATTGAGGAGGTCTAAGGGAGTGTGTGTGTGTGTGTGTGTGTGTGTTTGTGTGAGTGTGAGTGACTTTCCTTGGAGGCCACTCGTCAGTTGCCATAGCGACCTGCCTTCCACCTTGTGTCCGTCTTTTTGTGGAGGTGTGTATGGAGGTGGAGGGCTCTTTCTCTTTCTCTCTGTCTCTTTCTCTCTCTCTTTTTTATTTCTCTCTCCCACTCTCTCATTCTCACCTTCTTATACTGCTCCTATTTTTTTTCTTTTTTTTTTATTCCACCTTTCATTCTCATGAAGCCTTTCAAAGCAGGTTTTCTTTGAGTGAAGAAATGAGTAAGTCATGGATTTAACATTTGTATATGTATGTATAAAGTCATGTAGTTACGGATCAAGGGCTTCAGTTAATGTTCAGAACAGGGAACTATGTGATCTCTCTTGACTGTGGCATGATTGTTGCTGCCAGAAGGGGTGGTTTGAGTATTCCAGAAACTGCTGTTCTCCTGGGATTTTCATGCACAACCATCTCTAGAGTTTACACAAAAAGGTGTGAAAAAGAAACATCCAGTGAGCAATGGTTTTACAGGCCGAAACACCTGACAGGAAGTGAAATAATCACTCTTTACAACCACAGTGATCAGAAGAGCATCTCAGAATGCATAATACATCCAACCTTGAGGTGAATGGGCTGCAACAGCAGAAGACCACATTGGGTTCCTGTCCTGTCAGCCAAGAACAGGAATCTGAAGCTAGAAAGAGCAGAAGCTCATGGAAACACAAGGGTTTTTTTTTTCCAGCTCATAGTTTCTGCAATCTTTCCAATTATAAATGTATCCACCTCTTTAAACACCGAGGTGGGAAATGAAACAAAAGAAGCATGCTATTTAAAAAAAAAATGAAAATGTCTATAAAATCATCTGTCTGAAAATCAGTATCCACTCGCTGTGGGTACTGAAATGGTTTATTTTTTATCAATCAGACATAACCGAGCGAGCTGATTGGACTGTTGATATTGGCCCAGGCTCGTCAAGTCCTCTGATTGAATTTCCTATGGCTTGTGTATTCCCGTGCTCTGTGATAACATTGGGAAAATGTGGAAAAGGCCGGAATGTATATTTATTGTCTTGGATTTCAGAGTTTGCCCAGTAGCTCAGATGGTGGCCTGTGGAAATAATTTTCCTGTACCTCATTTTAATGATATAATTTGAGAGCAAGGTGATAGCAGTGTCAGTCAAATGACCTTTGAGGTAATCTGAATACATGAACAAGTTGTGCTCTTTTCAGGGTTGTTTAACTCTCGGTTGTACTGTCACCATGGGAATGCAAATGATTACACCTAATAATGCTCATTCAAATGGTAGCACCGACAATCAGTTAGATGATTTATCTCAATTTAGAATGTACAATATAATTATCCTGTGGAATTATTGTTCCTAGTTCTGCCCTCAGTTTTAGCTAAGCTGTGACGCTAATAATAAGGAAAGATTGTGAGTAAGTAAATGTCACCTACACTTTAAGCTAAAAGTAATGATTGGTAAAAATATGTGGAGTCCAAATAAAATGATGCCGTCAACGCACTCCCCCCCCCAAAAAAAATGTGGTATTATATTATATACATGCAATAATAATTCATATATATTTTGTACACAACTGTGAAAACAGTGCTGGACAAATCAGTAGCTAGTGCTCCTGCTACAAGCAGATCATTTTTAAGCACTCAGTCAGTCCTAGTTAATGCTACTATCTAACATGTTATCTGCTTAACTAGCTAGCTAAAGTTATCTTCCTAATTAGCTGTTTAACATTATGTTTTCATATAGCTGTAGCTTACATTATCCGCCTTACTAGCTAGCTAACCTGTTATATGCATAATTAGCTAGCTAGCATGTTAAATTCCTAACAAACTTTAGCTAGCTAAAGTTATCTGCCCAACTACTTGGCTAACGTGAAATCTTCTATTAGCTACCTAATTAACTAGCTAAAAGGCTAACATGTTATCTGCATCTCTAGCTATCTGAAATGTTATCTGGCTAAATAGCAAGCGAACACCTTATCTTCCTAATTATCTATCTTATCTGCTAACATTTTTCTGTCTTTTCTGAAATAGCTAACTTGTCTCCTCTTGCTAGAATCCTAAGGCCTTGCTTTTAAAACATCTAAAACAACTTTTACAGGAAGTAAAAAGGCACAGACATGATTGCTATTCAGCCCACATTTCATTGTGAGATCAACAGTGTTTGAGTACACTGGAGCATTTATAGCAGACTAGCTAATGAACTTATGATTTATTTACTGCTGGATAGCAGCATGAAAAACACTGAAGAAGGTATCTTGAAATGAAAATTTAATATTGATGCCTAGGAGAAAGACCAGCAAACGCCACCATTTTTCATCAGCACTAAATGGCTTACTTTCCTAGCATTCTCCTGTGACTGTGTAAAATCCGGAGCTACACCACAACTATCTCTATCTATGAGACATATTTTAGTTTGAGCTTAAGCTCCATTTACAATGAGACATGTTGGATAGAAAACTCATTGGAAAGGAAAAACACTGAAGTAAAAGTTAGGTTCTGAGTGACTGTAACGGTAGCTAGGTTGCTAGCAGAGCTAGTGAAGTGTGATGCTAATATAAAGCCTGGGGCTAGCGTATGCATGACTGCTCTAACACCTGCCCTCAACTTCCAGACAGCACTAATGAAGGGAAAAACATGGTGTGTGTTTGTGTGTGTGTGTGTGTGTGTGTGTGTGTGTGTGTGTGCGAGAGAGAAGAAAAACCTGAGGCTATTCTGGAGGTGTATCAGTGTCAAGTGGTAGTGATGATCGTAGCCACTGATCCCAAAGAGAAAGTCTTCTCTGTCTTCACCAGTCTTCCAGTCATCATTACATTACGAGTGTGTGTGTAATTGTGTAACTGTAAAAATATATCTACACACCACACACATACTACCAAGGACTGTCAGAATTACATTTTCCACTTTTAATTTAATTTAATTATCTTTGTGTCAGATGATTAAAAAAACAAAAACAAAATGTGTCTTGATAGTGTTAATATTGCAAAAAAAATTTTAATAAGTGCTTTTCTGAGTTGTTTGTTTTATTGATTTATGCGCTCCATACCTTATATAGTGAGCATATGTAGTGTCGTTTAGGATTCGTCCTCAGCATAAACGGGACCGAAATATTTAAATGTTTAAATCCGTATTCACATTTCTGTCAGAGAAATGTGACAGCCCTGACACACACACACACACACACACACACACACACACTGGCACTGTAGATATATCAGAAGGGATTTATGTTTGCTCCTAGATGTTCACCAGGATCAGGAGTGGTAGTAAATTATTTGTAACCACAGTATGCTATTAGGAAGCTGTTGAACCATAGCACCTGTTCGAAGTGGGTTGGAGTCTCCCTCCCTCCCCGTAACTCACTCACTCTCTATCTATCTATCTATCTATCTATCTATCTATCTATCTATCTATCTGTAGTGTGGAGGACAGACCTGCTGCCACGGCAACCCCATAATCACACTCCTGAACACCTTCCAACCTCCCCCATGCCACATTTCTCTCTTTCTCTCACACCCTTTATCCCTCTCCCACTAATGACAGAGACAAGCGAGAGGAGTGTAATGCTCCACATTCAATCTGTATGAGAAAGAGTCCACAGTATTCACTGTGATAATTAACTATTGTGGGTCAAATAATGAAAATAAGGATTTGGTGCTAAATTCTGATCTGCAGTCTTACTCAAAAATCTAAGTACAGTGGACTAATTGTAAAATGCTGCATGATTAATATTGGGTTGAGTGACACTGTTGCCAGGTCTACAGCTTTTCTACAGCTAGTTTTTTGTCTTCTGGAGAAATGTATACATGAGTGGTGGATGTGGTTGTTGGTTGACCATTGTTGACTTTCCGCTTTTGTTGCAGCACGGCGGAGGTAACATGGCTGCTCGTGTAACATGGCTTCCTCATGGATGGATTTCTTCTAGGTGTTTCTGTCTGAGACAACTTCTTCCCGCTTGTTGGGACTGATATTGAATTTCCTTGAGTTGCCGTTGACATTTTTTGTCCTCCTGGACATCGCTGTCCTTCCTTCAACAGGGCATACTGAATCTGTATAGTGATGTGTGTATTTGGCATCTGGATAACATTGCCAATAAAATAAGATACACTGTGTCGAACACCTATTTGTGGATACCTGACCATATGTGTTTGCTGAACATCCCATTCCAGATTTAATCCCTCTTTGCTGTTATAATAACCTCCACTGTTCTGCGAAGGTTTCCACTAGATGTTTGAGCATAGCTGTGGGGATTTGAGCATTAATGAGGTCAGGCACAGATGTTGGGTGAGGGGTCCTGGGGTGCAGTCGGCGTTCCAGCTTATCCCAAAGTTGTTCAGTGGGGTTGAGGACAGGGCTCTGTGCATGACACTCAAGTTCTTCCACTCCTTCCACCTTGTCAAATTATGTCTTCACAGAGCTTGCTTTTGTGCACAGGGGCATGGTCATGCTGGAACAGGTTTGGGCTTCTTAGGGCTTCTAGTGAAGGAAAATTGTAGTTCTACAGCATACAAAAACATTCTGCACAATTGTGTGCTTCCAACTTTGTTGCAACAGTCTGGACACATATGGATGTGATGGTCAGGTGTCCACATACTTCTGACCATGTAGTGTATTAAAAGTCCATTTTCACCACTGAAGAAAGGGGATCCACAGCAATCTGTATGATATCCATATTGGACCATCGACAATCACCAGTGCAGACATTCCGATGATTCTAAAGGTAGATTTTTGCATGTGGGATGGATTTTCATACAGATAAGTGATTTCCCAAAGGCATGTCCAATCACGAAAGCCTTTTCTGAATCCTTCAAGTGATTATGATTCGATCACAGCACTATTACACTTCCCAGCATCCACCCTTATCAGTATAAGTGAATCATTATAACTTGGGTGAATCAATAGGCACCTAGACTCAACCTGAATGAATCAATACTTGTTCTGTGCCTAGTGTATGGGGGATGTTAAAGAAGAAAAGAAATAATATGCATACTATCAAGACATGGAAACAGAGCAATTCAGACAAATTGTTTAAAACTCCAGACATTATTTGGACCCAACTTTTAGTTTTTTTGGAATTCTCAGATAACGCATTTTTCCTCCGTTGCGCTACTCCCCTGGCTTAGCATAAGGCGTCTTCCTGCCAAACTGCTCTTGGAGATCAACTCCCACACACACACACAAACACACACACTCACACACACACACACACACATACACACACCTGCGCAGGAGTCAGAGTGGAGGAA
>JAQQZR010000010.1:2870086-2892457 GCA_030068235.1 Notoglanidium macrostoma
TGTGTGTTGAGCCTTGTTGGGTGGCAGCATGTTTTCTAAATTTAGCCGTACGACCCCATGCTGTGGTGAAACTATAGCAGATCTATATATGTTGAGCGTTTATTTTCGTCTGACTTTCACCCACCTGCCCTTATCTCTGTCTAACTCGAAGTCTTCAGCACAGATGCATGATGGATTCTGAGTGCTATTTGCTGTACTGTTGACATTAGAAAGTGTTGAACCGCTCCGCAGGCCACGTGCCTGTGTCTACACGATGCGTCCATGTGCGTAAACACTTGTCGAGTGAGTCGATCGAATGGCATTTTGGAGATCGCCGCGGAGCTGATCTGATCTCCGGCAGCGTAGCAGAGCAACTGCTTGAAACCTCCAGCTGACCAATTTCACTTCTGTCCTTACAGGCATCAAGAGACGTCCAGGAGACTGAAAAATGTAAGTGGAGTCGATCGTTGTTCATGTTTCAGATTTTTACAGCTGTATGGATGGATATGCCGTGTTCATATTGCATCTGTTCAGCTCAAGGATTATTAGCACCCTTGATAAAGATGGGTCAAAAGAAACCAGATTGGGGAAAAATGGATTTGTGGTTAAGTAGCTTCAGTTCCTTCTGAAAAATTTAGTAATCTAACCCTAAGTCATTGGCACTACTAAATTTAATACTCACTTTTGCATCTTCACCTATAACTCTTCCTCGCGTAATGGGTGATGCGCTTGGAAGATACTGAGCAAAGAATCTCTCCAGATCCTCCAGGGTCCTAGTTCCGCTCTTGCGGACGCTCCTGTGTAGACTCCACTCTATAGAAGACGTGCCGTCTTACTGAGGGCGCCAATAATTCTGGCGCTCCCCGCGTTAATGCCGAACATGGTTTTTGCTTGGTCGTCTTTAGCTTTGGCTTGATATGTAGCTTGAGTTTGAGGTCAAATGAGTGCAATGAGTGCAAGATCTTTCTGGATGACCAGAGACAAAAGGGGCACGGGAACACAAGAGCCTTTCATACAAGGCTCAAAAACAGAATGGAAGAGAGAGAGAGAGAGGGAGGGAGAGAGAGAGCGAGCACGCGCTGTGGTGCTAGAGGGGTAGAGAAGGGACACAATTATGTGAAAATGCAAGGCTAATTGGGACAAAATGCAAGACCCGAATCAATACTAGTGGGTAAGTTTTATTGCTCAGTTTACTCCTCGGCTTTGAATACACTGACCGTTAAAGGAGTGATTTGACCGAGTACGTACACTATAAATAAACATGTTTAGATCAGTGACTTAGATTTATATCCAATACAGATTTTATTTAAAAAAAAAAAGTCAAAATATGGTGGGAAAGGTTTAGCATTTCAGTAATGCCAATATGTGCACGCACACGTAATGGAGCATGTCGTGGCTGATCGACTATTTATCTATTTACTCATTGAAAATTTATTTCCATTAAATTATTTACATTTAATTCTTTAACGGTCAGTGGTTTTAAAGTAGAAGCGGCAGGGTGCCTTTCTTTCTTTCTCCTTCTAATTTTGGTACACTTAATATAAGGACATAATGTGGTATGTTGGCCAAAAAGGGTCTCTCTCTCTCTCTCTCTCTCTCTCTCTCTCTCTCTCACTCTCTCTCTCATATATATATTGTCAGGTTCTGATCACAATCTACTGGCTGGGAAGGAAGGCTCAGGCCGACCCAACCTACAGCGGACCACAGCTCAACTTTAAAGCTTTCGAAGGTCTGCTAGGCGTCGCTTTATCCAAAGTGAGTAAGGGTCCGAGTCCAACCTCACCAGTAGCTGCAGGAATTAAAGTTGTCCGGCACTTTGACACGTTCCTCCTTTTCTCTTGCTGATCCTGCAGGCGCTAGAGGAGGCGTCGTGCTCCAAGACCAGCGTGAGGGACAGTGGTTTTGTAGAGACCTGGTACCCTGACAAGGAGGTGCCGAAGTACGGTCGGGAGGATTCCGTGGAGAGCCTGGACTCGATGGAGTCGCGCACTCCGAGTGTGGCATCAGATTGTACGTTAATAGCAGGCAGTGAAGGTAAGAGCACCGAGATGGTGAAATTGATTCACTGAATGGTTTAAAATGCTTGCGCTGTTGGCAAAATGCCAGTTATCTGAAGGTTATTTAATGATGTGTTACTGGCACATTCTCAATCTGATCTGCTTTACTGCTGCGCTTTAAAGCACCCAGAACGACATTTACATTTTGCCCCTTACTCAATCTTTATTAAAACCATATCGGGCGGGTCTTTTAGGGTTTATCTGAAGACGGACACCGACTCGGATGTTCATACAGCCAGGGGAAGTTCATCCCACAACCTGGGGGCCTGTAAAATCTAAGCGTTTACTCAACACTGTGTTTTACATAGTATGGATTTTTCTTTTCTGCCAACAGAGAAATCAATTGTCAAGTTAAAAGCAATATGCAATATTTTGAAAATGTAACTCATGATATAATGGCAATACCAATATCATGACGTATTAAAGGATCCTATATCAGTATACACCACCGTGAACTACTAAACATTTATAAGCTGCTGTTTACATTCCTTCTGTCATGCTGTAATTGTCACATGCATGATAATGAAAGTTCGGCACGTTACACTCCTCTGCACTCGTGTAAGTGAGACATACTGGATCATTCCTCGAACTGAGGTAATGCAGGCGTTGGTGTGTGTTCAGCCTGGACGTCTTGCATGGTGCAGTCGGCAGTAATCACTTTACATATCAATCACGCTGTGGATTGAGGCTCCGTGGGGATCTCTCCTGGTCATTTCCCCATTTTTTTTATTTTTTATTTTTTTCCGTTTCTCATCCTTTTGTTTTCTCTCTCTCAGGGATTGGGAGCGACGCAGAGGCAGAGCACTGCTTCAGGATGACCGAACGTCCGTCTGCACCCGGTAAAGAGAGACGAACTGTCCCGGCCGCACTGAGGAGGAAAAGATTCGAGCAGAATGAAGATGGTGGAAGGGGTCAGTTCGGCGCGCTCCACAGGTACTTCCAAGATTTCCTTTGTGCTTTGCTTGTGCTCAAATGTTGAGATTTTCCGAGCAGGTCACTGGAACATTGTGCAGTCTGGCAAGCGTTTGCAAAATTTAGCAAAAACTTTACACATTTTAGATGCAGCGTTTTCCTGAGATATTTTTATTGCCCGTCCTAAAATATCCCTCGGAGTCTGATTTCCTCACCGTCTCTTGGCTGTAGTGAAAATGGAAGGGGCTTAGACAGTCCCTGCCTTGACCTGCCTCCAGTTTCTGCTTTCCTCCAATGGGCACATGATTACCAGAGCGACTCGGAGTCTGACTCTGACCGGCCCGATCCGGACCTCGTTCAGGACGACCTCGCGAGCCGTCGCTTCCGCTCAACAACCCCAATTGCTCCTGCGAACTTCACCCTCCCTCTGAACCCCAGAACTACAAGGTCGTTCACTGTAGTGACCCCCAGTGCCAGGCCGTGGGTCTCCATGTCTGATGCCTCTCGGCTGGCTTCTGTTCCTCCTGAAAGGTCAAGCCAGAGGTCAGAGTTTGGAGTGACTTGAAGTGGCATGACATTCTAACACTGCCATGGCTTGCTAACACAGGAAGCGTTGATGTGCAGTTTTATTTACAGGCTACTTGATTAACTCCTGATGTGGTTCAGCATCATGATGGGAGTTGTTGTGGTTGCCTTGTAAATACAGTGGAGTTTCACTAATCTGCTGCTCATCATTCATCTGAGCCAAGTTAATCTTGTTCTGCTTCGTGATTTACTAACCTTTTTAATTTTTTAATCCGTACTGATTCACTACCAAGATTGTGCAAGATTCACACTACCATCTGCAAGATGAAGTCTTTCCCGTGTGCATGTGGATGTCCTCTGTTCTTGCTGCGTTCTTAACGGGAATATTTGCATCTCAAATGAACAGCCGCACGCCCCCACTACCCGGCACCACAGACTGCAGAGACCGCTACGAAAAGGCCACTCTGGAGGACGAGCTTCTCCTGCGAGCTTGGAATGAGGATTCGAGTGAGTCGGATGAGGGCAGAGGCTATGCTGACCCCATTCAGGATGACCTCTATGCTCGCAGGGTGCTTCAAGCCACCCGTCAGACCTCCGTCAACACGGATTCTGACAAGTTCCTGCCCAAGTACTGGACTCCTGAGGAGGATGCTCATGTGGGCAGGATCAGACTGGGGTCACAGCGCAGACCATGGTACAAGAAGATGCAGGGCTTCAGGTTGGTCCGAACGGCAGGATGGTGGGATGACTGGGTCTTCTCTCTTTCTTGGCTGTATTTGAATGATCTACTTCTGTCCTGTATGATTTTGTAACTCCTCCTTTTGATTTCTTTCTTTTTTTTTTTTTTTTTCCCCCCCCCTTTCTCTCCTTCTGTCCCTGGGTTTAGCCAGAAGACTTCTGGCTCATCCGAGGACGACTCTGACTTTGACGTCACTCCCTGGTTGGGAGCCCCTGCGCGCACCTGCCCACCCACATCCAGATCCCAACAAAGCATTTAACAATAACTTTTAAGCAAATTCCATCCCTATTTTAGTCCGTCTGTCCTGTTCCCTTTAACAGAATTGCCATCGTAATGGTGTGATCGCTCGCCTCGGGCATCTTAGTAACCGACATGGATCCAAATAGTTTGGTGAACTTGTTTGATGGCCGAGTTAGGAATTACTACTGTAGTGTGTACTTAAGCCCCATATATATATATATATATATATATATATATATATATATATACTAGAGCCAACATTTGTTTAGAGCTAATTCCGTAATTTTAGTATTAAACCTGCAGACTGGTGACAAAAGGGAAAATGTGGTTACTCTATCCTGTTGTGGGGGACATGTATTTATTTTATTAATGTGGTTTGGTTTCATTTGGACTGACGCGTCTCTGCAAATCGATAAAGCGTTTTTCTGATCGACCACCTGATGAGACGTTTCTATCCTGATGGGTGTGGTCTATTCCAGAATGACTCCGCCCCCAGCCACCGAGGGCTCACTTGGTTATATTGACGAGAATGAAAATGTCAGTCGTATGCTATAGCTTTCACGCCTCTGATCTCAACCCAAATGAGCACCTCTGACTGCTGTGTTAGAGACCTGAACCACCGTCATTAAAGCACCAACTGAGGGAAAATCTTTTGGAGTAAGATGTTTGTTTGTTTTTCCCTTCTTTAATTTCTCACCTGTCTGTAGATGGCCAGAAGAGGGTGCACTACTAAAGCCACTGCCCCTGTGGTAGGTCTTCCCAAGTTATGAGCATACGATCCTTCATCATATGCGCCAGCTAAAGTCAGTTACTCTTGTAACTTTTAACGAAGTGACCCCAATCTAATTAGTTTACACTTCCTCTATAGGCTGCTGTTTATTTTACAGTGTCGAGAGGATGCTTCAGTTTGGTGCCGAAATAAGATGGTTCATGCAGATGTGTTTGGAATGTCCTCAGGTGGAAATATTAGAGAAGGCTGCTACGGCAGCGTACGTTAACCCACATACCAGGTTCTTACTGAGACACGGTTCTCTTTTCTTCTTGTTTTGACTCGATACACATTGCTCAGAACTGAACTTATTTACCGTGCCTGCTGCTCTCTTAACTACACTGGACCCAAAATGAAATAAGCTTGGACAGCAGAGTATGAATGGAAACCTGGCTGTTCCAGCCTGGAGACCTGATAAGAGAAAGGAGTGGCCCAGATACAGTGTTTCCACAGTTTACTGCTCTATATATGCTGCTAGCTTTGTATCTTTATGCCCATGAGAACAGAAACAAATGCTTTCAGGTTGATAAAAGGTAAATAAAATGTTTTATTGCACATCTAATGTGGCGTTCTGAGTAATTGTCCGAATTCTTGGCTTGTGTGGTTGATGGATGGATGGATGAATGAATGGGTTTGGCCTGATTTTCTGTCTGACGTTCTCTGCCCGGTGTGAGGAGCGAGGCCTGCGAGCCTCTGTTGGGGATCTCACACTGATGTGGTGTTTAAAATGTATTTATAGCCGCAGTGTTTAATGAAAGGTTTTATGACGTTCAAATATTTTCATGTTCATCACGTCACATATGCATTGTTTTAGTCTCTTGAAATCATTTTCCGGTGCGCTTCATTTGTGAAGGTCCGAAATCGCACTCCGGTGTGGATGAATACGGGCATTTGAGCTAGCTGGAATCTGCCTCCACGTGAACGTGATTTGCAGTGAGCGGATTATTCAACTCGGCGTCAACTCTACTGAAGGTAGTGGGCCGAACATGCCACGTATTTAAAATAAAAACGATCCAAAAGAATTGATTTTTGCTCTGATTCAGACTCCGGAAGTTAGCAAATTGTGTGATGAAAGCAGTGAAAAGGCCTTTTTTTTTTATATTAACTGAAAGGCTGCGTCTCCACTGTCGGCGAAACACTAACCAATCATGGGCACCTGTGAGCTCGTGTATGCGGAAGAGGGCGGATAGCGCTTTCCTCCGAGTGTATTGCGCTGCCCTGTGGTGCCGTTGGTTGGCGTCCATAGAAAAAAAAAATGAACTAAGCGCACAGTTTCATGTTGCGGGAGAAACATTTTAAGTATAGTTTCACTTTGAAAGGAAAACCTCTACTCTGCTAATGCACTGGTTGGGGTTGTTATCATCTTTTCCTAGAGTTCCCATGAGGCTTTCTCCTTGTGTCGGGTGAGTGTGTTCCGTCCGGTTCTTTATGCTATGGCTTTGTTTGTGTGCGCGCGTTAGTGAATGTTGTCTGAGATGTCTGCTTAAATCTAACGTCCGCATATTGGCGTAGATCTGTCGAGCAATGCTCACAGGGTTCATACAGCTGCTTAAGTCTTACAGATGTTTGTTTCAAGGGCATCACTTTTCAGCTAGGCTTTCTTGAGAATCCACAGAGCTCTCTCTATATGAAAGAACTTCTAAATAAGGAATAACACATCATGATCCTCAGTAAGCTGTCAACATTACACCAGTTTTCCTTGAAATGGTAAACGCTGTATAAACACTGTACGAACCCTGTGTCTTTAAACTAATGCTGTAAAGCGCTTGCTTCAGTTTGGCGCAGCGCGCTTACCCGCTATTTAGCAATTGTAAAGTCTAAAGAAATTGCACTCAACTTTTCCTAACCCAACAGGAGCAAGTCCATGGGTGACCTCCGAATGCAGCCCGTCGCACAGGACTCTGAAAGCAGCACATCTTTTCATCCTTTGAAGAGTCACCACGGTAAAGCTGCGACCGTTTCCCTGCGGCAGGAGCGGATTCGACAGTGTCAGGCCAGGCTGAGGGAGAGCGAGGCCAAGTGGCAGGAGGTGAGTGACGTGATATTTTTTTGTCTTTCACGATGGTCGCCATGTCCGATTAGGCAGTCAAAGTGCCATAAATCCTTGGTCGCGAGACTGGCAGCACGAGTGTAAACCTGGCCAAAGTCATTGTTTACGTCCTTGAGTGTCATCAGGGAGGAGGGTCAAGAAATTGTCAATGTCCTGTAGGAGAAGGAAAAGAAAAGCAGTGCTGGGGTTTTTGTTGGTTGTTTTGAGGCGTCCCAGACATCACGTCACTTTTCTTTAATTAGGTCACACTGCAAGGCCCAGTCGTCATTCCCGACGGCCCGGCACTGGACATTTGTTGGGCAAAATGATGTCATTATCAGGTTGAATTCACGTAGTCTGATCTCTGCATTATAGGAAGATTTTTATTCCCAACTATTTTTTATTTTTTAATTTATTTTTTGGTGGATTTTTCTTCTTCGGTAGTTCCTGTAGACATTGCTTTTTTTTCTGGAGTATGTTATTTCCCTCCCCCTGGAATAAAATTTTTTCCTTCGAGTTTGTTTATTTATTTATTTATTTATTTGAAGGTTTATTGGGTGTTTTCCTTGTAGTTTGTGGGTGGTGTTTTTTATTTATTTATTTTTTATTATTATTTTTTCTTTTCCCCCTCCCCCCCTTTTTAACGTGTACACCAAGCATCATTCCCACTGATGGCTGTCACACTGGTTCACTTCTACTTTGGTGCTTCATGTCACGGTTTCACTGCCTCACATCAAAAATAAATGCCTTCCAGCTGCTTTGGCGCGTTGCATCACTGCGAGTGTGTGTGCAGGCTTGGACACTTCTCATTCAAGGAGGTGAAGTTAATATTGCTGTTTACCTGTAGGACCTGAACAAGTGGAAGACTCGGAGGCAGAGTGTGAACTCTGACCCGAAGAAGGACGAGCGAGAACATCTCGAGCTCGTCGCTAGTGGCAACGTCCAAGTCGGAGAGGAACAGGAGCGGGAACGAAGGTAGCGCACACATGAGCAACACCCCCCTTTGGTTTGACGGATCAGAAAGGACCCTTTGTGCTAAACGACCCCAGCTTGTATACTGAAACTGGAGACTCTCCCCAGTAACCTACATGAGGAACAAACAGGCCAAAACTTGCCATCTTTAAAAATGTCAGTTATTTTTTTATTGTGCTCAGAGAAACCCGGTGGGGGGATAAACTTTTGTACAGCTGTAAAAACAAGTCCTCAATAAATAATCACCTTCAAATAAATCTTCAGTCAGGTGAACAAGGTTGCATCTTTTAAAAAAAACTTTTTTTTGCATCCTCCGAGGAAGGAGTTAAGAACTGGTGAAAAGAAAATAAGAAAACCTTTTTTAAAAAATGCGGCGAAATGAAGTTGCCTTTTAAGGAAAATGGGGGTGGGGCTAATCTCTGGCAAGAAAATTTTTAAACAGAAGCTTGAAATGGAAAAAATCTGTTGTATGGGACTACATGTTTCTAAGGTATCTTTCAACATTATTTCACAGGTATCACTAGAAATAGTTTGCGGCATCGCGAGCTGCACCTTTACTTTTAAAAAATCTGCACTCTTTCAGGCGGAGCCTACAGAGGGAGGAGCCTGATTTGACCTCCATCGCTACAGATGAGGCCTTCACCACTTCCTCATTGACCTCCGGCCGCAGCAGCATGCCGGGGCCCGTAAGCTCACCTGGACCTGTTCCTGCACGCGGAGACTGTTCTCAGTCTAACGGTACAGTTGCAGCGAGTCCTCCCACACCACCTGTAGCGAGCCCAGAGTCTGATCACGTGCACAGCTCCTCCTCTCCCTCCCTGCCAGCCTCGGACGCCGACTCTGCTCCGGTGCCCGTCCAGCATGACAAGTCTCTAGAGGGAGCGTTTCCAGGTACGCCACAGATGTCCGCCGCGCTGCCCAGAGGTTTCCGCAGGTCAGAAGGCACCTCACGGCTCTCCACAGGCGTCACACCAAGACCGTTCGGCGCCAAGACCTCCAGGAGATCCACTCAGCTCCGATTCTACTCGGTGAGCGCATTCTGCCTTTTTCTTTTCTTGTGTGTTTTCTGCCCTCTTCCGTTCTATTATTTATTTGTCGGTTGGTTGGTCTGTCCCAAACACACGGCTCTTGTTTTGCGCGCTTTTTCAGGTGCGCGCGTGTCTGTTCGTCCATCCACGTGTAAGCGTCACTCTGTGTGAAGTTTAGTGTTACTCGTCTCTCCACGCTCTCTTTGCAGCCCGTATAAATAATGGAACAGGGCTGCCATGCCACTTAATGCTCCTGGCAGATAGCGAAACCCAAGCTTTTGAAAGAACTGCCCAGTTGAAATAGGGCACTAGGATGAACGAAAGTGCCCGGTTTCAACCAGGCAGGTTTTTTTTTTTTTTTTTTTTTTTTTTTTTTGTGCGCGTATGATGATCTTTGAAAGAGCCAGTATTATCCCACGTTTTCTTAAAAAAATTAAATAAACTCCCGATAACAAAAATGTAAACCGTACAAGATATAATGCATGAAATAAATGATTTAAGATTCTATAGCGTGAATCATACAGTCTGTCTTTCTCCATCTTGAACCCCTTCCAGATGGACGATTCCCAGAACAGCCAGCGAGCGCAACAACTTCCTGCTCCTTTCCCCAGCCAAGGAACTGCTACAACTCCTGATTACAGAGATGACTCTCTCTGTAGTAACACTTCAGCCATGCAGTGCAGGAAGCGGGACGAGGAAGAGCAGGGAAAGCGGATGGACTCGGCTCCCAGCATCCACTCCTTCATGTCTGCGAGTGTCCTGATGCCAGCTAAAGCCGGGGAGGACAAGGTGAGCACGAGGAGTCCTATAATTACTATAATTACCTTAATCCCAGCAATGATTTATTAATATTTGGACTCACTTGAGGAACTAACAGTGATCTGTCTTGTAAACAAAGACTTAACAGTAACGTGTAGGCATGCATGTTTATCATGAGCCCAGTGTAATTTTATCCAGAAGGCCAGGATTCGAGTAAAAAAAGCGCAGCAAGCTTCAGTACGTCAAAGATCTCGGGTTTCCCTACAGGATGCGATCACATGATCAGGTAACGTTTCCTCCGTTCTGTCTCTCCATCAGGTGCATCACCGTGACATGCGAGTCAGTCTGAATCAGACGGCCAACAGCGGCAAGGACTTTGGCTTTCAGGCGCATTGGGACTCGACCGGCGCTCGCATCAAAGCCGTCCAACCAGGTAAGAGACGCCGTGCTCCAGGGCCGGCGATTAGCATGATTATTTTGCTCTGCTGAAATTGTTTTAACGTCCCTTATTCTTCAGATGTGTACACCGACAAGCCGATCCACATCCATTGCTTTGGTTAAGCATTTTAAATGTTAATTAGAAACACCGTTAAGCTCAACAGTACGCTCTGAATGATTACACGAAGTCAGCCGCGACGAGACGCGGAACGGCGCTACGTCATTCGAGGGTCCTGGTTTTACTGCGTCTAATGAATTAACGCTTTATTCTTTTTCATATTGTTTTATTTCATGTTCTTACCCCCTCTCTTGAAATGGACTTTGTTAGCAAAATATAAATGCGTTTTAAAGCAGGTCCTGTGAGACGGAGAGGGGAAAAAACCGTAAGGGAAACCGTACGAGATGGAAGTAAATAAGTAATAGAGAAAGAAACCTAAAAACAAACAAAAAATATTGTGCATGTGCACAACGACTGAAAAGCAAAACACTGTTTGACCTCAAAATAAGAAGAAATACATGGCGAGGGAAAAAACAGTAAAATGTGAAAAAGTACAAAGAGACGAGCAATATAATGCGGAGGGAAATTCTGGCCGTAAGTTTGAGTATTCAATATCGCAGTTTGTTTAATGGTGGAAAAGCAAAACATTCGTTATTGTGATTTTAAAACGTATTTTATCTATTTTATTTTAAAGACTGTGATCAGTCTTGGTGTGTGTTGTAGTGGTGAGGAGGAATTACCATGACTACACATTTGATTAGACGTGTTCTGTAATATGGCGTCATTGTAACTTGTAGAGGTTGAATTAGTTAGTGGACTGGTTAGCTGTAGGACCAGTGTGCTGTATGCTGTTTATCTTTTCCCTCTGTTCTTTTGAACAATCCCTTTACAAAACGACCTTGACTTTTGGGGTGTGTGTGTGTGTGTGTGTGTGTGTGTGTGTGTGTGTGTGTGTGGGACACAATCATGAATGATTGATGGTGCGGAGTGAAGGTGTTGCTTACTGTGCATCAGTCTGATTAGACCGACATGCTGTTGCACTCCGGATCATCTCACGGTTCTTATCGTTCCGTCTTCATTAACGTCGTAGTAACACTGCTATGTGTTTGAGTGAGCACCAGGGCACATTTCACCATCGGAATAATATTAAAATGTTCTCTTTTATGTATAAAAGTAAATGAGCTGTTAAAGCTCAGCTGTGGCTGTTTCTAGTCACCGGACGTATTCGGCTAAATGAGCCTCGGCTGATTCTGGAAAAGAGCTCCGCATAAGTGGTGGCGCAGCAGGTTGTGTCGGCGCCTCGGAGCTCCCGGTTCGAACTCTGTAATCCTGTCCGTTTTGGAGTTTCACGAGTTCTTCCTGTGTCCATGTGGGTTTCTTCAGGGTTCTCTGGTTTCCTCAAACTCAAAAATATGGCAGTATTTGGATTGGCAACTCTAAAAATCCTTAAGGTTTAGCAGCCTTCGAACTGAATATTCATAACAAGAAAGCATTACTATTAATATATATATATAATGGACTCTGGAGGTGGTTCGGACCAACAGGAAGTGTTGCGGAGTATAAACCCCAGTGTGTGTGATTGGCTCTGTCCCTCAGGCTGCCCGGCTCAGCTGTGCCACCTGCAAGCGGGCGATGAGATCGTGGCTTTGGGTGGACAGCGAGTGGCCGAAATGAGCTACGAACAGTGGAAGGCCAACATGGACGCTGCGCTGCGAGAGGGCAAGCTTGTGATGGACATCCGACGCCTCAGCCTCAATGGTGGTGTTTGTAATGATTCATTTTCTGTTCAAAACTCTGAGTAAGCCGTAGATTAGATGGTGTGAAAATCACACTAATGGTGAAAAAAAAAACAAAAAACAAAACACGTAATACAACAATACAAACGCCAATGCAGATCCTTAACGACATGCTGAGAACATGCCACACTGAAAAGCAAAGCCTTCTGCATCACTGTTGTTGGAATAAAAGCGATACAGTGCCATCTCGAATCAGCAGTGTGCTGACGATTGCTATGATTTAGGAAAAGTATTTAACACTAAGTACTCCATTAAAAGTATATGTTTATGATCTGGGTCAGAGAACGCCTAAACGAGTGGGCGTGTCCTCACGAGTCCCGCTTACAACTGTAGACATTGTAGAACAAGGCACTGCGTTCTGTGCTCTCCCATGATGTTTAACGGCTAGAACAAGTCTGACTGTTGTGTTTTTAACACTTGTAGGTCATCCGGATCAGCACTCCTCCGTCAGTACCACCTCCAGCCTGACCACGGAGAACGAGACTAAAGCGCAGCTCAACGGCCATCCTGTTAACGTGAGTAAACCGTTCGCGTCAGAAGAGACTTGTTGCAGTGGATCACGAATCAAATCGGCACAGTTTCAGGATATTCTGAAGCTAATTTTTAAGTCTGATTGGCAGGATGATTTGTAACCGCTTAGCAATAATAGGTGTGATTGTGTGGATTTTTTTTTAAATTGCTGATTACAGGGTTTTCCACTGAAAGCAACGAACAGGAGCATCCAGGACGATCCAATCCCGACAAAAACTAAAGGCAAGTGGTGCATTTCATTATCATTATTATTATTATTAATGCTTCAATTTGACCAGGATGCAGTAAGCATTTATTTCTTGCCCATCCGTTCGGTTGTCGCCTGTAGAAAATGAGCACGCATTCGTGCAAAATCACAACAGGAGATTCGGTTATTCTTCTGCGGAAAGGTAAAGCTTTCAGGCACCGTGAGCTTTGAGGTTTATTGGCTGCTTCCTGTTAATTCGGCCCGGGTCATTTTGGTGGGTTTTAATTTCCCAGGATCTCCAGCTTTATTAAGAATCCTAGTGAAACGGAGGAACATCATCTGAATGGGTTATTATTTATATATGATTTATTTATATACACCTCCTCAGGTTCCTCTGGTTCCACAGTCGACTCCTCGGTCTACCTTTGTGGTAAATAATGCCGCGTTTGCGGCGTCTCTGCCTCCGTGTGCTCTGAATCCCCGGCTGTCTTGTGGGTGCTCGGTGGGCGTGGCCTTTTAAAGAAATACTCCTGTGTGATGAACTGCTACACATGGTCGTTTCGACATGTTTGACTGTACTGAGAAATGAACGGAGAACTTGTTTCTTGAAACTGACTGGAAGTCTAAGGGCAGTCGTTGAACACGGTAAACATTTACTTGTAGATCATTTATTAATTCCTCAGATAAAAGTGGAACTGCTCCTTTCATAGGTGGGACTAATTATTAAAAAAATGTTTATTTTTTTAAATCCTCTTCCAATTTCACACATTTAAAGTGTTTATTGGCTGAACGCAACGACTTCTGTTATAAGCTAATCTGATGCGTAGGTTTTTAATTTTTTTTCCCCTCAATACCGAGAAATTCTTGTCTATTTTCAAATACACTACAGATAACGTGGATGGAGATTAGGTTCAAAACATGCAGGAGTATTCCTTTAATCTGTCGTCGTGTGTATGTGGGTGCGTGGTGTGAAATGCATTCCAGCGTGCAAGCTGAAAGCGCAACTCACTTTTTTTTATTTTTATTTTTTTCTTCTCTTCAGGAGGCTCAGAGTCTGCCATATCGGATGTGAGTCGTTACTGGTTGATTGGAGATGAATAATTTTTTTTTTTTATCCTCAACATACAAGAGACGATCACTTCCTGATTCTTCCGTGTCTCGGCTTCCTTTAGCTGCAGGTTCCCTCCATCGGTGCGTCGTCCTCCCGCTGGTCCTGGAACACGGAGGAGGAAAGGAGGAGACAGGAGAAATGGCAGATGGAGCAGGAGCACCTCTTGCAGGTAGGACGAGAGGCATGCTGTAGCTTTATTAAAGTCTGCTCTAATCAAGGAAAAAGGGTTCACATCATGAATACAGCTTCTCACCAGAAAACAAGGCTGCAGTATATTTCCTGTGTGTGTGTCAGGAGAAGTACAGGCGCGATCAAGAGAGACTAGAAGAAGCATGGAGACGAGATCAGCAGGAAGTGGCGTCAGAAGAAATCGGTGGCTTTGAGGTTTGTCAAGCCTTTGCGGTCTAGAGTTTTAAAACAGACTCCGTCGAGCAACTTCCTGCCCGATATTTTTCTTACTGAAGTGTGTCTGTGCTCAAGAAAACCAGAAACACTAAGCTGATAAATGTACGTTTAGCTGCCATCGATATTATTATAATAATAATAATAGTTTTTCAAGTTTTAAAGAAATGCCACAAGCATTTTCCAATAAATCCGTATCGACTCAAATCACAGCATAATCTGTTTTCTAAAATCACTTGTAAATGGAAAACGCCGGGCAGGTGTTGAATTCCTCCAGTAATGGGTGTAATTGTGGTTTTACTATTTTATTGCTTTGAAGATCAACCATGTAAGAATAGTCATGTAATTTGTGAGCTGCCTCTAGGTGGCGGTGGTGTACCACCAGCAGTGCAGTTTTTTATTTTATTTTATTCAAATCACTCCTGTTTTGCTACGACTTCACAGCGTAGTCGTTTGATGCCGATGACGCATAGACACCGCTAGGACGGCTTTCATGAGACTTATCTCTCGTTCCTCTCTCTAAAATGCTCGTAGTATTAACTTCCTGTTAAATTGAAGCACAACTGAGTACGCCTTTAAAATGTACATGAGCTGTAAATGGTGCTTGTATTCTCTCATCGTTGTCTACAGATGCAGGAAGTGCCCTCTGTGCCCAGTGGGAACATTATGCGTTTCACTCCACCCCCTTTCCTCCTCCAATCCAATTCCCCTGCTTCTGTAGCAGCTTCTCTGCAAGCGCCAGAGCCGGCGCTCGTCCAGAACAAACAGGTCCAAATAGCAGCGAGTCAGCCAACCAAGGAGGAGTGCGATTCGTCCTCGAAGACAAGTCAATGGTGAGAGACATGAGGATAAATCTCCTCTTTACACGAAAAGGGAAAAAAAAACAAAACCAAACTCCAAGGTTGAGCCAACCTGATCAGGTAGCAGTGTGAAAATGAAAGGGCTGTCACTGGGAATGTGGATCTTTATAATGAGAAGGAAATTACTCCTTTAATGATGAACGTTTTATTAAATTTTGGCCAGGCCACTAGGATATAATAACCATTAAATGATTGATCAGTGAGTTCTGACAGATCTGAGACATTCAGGGAAATCCATTAGTGAGACGGTCTGATCCAGTTTGGTTCATTGGCCCATTTAAAAATAAATAAATAAATAAAAAAAAAAAGACAAAAAAAAAAAAGAAATATATATATATATATATATATTATCTAGAGGTTGAAGCAGGGAAGAAAGCCAGATGGACTTTTTTTATTTATTTTTTTTATTTTAAATTCTTGATCAGTCCACAACTGTGTTTTTTCACCCGATTAATTATTATTCATTTTATGTTTTGTAATATTAGCGGACCCAATCAGGACAGAAAGGCAGATACGATCTGACCAAAGAAAAAAAGCATCAGTGTTTTGCTGTGTTTGTGTTTATCTGCTGCAACTTTCACTGCTCTGTCGTTCATGTCTGCTGCTGCTGCTGTGTTGTGCGTCAGGCCGAGCGAGTCTTATGGATTTACCAAGCTATCCGCTTCGGACAGGTCAGTCCGCTTCACGCTTTAATGCATGTGGGATACTGAATATATTTTTAATGCAAAGGAACGACCACAAATGCCAGTGAACATCTGTACACCTCTCTGCAGCTGGGTCGTGGAATTTATACGTGAATAAGCAACTTGGAAGCGACCCAGCGTGCTCCTGTTAAAGTCTACTACACTACTTACTCTCTCATATTCTCAGTAGTGTATAGACTTCAACACCAGTCTATATATAACCGAATAGCTCAAGATCATCCATCCTAGAGAAGTTTTGAGTTCAGGAGAGCGTTTACTGTACACACACTTTTATTTAGAGTTGCTCTAATTATTTGTTACAGGAAAAAGTCCAAATCCACTCCCTCACTTGACGGCAGCCACAAGCAAGACTCCACAGGTCTGTCTGCTGTATCGTCACTCTCTTCATGGGAATGAACTGCCTGTTGCTCTAATCCTCCCTCGTTCACTTATTTGTTCCATTTCCATATTTCCTGTGCGCGCGCTAATTGGCTGAAGTGGGCGTTAAGAAGAAGGGTCGCCCGTCTCACGCCGAGCAGGAGCGCCTGCAGATCCTGGAGGAGATGAGGAAGAAGACTCCGGTCCTCACTGACAGCAGCTGGATCCGCCAGCGCAGCACCTGTACCATCCACAAGGAGCCCGTCAACGTGGCGCAGATGAGAAGGTCTGTCACGCTGCACTCGGAGGACACTTTACACATCATTCCCAAACTGTTCAAGCAAAAGACTGCAAACGAACACCTTTTCAGAATTTTCCCGACCCCTAGGCGTCGTTCACGCTACTACAGTTTATTCCAGCATTTAATAGGAGCGTTGTATCGTCGCGTGTTGGGTTTTATCACGTCGGTGACGTTCTATAATGTCCAAATTCAGCATCACGCTTGTACAGCCATGATCAGTAAATGTCTCCTGATATTTTCGTGCTCACTTTCTGCTCTTCGACCGAGACGGTGACTTGTCGAGGCACTTTCAGGAGTAGATTTGTCCGTTTTCTTTCTTCATTTATTTATTGTTTTGTCATTGCTAAAGCTTTTTATTGCAGCGCGTCATGCTAGCAAAAAGTACACCCTTAATAAAAATGTGGGGCTTGTGTGAATGAGATTCCAAGTAAACTATGAGCACACAAGATTGGTCTTTGTAGTAAGAGAACCTCGCTTCTAGATTTAATTATAAAATGAAGCCGTTTTATATTAAACTAGAGATGCTAGAAGACGTGAGCATGATTGCTCCACATTGCCCAAAAAATAAAAAAGAGTGCAGCTTATGATGGCGGGATGCGAGTGTGAGTAGGGTTGGATGGTCTGAGGTATGAAATGAAGTTTGGAGGCTCTCGGGTAAATCGTGACCGAGCAGGAAGACTTCCAAAACTCCATTCATTTCTATGGGGCCGAAAATACATGGCTGCCAATGGGAGGAAAAAAGATGGATGAAAAACACTGGACGCAAACTTCTGTACACGGTTAAATCCAGTGCAGGATCTCGGTGCTGTGCGTCATGTCGGCACTCGTATGATGCGACTCTAAGCCTCTAATTACTCGAGCTGGACTAATTGTCATGTTTAGCCTTTGTGTTGCTCTCATTCGCAAATTAGCTGCAGATTCACCATAGTATTATAAACTGTCTTAAAGAGAAACTCGATGATCTGAACCCTTTTCTTTCATCACTGTTTCAGACACGAGTCTCTGGGCAACATCCACAGCACCAGCAGCGGCTCCTCGTCTAAGCAGTTATCCAGCTCGTCTCGGTCTCTCTCTGGCCTGAGCGGAATCGTCCCTTACCGAGGCTACTCGGGCCGCTGCAGCCTGGGTCCCGGGGCCGCCATTTTCTCCAACGCTTTAAGGCAGAGCTCCTGGTCTCGGACTACCTCCATGTCCCCTGTATCGGATGCCGAGGAGGCGTGTAACCGTGCACCTCAGCATGACAGGTGGGGCTTGTGTCCAGTGTGTGGGTGATGGGCTGGGCTTTAGTACAGCTTTATACCATAAAGGGCAAGGTTTCAGCTAGGGATCTCTAACTGTGAACTAAAATTTAAACCCTTTAATATATAATCCGACTATTAAAATGTGTACAGTAAGAGTTTGGATATTTATTGGTGGCACGAAGCTGGAGTGGAAAGTTTCCACCTGTTTGTTAAAATTGACGGTGCTTGTTTTTGCGTCAGTCAGGCGGAACGCCCATAATTAAAATAATAACTTTAGATTTTCAGCTCCGTATCGAAGAAAAACAAAAAAAAAATCCCTGACGCCACGTTGAGAACCACCGGTGTATGAAATATGAAACGGATTAAAAGCACTCATGATGTATCTCACCAAGAGCACCAACCTTTCGCATTATTATCTCTAAGCATTTCAGTGTTGTCTGTACAGTAATAAGCTTTGCACGTTGTCACTTTTAAGTACGCGCCAGTCATATAACGACAAATCGTGCAGGTTTATTCAGATTCAGCTTGGGGAAATGAATACAGCCTTCACAAATGTTCCTACAGGTTTAACATGAGGCCTATTCGTTATTAGCTTTTTTTTTCCTCCAATTTTTAATAAAAGGAATGTTTTAGTTAATGGGCTACAAGTACAACCTTTACAAATGGTAGTACGTTTTTATAAATAGTTAATAAATTAGTTTAACCGACGGATTAGGAAAATTAAATAATTGTTGCAATTTTTTTGAACAATTTTCTTGAAACATTTTTTTTTTAAATATAGTGAGAGAATCGAAATATCGTGATTTTTCAATTTACGAATTGGGTGAATCGTTACATGCCGAGTGCGGAAAGGAGGAACATTTCCGAGGAGACTCGGAGTCCAAAAGGAGCTTAAGGAACGTAATTTGTTTAAAAAAAAAAAAGTGTCGACCAGTTCCAGCTTGCACACCTTGAAGTGAAGGTAAGTCGAGGCGAATAAACATCTTGCAGAAGTTTTGCGACTCTTCTGATCGAGCCTCACTCGGGCTTTGCCGTGTCATGCAGGCTGGCGAGCCGCAGGCGACCGTGTTCCCTCTGCGAACAGCCGCTGGTCAAGGGCCCGGCCATGGTCATCGAGTCTCTGGACCTGTGCTTTCATGTCGGGTGCTTTAAGGTGAGCCTGGAGGTCACCTCATACCCGAGACATCTGCTGACCTGCACCAAGGCTGGCTGTTTATCCTAAAACCTCACTCACAGTTAGATCATGCTGGTGATGGTGATGGTGCTGGGGGAATCGGATCACATGCTGACTTGTGGCGTCGCAATATAATGTCAAATAAATAAGAGTGGGAATCTTTATTCAATTCGATTTTGATTCATGGAGTCCTCATGTATGAGCACTTGTTCCATTCATGACCTCAAAACACACGGCTTAATTCAATTTCATTAGTATTCAGGTGAGAAGATTCTTGTGACTATTAGTTTTGATCACGCGTGAAAAATAGTCATTCTCGCTTAATATTGGAAAGCTGCTCTTAATATCATTTGTTCTAATATATTGTGAGCGTACAAGAATCCCAGGTCAGTTATATTTGATGAGATTTGGCCACGCGACACTTTTATATATGGCTGATTTAAAGATCACTAAAAAAATTTGGATAATATTTTTTTGGTTTTCTTTGCGTTACTCCATGTCCAGTGAATCGCAGAAACTGTTGAAGAGAAACTTGTGCTTTATTACAGCTTCTCATGTTTATTCTTGGGAGTAAAAAAAAAAGCTACTTATGCATTTGAACTTAATTTTAAGGACTGGGGAAAAAAAAAAAAAATCCCAAAACAATTTTAAAATTGACGACCGTAGCGCTGAACGTTTTTTATTTTTTTATAAAATTTTTTTTTTGGGAGTTCTGAGATGAGCGTGTAAGATCTGATTATTTTCCCCGAAGTCTGGTGTTAATCAGCTGTAGTACACACGGTTTTCTTAATTGCTCCTTCTTGCTCTGATTAGAAAGTAAACACAGTTGTTCAGGCATAATTTGGATGTCATGTTGGCGGCTGTGATTCACAGAACGTAAAAACCAGGAAACTGTGGGAATTACTGTTTTAGCCCCAAGACGTGCATGTGGTCCGGTTGGCTCGGCGTGAACTCGCGCACTGTAACGGGTCACCTCCGCTTTCTGTTCTGCTAATCAGGTATCCGCTCCAATCACAAGACTTTAATTTCTTGGGTTCCCTGCTGTTTTGCTCCGAGGCTCCATCACATTGCACTAACATGGCTGAATCTTGTCAGAACAGCTGGTGGCGCTCATGGTTTTGATGAGGTTTGAATGATCCTTCTTTTACGATTCTCTTCATGTCTCGGAGTGGAGACTTGTCCGATGTTGGTCTTGGCTGGACGGCTCGGTAGTCTGTGCACCCCGGACATGCTAGTGCTGCCGACCTGAGAAGAAAAACCCCAATTGTTTTGTTTTGTTCAATTTGATCTGTAGGTTTATAATGCAGTATCATAAACACAAAGTGTCAGGAAATGTTCACCAGCGTCATAATTTCATTAATGCGCATTGTTGCTGTAGGAAGACGTTACTGCTGAGGCGATTGTGTAAACGTGTGTATGCTCTATGTGGCGGGAGCGAGCATCTCTGGAAGGAGACATCCGCGTTCCTTATTCAGTCGTACACTAAGGCTGTTCTTTCCCCCATGTTAAAGTCTTCGTGACATGATGCGTTTTATTAACGTCACCTTTGTTTCTTGGCTCTTCCGCAACATTTAATGTAACTAGAAATGGATTCTTGGCATTAAAAGTAACTCCGCTTTGGAATAGGCTTCACCGCACCTCATCATTGTTGATTATTTACCAAAAAGATCACACCCGGTTATGTTTTGTTCCTTACTTGGGTACCGCTCTCCAGCTCTAATTACACTTCCAGGCGAACTTGGCTCTGGGCATTTTTCACTTGCTAGGTGGGCAAGATAATCTTTTGTGCACCCTGAAACCCAATTAACCGGTCCACGAGCCATTCATAACCTCCCCCTTTACTGTTCTCCCAGTGTGTCAGCTGCAGGACTGAGCTCAGGAGAGAGCCAGAGTCAGGAGCTCAGGTGCGAGTCAGACACCGACAGCTCTTCTGCGACACCTGTTACGACGGACTCCGAGGTGAGCCGCACGTCTTCCCACCCGCTGTTCTGTAAAGTCGGCTCCGCTGCTGGTTCAGTGCTGCAGAGATGATATTCGGAGCGTCCCAAAAGTCTGGATCCGTACGCAGTTGTTTATACAGATACCACTTGTGTATACGCTGAATACAGGAACGTTCAACATTGCTAAATGGATCAGAACTGGTCTTGCATGCATGGAGTTCCTACTCTAGTGCAATGCTTATGGATCCAGACTTCTTTTGCGACATCCTGTATTGTGCAGCCAACATCTCTCTGAACTCCTTAGCAATGAAGTCTTGGTCTGATGCGAAGTATTTAACACATGCAGAACACTTTAGCCGAATTATATTTTATTATTGTTAATTATATTCTAGCTGAGAAATAAGCATTCTAATAATCCATGCCTGTTTTGTATGATCGGTGAATTAAACTTGAGGTAAAGGAATACTCCACTATTTTTGAAATCGCCCATTCACTGAATCAGTAGTGTGTGTGTGTGTGTGTGTGTGATTACCGTAGAAATTAATTTAGTCTCCCATTTCATCCCCCCCCTAATAGAAAATTAATAGAATCCCCCAGACGCATGCAGCAACATTTGATCTGAAAAAGCAGTAGCATCTTTGTAGGACTGGTTGGACATATTTTAAAGAGGAATTAATTCCTGAAATGTTTTTCTATCACCGTTAAAGGAATTCAGCAGCTGCCCTTAGACTTTCATTATACCTGATTATAAAGTGCTATGTTTTCAGTATACAGGTTTTCTGTTTTTACTGTATAGAAGCATCGTAAATCTTGTCTATGGTAATCGCGTATCTCTAATACCACTACAGGTTCACTGGACCGAGATGAGGTTGGAAAACACTGGAGTATTCCTTTAATCGATAACCTAAATACTAGTTTGACATGGAAAAACTCTACAATCTCTCATTCACAGACGTATATTTCTGTCCTGAGCTGGCTATCCGATGAAATGTAGACTGCAGTTAGATGTTTCACTAATCTGGAAAACCGTGTAAGATGGATTTCAGGGTTGTTTGCTTTACTGAACATCTGCTTCTCCCCAGTCCGGACCTCCATTCCCAAGTGACCGCGATGCGTCAGAGCAGATCCCGGAGAAGACGTTCTCTGCAGATGATTCGGACACGACAATCACAAGCTCAGCATAATATCAGATGGAAATAAGCTTCCGCTTAACCTTCCACTTATGTCGTAGATTCAACATTAAATATTGTGTATTTGTTCAGGTCGTCAAATTTGTGGTTTCTGAATGTACTTGTGGGGTTATTATTATTATTATTATTATT
>JAQQZR010000010.1:2951140-2975802 GCA_030068235.1 Notoglanidium macrostoma
TGTGTGTGTGTGTGTGTGTGTGTGTGTGTGTGTGTGTGTGTGTGTGTGTGTGTGTGTGTGTGTGTGTGTGATTTTTGCTGTGCACATCCTCATATCACTCTTTATATCACTCCTCCCCCTCTTTTTTATACATCACGCTCTCTCTCTCATTTCCACCCACCACCTCTCTCTCTCCCACTCTCTATCTCCCTCTCTTTCTCTCTGTCCATTTTTCAATTAGACGTCTTGCAATTACATTATTGGGGACATCACTTAAGGAACACAGAAATAGCACAGAGCTGCCCAGTTGACTAAAAATGAGAGAGAGAGAGAGAGAGAGAGAGCTGGAGGTAGCCAGAAAGCAGGACAGTGAGGTAATAGGATTTTACATGAGAGAATGAGACAGAAAGACAATCATATACAAATCTATGCTTTGTTTTTGTTTTGTTTTTTTTGGCTAATTTATAGTGTCTATACAGCACATCACTTTAAAAGATTAAATCTAGAATTCTTAAAGGTTCTTTGCATTTTTCCATAAAGGTTCTGTATAGAACAAAGTATTTCTCTGTCAGTAAGGTTTCCTAGAAGAAGCCATTTAGAAAGCAAAGAACTCCTGAACATTTTGTCTTCTAGGCGTGTATGTTTGGCAGTGTACCACAGCAATTTGCTAGCATTTTCAGTAGAGTGACATGCTGTACCTTTTATCCATTTCTAGCTACATTTAATGATGTGGAGACAAAAACAAACCAAAACACAGCGAGAAACCTCGGAGACATTCATCTAGAAGACTACCGATTACTGTTAGGCATGTAACAATTCTCCCAATTCACAATTTGATTTAATTTATGACATTGGGTTCATGATTTGATTTTGCAACCATCATTCATTTTCAACTTAGTCGGTTTGTTGAATTAAAAAATACGTTTGCTTGATTTTCTTAATAACCAACAATAATTATTTACAAACATTTGTAAAGACTGGAGTGGAAATATAACAACCTGTTAACTAAAATGTTACTTTTAGGAAAAATGAAAAACCATTAATAACAAGGTTTTCTTAATAATTATGAACATTTGTGAAGGCTGTAGACAGCTTAAAACAAGCAAAACTAAAACAACTACCTCCATTTCCAGCTCTTTCAGCAGTGTGTAAAAAGACAGCTCTGATTCCTTGTCGAATCTGTTTGTATATTCAATCGCACAAAAGCTCTTTCCCATTTTAGACATGTGTTTTCATGACATTAGAGCTGTGTTACTTCCACCTACGGTGACGTCACATGCATTCCCACTATTGCACATTATCATGCCCTCTGCTGTCTAAACAACACAATTACAGCTATGAAAATCGACGAGATTAATCATGATTCAAAATTCGAATCATCGTAAATTTATACTGTGATTTATTAAAGCACAATATATTGATACATGCGTACTTTCCATGAAGGAAAACTTAAAGTTAAAGCTTTACTTCTGTCTGTTACAAAGCACTGACACAGGAGACTCCTTCCATAATTGTAAAATAGGTGAAAGCTTCATTATATCAAAAAATTATGCATGTCCTTTCAGTCTATTTATGTGGAGCTCCTGATACCCAAGTCGCTGTGAATAAGCAGTTTCTAAATATCAATGTATTATAACAAGTGCATCGATACACAGACGTAACAGAAAGGCATCTACTTTATACTGCTCTTCAGACAGAGCCCTGTATATGTATGTGTGTGTGTGTGTGTGTGTGTGTGTGTGTATGTGTTTTGTCTCCTGGGAATTTAAGTGTATGCAGGCTTGTGTGGGCTTTGTGAAAGCTCAGACCTCTTCTAAACCACAGCTATTTGTTATATAACCGGAGCTGAGGTTCATCCCGTGGGGCTCTCCCATGCTGCCCCAGTCAAAGATGAAGAGACACAAGAACGAGACACCGTTTTACGGTCAGGTTTCTTTATTTCTATGGTAACTGGTTTATGAGACATGCAATAGCGAGGCATTAGCGGTAAAAGAGTTCGAGAGTAATTGACACACAGATAGATGGTTTACTGAAAAGTCCCCAGAGGCAAATGGAGTTGAATGCCTCTCGTCATCCCCAGAGTGCCATGGACTCCCAGTCACACCCAGTGATATCGATCTCTTAAACAGCTCAGGACTAAAACCTGAAGTGATCTCAGTCGTTCAATCATCATAAAGAGGTGCTTTAAAGTATTCCAGCTGCAGACGCTGGCCTACAGGATAAAGTCGATAAGACTCAGCATAACCACAGAGTCAGAAATCTGATTTTAGGAACCAAATTGAAGAATCCACCCTTGTTTTAACTGATGTGCACCAACACATGGAAAAGGTGGAGACAGTTGTGCATTCATGTGCTAATCTGCAGCCATACTGTGACCACCCAGGCAAAAATGACCCCGTTACCGTACTGACTGCTCTTTTGATTTAGCTGTCATTGATCAGAACCCTGGACTCATGACAGCTCAGGTTTGATGTTGATGCGAGCTCTGGGTGAGACCCTCCTGGTGCCCGACGTCAGGAAAAAAAAACAGACAAACAAACAAAGAAGAAAAAAAAATGTGTCTGGATTCTATAATGGCAGCACTGACATGACCATGCTGTCAGGGGAGAAAAAGAAAAATAGAGCGGGAGAGAAGAAAGTGTGGGTAGACAGACTCTTGAGATGCAAAAAGGGCAGAAAGGTTGATGTGAGGATGGAGATGGAGATGAAGAAACATATTGTGTGGATGACATGTGTGCTGATATGCCCCCAAAGAGAAAATATATAATTGTACACATGCTTCGGGAGAATGTAGAGCTGGTTGTTAACTGTATGATTTCTGTCTTTTAAGATTATGATTTGTACATTCTAGACTTTGATAACATTTTATTTACCTCATTAATCAAGAGGCAGAAAACAGCTTCACATAAACAGTAACGTTCTTCAAAATAAGCTCGAGGTAATGACGCTAGTTTTTTCTATCTATTATCCTGGAAGTTCCAGGAGTCCCCTGCATATTTGTATCGGCTCCTGACGCCCGCAAATTACATACAATATCTTGGAAATTCGTTTTTTTTAGAGCGAAAGCACGTGATTGTATTATATGAAGATTATAATGTGTACCCTGATACGTAGCAGTGTAAAGTAATGTCAGTGCTGCGTGCAGTGATTTCAGCATTGCCCATGGTGGGTTAGATGATTGTAAAAGACATGCTGAGGTGAGTTTAACAGGTGTCATTTGTTCATCGTCATAGCTAACGTCGTTTAAACTAGCTGGTCGTCTGCCAAGGAGTTACGTCAATCTCCTAAAGAATAAAAACGACTTTGAGTTGGATATTATACAAGTACATTTTTTTAATGTCGGAATTTCTTCAAATAGGCCTACCCAGCTTGGTTTACAGATTAGCCCGAAAACAAACCGTTGCAAAGTATATTAAAGATTTATCTTATGCTTTTATTCAGTTAATTAATTAATTAATTAATTTGTTTAGTATTTTTTTATTTAAAATGAATTTATTGGACTGGGCGGGGGAGGGGGAGGGGTCTCTATGAAATGAGCTATTGCAGGTTGGGATGTCTGTAAAGGGCTAACGTGTGGTTACTTTTATTGCCTCGGTGATAATTAAGAGTAATTGCATTTAGGGTGATTTCTGTGTATTTGTGCACGTAATGCATATTGCATCTGGAGTTTCTTCAGTCATAAAAACACATACCGTTGACCTTGCAAACATACAGTATGTCCTGCTCTTGTGTTTACTTTGCCGTATCTCAAGCCTCGAAGTGTTACGACTTCGCATGAACATCTCGGTACAAAAACCGCTGTGGTTCTTCTTCCGTTTGTGACCTGCTGTTAACCCGGGGTTGTTTTGAGTGCAAACAAACTATCTTTCATTTCAAAATGGCTTCCGGGTTTCCAAATTCTTCAGCCTTCTTACAGATCCCTAAGCTGCAGTGTAACCAATCTGTAACGTTCATTTCGTTTTTGATAATCACATTTAACCGCGTGTTACATCTCTGACCTTTTCAGTGTGATGATAAAGCAGTGGGTCAGAGATGTTTATTTATTTGTCATTTAGTGTAAAAGACACCACCGACGTTGGCTTCGGTTGTAACTGAAACCTTCACATTGACGGCTCATTGGTGTAATCGGACGCAGTCCGCCTGGATAAACAAATCACATTCCACCTTTTTAAATCACACAATAATATGGATTCATTTCCTTACGTGCGTTCACCTTTTGCATTCCGGAGTAAATCAATTTCCACGTCCCGACTGATCACAGCACAGATTTCATTTGAAGAACAACAGAGCAAATACGTAGCATGATATTCATTTAATCGAGCAATTAGAGCTTTAATTTTCCTCACCCAGATGTAGATTTGAAACATCTTATTAACAACACTTCCTGGATACAGTAAGATTAAAGCTAACACTAGTTATACTTGTGGTTTTGAAATGAAACTATCTTTTCAAAAGACCAGTTGAAAATAACCTTAAAACATCTACCACTAATGTGTGTTTTTTGTTTGTTTGTTGTTTTTTTTTTTAAAAAAAGCAATAGGGTTTCTTTCTTTTTTTTTTTTTTTTCTTGAAAAAGCAATAAACTCAGTGCTTGGATATATTTCACAGACGCCTGTTTGAGAACCTTGGACCGACTCCATCTATCGATCTATCACCGTTCGCGCTCTTTCATTATTTATATACTTGGCTGCTAATTCAGAGCCGAGCTTAATGCTAATAAAGGGATTTTGGATGCATTTGATCATTTCCATGCTTGTTTTCCAAGACTCTAAAACTACTCTATAGTAATATAGGATTTCCTCAGAGCTCATAGAAAACATGTTAGTTATTGATAACCTCTGGAAAGCATCAATCTCTTGAGAACTGTCAGGTCCTGCTATCTATTAACAGAGACCGCGCCGGTCCGATAGCCGTGATTGGTGTTTGTGCTGGTGCCAGCACAATAAATAGATAAAAAATAAATAAATAAAAAATAAAGCTGGAAATGATATCAGAGGGGGGAAAGAAAGTAGGAATTTGATCTGTTCCTGGCGTTCAACAAATGGGAAAGGTTGGAATTGGATTTACTCAAAAAAATTGCATTTTTAAAAATCATTTTAAAAGCTAGTTTTTCTTGCACAGTGTTTCTGTTTTGGTATCGGAAATGAAACGGTGATTTTGTGCGATCTTCATCGTCACTGCATCGCTATGGCAAGCTAGCTACGATTAAGGCAAGCTTCAGCAAATCTTCTGCTTTGTGGACGAAAAGAAGCTCAGCCACAGCTACGTATACGCTTATATACGTACAGTGGTGGAATGCAACGACGTGCATTTACTCAACTTCTGTACCGAAGTACAAATTCGAAGCACTTGTATTTTACTCGAGCATTTCCATTTCGTACACTACATCACAGAGACAAATCCTGTACCTTTCACTCCACGACAGCTTCAGCTACCAGTTACTTTTTTTTTTTTTAAGATTTACAATCTTTCATCCCCTTCCTGTCCAGTAAAAAGTCACATGTCTCCTAATGTAACGATTTTGAAGGTTTTTACTACCAGTGTTCCTTTATGGGTTGAATAAAAATGTCCTACTTCTTAAGCTAAATAAACTATTTAATAATCCTCATGGATGAGCTGGAAAATGCCTCCACGAAGCTAAAACCAGGGCTATTTTTCCTGAGCTGAGGAAAAGAGATAGCTGATTCAGACAGGACAAACATGGCGATCTTATAGAATGTGATACTTTGCTTTAGGCTAAACTATCCGACGTTAAAATGAGCTCAGTCTTAAACATCTACAGCGGTATAATTTAGCTAGCACATTAATACAGCTGCAACATCCTGATAAAAACCTAATAGTGTCCTTGTAGTGGAGTATTTACATAGCGTATGAAATATACGACTCTCCTAATCGCATTGATTGCATTAAACCTCACGTCTTCTGGTAAGACTACGTTTCCCATCATACTCAATTAGCCAGCTAGGCTTAACGAGGGCCAATCTGATTACACGGCCTCCTCTGATAAGACTGATGACTCCTTTACAGATGCTGAGACAGTTAAAGGAGCTGGTGCCACAGATGGCCTTCTGTCAGGGCTTCTGCTCTCTAACAGCACACAGGGGGAACACGCAGCCCTACAATAAAACGAACGACATTAATAAAAGCTGATTTGCTTTACGGGATCACTTTGCAAGGAATGCGCCTTGGGCGAAGACCGTTACATTCGCTTTCATCGCTTTTCCTGGTTCACAAAAATGGCACCGAGCACAGAGTTAGCAGTTTATTAGGCACTTGATGGGCAGATCTAATAAACCGGCAGCTCACAAGTTGAAACCATATTCAACTCTGTAAAATGGGCGTGTTAGTGGTGTTGTCTTGGCGATGCGCATCCACCATGTTTTTGAAGGATCACTGAAGGGACGTGTGAATTTGGCCGTTGAGTTCAAATACCTGCGTTATTACTCCAGAATCGACGACTCTCGCCTTTAAATGTTTATACCACAGCAATTTGCCAAAAATGATTCTTTTTCATTTCTAAAAGGATGACCAGTTGAACTATTTTGTTAAATCATGTCCACATAATGTCCATATTTAATCCACACAACAGTAAGTTCCGCTTACATTACATTACAGCGTCCTTAAAAACACGGCTTGTCATGTTAGTAAGAGAAAGCAGGAAAAGAGCCCTGACCTTAAGACTTTCCATGCTGGAAAACATCAAGTTCAATATTTACCTCGGACCGCTGCGCTTCCGAAATGCGAAAAGAACATCTCCTGATGAAAAAAAATAATCGTTTACGTGGAGGATCCGCCATGCGAGTCTTCAGTTGTTACTATAGAAACATTAACGTGCCGTATTAGAACAAGCGCATTATCATAAACCTGTGATTTGAGTTACAGACGATTTGAATCACGAGAATGTAACAGCATTGTAGTTGCGCATGCGTTGCGCTTTTTTTTAAAGAAAATGTTTAAGATAAATAGAGAGCTACTAATTATAGAAATGTAATCAACACATTCTGACCAATCAGAATTGAGCACTTAACAGTGCTTTCATATAACAAGCGATTAAAGGTTACGTAAAACACTATATCTATTCATAATGACTTGAAAATATAGCTGATGTTTCTACACTGAAAGTGTTTCCGTTTCATTTCCAGGACCTATTCAGACTCAGTAAGAGGACTGAGAAGCCGGAGTCTGTCGCTGTCGCACTCAGAGACTCGGAGCTCATTAACCCTTTTGTTGCAGAGGAGGTGATTGATTAGACTATAAAACAGGACACATGTCCTCTCTCCATCTCCAGGCTGATTGAATCAGAAGTCCCCATATTTCAGAGTCCTTAAGAGACGTGACGCTGAATGTAAATCAGCTAGCTGGTACACGTTTCGTCGAATATTCAAGCAACTAAAACTAAACCTTGAAGACTATTTAAACATCTGGTTGATTTGTGTAGGAACTGAAACCCCATTCGATACTACGGTATATCTTGTGCGTGCATGAATGCTGAACCGTTTCCAAATGCTATTTCGGACGGTCACGAATAGCCCCCTTAGATCTGAGAATCGATTTTATTTATTTATTTATTTTCGTTCCGTGGATATTAATCAGTATAAGTGCACTTTGCTGTTGTAAGTGAATGGAATCTCTGGCAGCTACGAGGTCTTAATTGGATTAAAGTTTCGGACCAAGGACATGAAGGAGGACGAACAATGGACGCAACAGGGTGGAGTGGCATCGTCCACGTCACCACCGTCGTCATCATCATCATCGTCATCATCATCGTCGTCATCATCATCGTCGTCATCTCCAACCCCCAACCTTCACCACCCTCAAGAAACTGTCGCAGTGGAAGGAAAAAAAGCCCATCCCAACCACCCCTCCCTTTCTTCTCCTCCACCCACACCTTCATACACTCCGCCTCTGCCAATATAACCAGAGCACTTAGCGGAATGTAAGTAACGTCGGAGCTATTTTTATGTCTCTTTATTTGACTTTGAGTTAACGTCACGATTTTTCACACGCGTGCTCGCTTTCGAGTCCGGAATTAATTTCCACGTGGCAACAAGACACGATCGTTAAACATTGTAATAACAATTTATTTATGATTTCTTCGACATTTAGAATGGTTTTTTTTTTTTTTAGCCCAGAATAATTAAATAAATAAATATAGATTTATTGGCTTAAAACCTTTTTTTTCTCACCAAACCGAGTAACTCTACCAACACAGTAAAACAAAATTATGAATTTGTACATCTTTAAAATATATTAATATATACAGTATATATGTACACATCACACACACACACACACAAATCTGTTTGCAAAAAGACAACAAATGAACGCTGACTCGACCTCAGACTAGACACCGCAGTTATGAGTTTGCAGATAAAATATCACAGCACAGATCCTTTGCGAGTCTTCGGCAGCAGCGACTTCCTATCCTAACAAAGCGACTGCTGACCCGTTTGCATAATATCAAGCTGAATTTGAAATGGCACCCGCATTGATATATAGTGCACTACATAGGGAGCAGGGAGCCATTTGAAATTTCTGTTTGAACAACGCGGCTAGTCAAGGCGATTGTAACGTCAAATCCTGTTCTTAAATTTACACAAAAATATGAATATACTGTATGTGTAATTGTATCATAGTTATGCCATATATTGAACATCATCATCGGGATTGAAACAATTTGCTAGATAAATGGAACAGCTAATAACTCTATTTTGTTTTTATACATTTGAATTACAATGTGATAGGATGAACTCCGCTATAGTGTATAACATGGGACTGATTTTGGGTACATAGTCCTTAAACCTGTCTGCTAATGCACAGTGTACGTATTTTATTTAGGTTTAGTAAATAAGTCCTGACGTAGGATCAGAGAAATAAATATTTCCCCAATGGGAATGGTGGAATCACAGTATCTAGGGTTCTCCATCAAAGCAGAGGAGTAAAATGAGTTCAGGGTTTATACATACCATACTGAAGAGTACTGAAGCATCAGCAAACCTGCTTCCTGCTGGAATGATGTAATTTATATCACACTCCCCCCCCACATCTGCTCCTGTTTTGCCATTCTGGCTTATCTTGCTGCAGAAATGGAAAATCCAATACATATGGTTCAGTCAATTTTCATCCGTTTTCAAGAATGTTCATCTCACGAGGTGCCGTCCTTCCATCAAGGCCATAGTCCTAATTGAAAAGGTTGTGGTCTTTACTCATTTTCATGTATAGGTGACTCAGGGCTGGAGTCCTCCTCCTCCTCTTCAGTGAGGGTTTCCTTCCTGCTGAAGGTCCCGGCCAAAGTGACGCTGAGACGCGGCCGCACCGGCGCCATCTCATTCAGCCCGATAACATTCCTGTTCACCAGAGTGGTCCTGTCCATGATCTCAGCACTGTGCTTGGCCACTACCGCATCCATGAAGTCGTACTTGGCTGACAGTGTGCCACTCTCAAACAGGTACTTGAACAGGTAGGAGAAGGCCACGTTGCCCAGGAAGGAGGCCAGCATGGCGACCGTCTTGAACGGAAACCTCTGCATTACCAGATGTTCCACTTCCCCTGTGCTGTGGTGCACCTTTTCCATGATGTGCCACCCCGGGTAGTAGATAAAAGGGGGCAGTTTGAGGTAAGGCTCACCGCCGCCGATACGCAGGATCAGGCCGAAGATGTAGCCTGCCACCGAACCATAGGTGTTGGTGCCTCGCACAAACAAGACGCTGAGGAGCTGTGGGAAGATGATCACGTAGACCAGATCTGAGCTTAGGTACCAGAGCCCGTACACTGTACCGGTGAGCAGAGCCATGGCGGTTGCCAGAGCGCCGAAAACAAAGATGGTGATCCGCATGACCCAGACGATCTCGCTGTCTGATGCCTAGATAGAAAAAGTACAGGAGTGATCGCTGTAGAAGTAATCACATTTTACTCTATGGCTGGATTGTTATATTGTTTTAGTGGGTGTGAGACTGGTGTAGATCAGTTTTAATGCAAAAGGTGACATTATTAGAACTCAGTTGAAGGTTAGAATTAACACTGTGTTCTGCTCACCGACTGGCGGAACGCCAATTGGTAGATGTTCCTGGCGAACATGGAGCTGGCTGAAAGGATGGATGAGTCAGCGGATGACATCACCGCAGCAGACACTGCCCCCAGCCCAAAGAAGGACACGTAGGGCGGGCACAGGTACTGCAGCACGATTGGAAGAATCATTTCTGACTTGTCTTTCTTCATGGGAGGGACTGAGCCATAGGTCGTCTGATTCCAGTCTACAACCAAAAGTACAGAGATGGTTACCATGATGGCCCATAAACCCCACATGATCACCATGTCTAGTATTTAGGTAGGAACACCAGTGTGGATATTATTCTGGATATTGATACTTTCAGAGCAAACGTTTCCTCGAGGGTTAAGGATTCTCAGTTCCTGAATAGGTTCTGCATGAAACCTTTTCTGTTATAGTGTAATGAGTAATGAGCCTTAGACATCAAGATGCTTAATAGAAAAACTGACCTGAAAAGCCAAAAAGGCAGCACCTTGTTGATCTTCACTAACTGGGTACATAAGTCTAAAGTAAATATCAAAAGCACCAGCAAAATACAAAAACACAAAATGGTTTTCAGTTAGATTGATGGTGGTCTGGCCATTGTTTCACTGACCAAAAACTTCAATATCATCTACATCATATTAAATTCAGCTATTTGGATTTCATTCAGGTTATTTTGCTGGAGGTTTTTTTTTTTTTTTGGCAGATTTCTGTCTATTTATTATCCAAGTGTAACATTTCAAGACTGATGTATAGACCAATTACAAAACGCATTCAACAGTATCCTACATTTGTCTTGGCTTATTGCGGCAATATTTCCTAAAAGCCAAAAGCCAAAGCTTCACTTCCACATTGGTTCTTTGATGGTGAAAATCAGTAGAATAAATGTGATTCGTCAGGCCTGCCTCAGATGTAATATTTACAGAGTTCACATCGTTAAACGGATAAGCCCTTAATAATAGATGAGGGAGACCAGCTGTTGTTATTTACACATTTCTTTACAGATCTGACGGGAACATGGCTGCCACCCTGGGTTAGTACAGGCAGGGGAAAGACCTCCCCGTTGTGAGAGTTCATTTTAGAAGAAAAAAAGACTGTTGCAATCAGACATTTTCCCATGTGTGGTTCAGCAGCTGGCATATAATCATCAGTATATTCATGCTCCAGTGCTGTTTCAGTTAATAAGCTGGTATGATAGTTTACATACTAAAGAGGTCTTACGCTAGAAATATTGCTTTCACCTGTACGATTGATTTGTGAGTCAGTACAGCAGAGTCGCAATGCAAATGAGTGCACTGGAACATTCATTAAAGTGGCTGGTTGTTTGAGGAGTGTATTTTTCACTTTCCCTTGAGAGCTGCCTGTCCTAAACTGCTGTACAGTCGCAGACTGGGCTGATGTGTTAAACATGGCTGTCATATTTCCATGCTTAAAGAGCGAGCATTTGAACAGTCATAATACAGCATTCTCATTGGGATCGATCATGTCCAACTCAACTAATAAAGTATTGCACGACCGTTCCTTAGAGTCTCTCCTCCTTTTTGATTGATTCCTTCAACTGCTATAAAAACATGCAGCCAGCCACTAAACCATAGTTAAGATATTTTTTGCAGGGCTTAATGCTTCAGCTGACCTGTGGAGGCCCCGATCGCTCCGATCAGGACGGAGGGTACGGCCATGATGATGCAGCCGAAGGCAGCCAGGAAGGAAAGGACTTGGGCGTAAGTAGCTGAAGAGGCAGAAAGAACCCGTTGAAAATAGACCTGCCAGGGAATTCCCCCCAACATCTAGGAACAAGAACGGTATTGTAAATGCAGACAGCAAGACCCAAGACAAATACTGTAAAATAACAGTTCTCAGGCTTTATAGCAATATAAAACTAAATCTGATCTTTTAGACATGGGTTGACACAAAACATCACATGCTACACTAAGTCAGAGCTTTCACAATAAAAAGATTATTTTTGCTTTCAGCCATAGTTTGACGGTCATGAGTGACCCTTCATACGTAGTTGAGGCTGGCTGGCCATTTCTTGCAGCACAGAGATGACAGAATTACTTGCTTTACAGTTTCATTACAAGCCCATGACATTTAGAAATACATATTGTTGCCGTTTTGCGCCTTTCATTTGGAATAGGTCACGGAGTTCAATTACATTCTGGCATCTAATACTATTCAATTATTTTGTTTACTATATGTGTGCAGCATGGCAAATCTCTTCTCCTGGTCAAATTCTGATATTTTGTACTATATAATGTTCCTCTTTTGTACGTATGGGGTGTGTGACTACAAAGTCCAGTTGGTCAAAAAGTAAAAAGTAAAATGTTATACATGTTATAATATACTGTAAAATAATATACATATAATAATTATTATTATTATTAATTTTCAAGATTAAAAATCTTAGAGGTCAAAATTTGGTGCAGCCAATCCAGAGAAATTACAGAAAATGTTTAAGTTAGTGTATCATCACTATTATCTTGATAGTTTAAAGAATAACAGCTATATCTGTGATGTGTAAACAGACATTAATGCATAGCATTTATCTGGCCTGCGAAGTCATATTTACAGGTCTTACACTCTAATATTTTGGTGAACGATACATTATAGAAAGCATTCATGGCAGAATTAGAAAAAATGATACGTGGGACAAATAAACTCGTTTCAAATCGTTATATCTCGCAACGAACTTTTGTGACACTGGACTCATTTTACCGTGATCACAAGTAAAGTAAAGTAGTATTATAAAATCTGCCTTCAATTTAAATCATTTAGGCGTGTCTGTTTTTTGCTACAGCACGTACAACTTGATAAAAACACGATAAAGGAGATCACACTTGGCTAGCAAGCTTAGCTAGTTCCAAACATCTTTAGGCAGAGTGACAGGCTTTAGCACTGTAATTGTTTACTTGTTTTCAGCATGATGTTTGCAGAACGAAAGTCTAGACAAGGTTGGAAAGTAAATGGAAACTTTCCATGTTGGATTTTCGGGCAGAACAAAAAAAAAAATTGGCTGTTTTTAGAATTCAGCCACAGTGACACCCCCCCCCCCCAAATTACCACACATGTATTAAAGGCTTTAATATTAAATGGACTTTTCTTTGGTTTCTTTGTATTAGGAAACAAGTCTCGGTGTTACAATAATGACTACTTTCACTCACCAGAAGGCAGAAGTTGTCTAGCCACATCCATTTATCTGTGCTTTCGATCGAGCCCAGCCAGGGATCCTGGTAGAGCTCCGTCACTGCAGTCAGGCCGATGTCAGAAACAGCAGGGTTCGACAGTGCAAACGGGACACTGATCCACTGCAGAGAGAACAAAAACACTTTCATTTGCTTTGTACACCTTTGCGGTTTTGTTTCACCAATCAGTGTGCATATTACAAATGCATTCAAGTTCCTTCAAGCTTTTTGACACCAGTTTCATTGCTAATAAAAGCTCTCATTTTAGCTTTCTGAAGTAACTGATTTATATGATGCTGAATTGTACACATGTTCAGTCAGCTCCAGAACTAATGGCACCCCTTGGTAAAAATGAATGAATAACCCAAAAACAAAAAGGTCTGTGGTTATATCTTAAACCTGCACTGAAATTATAAGAGAACTCAAACATTTAACTGAATTTAATTTATTCTAAGGCGCGATGTCAAAGAGTCTAATCCTTCTTGTTGCTAATTTGTATGCCTCCAGTACATCAAGCAGGAAGGAAACTACTGGAAAGATATAATTCAGACCTTGCTGTGACCTTGACCCAGGTTGGGTCAATTCCATAATCTAATCAGTTTATTTGCTGATTGGAATAATAATTCCATATAAATCCTATAAACATTTAGATATTGCGCTGAAGATAATGTCAGATGGATTTACCTAGTGTTGGAGGCATGATACAATTTTTTATAACCCTCATTGACCCATATTTACCCTCATTGATTGATGATTGACACCACTAGAAATTCTTCTGAACAAAATGTAACCGACATATTTTGTTATTTATGTTTTACTCTTTTTAGTTTTAATTCACGATTTCCTGTTTCACCGGGGTATGAATATGATGCAACACAGAGGCCAGATTCCTTTGAGCCAAACGTGAAACCTGCATAAATCAGGTAATGGCTGTGATTAAATTGTTTAAAACATCCAGAGTTGACTTGATGAAGACTTTTATGTATGTGGACCAGATTCCGATTTCGATTCGGTAGTCTGATATTAGATCAGCATTAATGGCAAATCCTGCCAGTTTCCACAGCTGTTCTGTAAACATGATTAAATAACATAAGTGTACCAGTCCCACAAAGATGCAGAAGAGCTGAACCACGTCTGTGTAGGCCACTGAGTAAACACCACCAACCAGTGTGTAGAAAATGGCGATGAAGGCAGAAATGATGACTGACATGTTAATATCAATGTCCACAATGACGCTCAGCGTTGCTCCTGTTGGGGAAAAAAGTAATGGTGTGTGATTAAGAAGTAGACAGGCTCTTCAATGTTGACAACATTAGTAATCATTTTGGTGAAATTTGCCAGGCACGCCTTTTCCATAAATGCAGGACTGTTCCTGTCTCATCTTTTGGTTTCATTGACTTTTATTTCATTTATTCTCATTTACAGTTCACTATTATTAACCATACACCATCCATTTCCTTCTAACTCGAATTTTGGGACTTGCTAAAATCCTGAATGCAAAACTATAGGCTTAATTTATCTGCGATCCGCAATATAAGAAAGAGATACGCACAGTAAAAGGCACTGGTGTAAATTTTAGTCAATGAATTGAATGATTGTCCTCAACTCTGAACAAATTTCATCTTTCTGGACATTTTCTATATTTTAGAGCCCTCTTGGCCTCCCTGTTTATTCAGGATCCTTCGAAGCATCCTCACCCACCTGTACTCCTGTAACATGGACATATTCGTGCATATGGAATGCTATTAGTTTCAACAGATTTTTTCCCGATAAGTAAGAAAATAATATTTTTTTGAAGCATAAGTGTTAAAAGGAAACAACAAAAGGCTTAATTACCGGTATTAAATTTGGTACGCATGATTAAATTAAAATAAAATCTAAGAGGAATGATGGTGAACCCATAGTGATGCCCTGGTATATAGGTTCCTGGATCCTGGAATTCACCCCATCCTGTACATTTTATGGTTTTCCTGCTCTAACACACCTGATTCAGGAAAACCATTAAAATGTGGTGATGTGGTAGCTGAGAGGCTAAGATTTTGGAGAAGATTGTGATGTCAAATCCCATCACTGTTAAACTGCCACAGCTGGGTTTCTCAGTTGCATGTGGCTTAAATGAAATTATCTGTAATATTTGCAGGACAGGGGATACTCCAGGACGAGCGCTTGGGACCTGTGTCCTGCTGGTGGATGCCAAACTTTCAACTTTTAAAAATAAAAACAAAAACAGTAAGTCATTTGCTTAGCAGGCTGGTTAATGCAACCAAGCTGGTGTGAAAATATTTACAATAAATTAAATTAAAATACTTTAATCTTAAGCGCTATAATAATAATAATAATAATAATAATAATAATAATAATAATAATAATAATAATAAAGGCAAAGAAAAGGAGGCTGAAGTTTGTTGTTTATCAGCCCTGACTGTGTGTCACTGCTCAAACCGGTCGTTTCTCTAGAAATTTCCTCTGTATGCCACTGATATTGGTTTTCTAATTCAGGCTCCTGCATTGATTGAGCTCCCTGTGTTCCTTACCGAGGGCCGATAAGATGGCGGCCGACCAGAAGATCTCCCCCATGAGCGCGGGGATGAAGAGCAGGCCGCCCATGCGCTTTCCGTACAGCTGCTGGAAAGGGTCCAACATGGTGACGTAGCCGCGGGAGCGCATGGGCTTGGCGAAGAACAGGCCACCTTAATGTCAGGAGAATAGAGAATATAGAGAGGAGGAGGAGGATGATGATGATGATGATGATGATTAGCCATGATTGTGATGATCCAGGATGAGTACTCATGGAGAGGAGAGTGCGGATGGTAGTAATAATAATAATAATAATAATAATAATAATAATAATAATAATAATAAAATTTATCCTACCAACTACGAGACTCATGGCGTATCCAAAGGGAGCCTGCGCCCAGGCCAAGCCCAAACCAGGCAGATACACATACTCAGCCGTGCCATTAATATATCCACCTCCCACCCATGTAGCTGCAAATATAACACACACACACACACACACACACACACACACACATGCACGATTTAAACACTTCAATTTAGCCGGACAGCAACTAAATAGATCAAATGCAGAAACCGAGTGTAATATAACTGAAATCATTCAAAGTGTGTTTATTAACTTATCCACATAGAAGAAAAATGTATAAAAAAGCCTGAAAGTGTATCTATAGCCTTCACTCTCAGAAATAAAAGCACCAAATTGTACTTTTCCTTGTCGCTGTCGCAGAAACAGCTTCATTCTTTATACAATATAGTATTCATTATTGGACCTTAATGGCGCTTTGGTATAGGTTTAAATCTTTAAAATCTAATTAAAGTTACACCACATGACCTGGACCTTCCCATGTGAAAGGAGTAAAGAACATACAAAACGAGGGTGCCAACCCAGCGGCAAGGAAACGCAGGAGCGTGTATATCCGCATGAATGAACAGTAGGCACTTAGGTAACATAATATTATAATGCATTTATTTAACAAGTTTAAACTCACATCTCCAAAGACCCCCAAGGTACCTTACAAAAAAAACTAACTATTTATTAACACTTTCTCTAAACATAAACTCGTCTCTGTTGTGTTCCATTCGGCAGTTTTACCGACGCGCAAAAACGCATTAGTGAGGGGGAACGGCAGGAAATATCTGTGGTTTGCCGAGAAAAGTTTTAAATAATAATAAAGACTTGCTTTATTTACAGGGATAAAGCACATGCTTTATGTTCACACTGAGTCGTACCCGTCATGGTGAACGCTCCCACAAACAGTCCGATGTCTCTCCCTCCGACCATGATGCGGTCCGCTCCCTCCTCCACCCCGGAGTCCTTGTTCTTCCAGGCGGCCCATATTCCCACCCCGAGGATCAGCAAGTAGAATATGACAATCGCCGCCAGCCCTTCCACATGGATGGCCATCTTCACTGCGCTTCTGAGCACCTCAATGGCATGGAGGAGACCTGATGCGCAGAGAGGAGAGAGAGACAGGAGCGACCAACACACAGCTGATCAACAGTTCATAACTGAGCAAAGGGATTTCAACCCAAAAGCAGCTGAGTAAAAAAATTCAATCTTTCATTTTTTTATTCCTGTGCATAGAAATTTTACATTAAGAATGCTCGTGTGCGTCACTAATTAAACTAATCGTTTAGTGAAATGCAACTTGCCAAGTTTTAATCCTTTATTCTCGTTTACAGATAATATAGTAGCTCCACCATGCACAATGCGTCACGTTATATAAAAGTGAATAATCGTGCCATCATCACTTCTACTTTGGAGCTTAAAACATTTGTTGGAAAGGTCCTGACATGAGTGAAAAGTGTCTCTTACCTTTACGCAGGAGAACCAGACAGACACCAGGCACCGACTGGGTGAAAGAAATGAAGTGGTGTGGTGCGCGCGGTGACGCAGAGAGCGCAGTGTCCGCCTTCAGTAAGGAGGCAGTCGTGCACTTTCCACACGCACAGCGCGTTACACTCACGCTTATATGAGAGCAAGATTTCGTCAGAGCTTCAATGAGGAACGTCAGAGTTGTGAATGGAGGCTTTTGCTTCAATAAATCTGTCCGACGAGTCGCACGGCGCTGGAGCTCATCCAAACCCAAACCAGTTTATTCTCGCACAAGAGGTTTGATTTCACCACATTGTGATTTTTTATATAAAATGCATGATTAGATGAGGTGTTTATTTACTTTCATGAACAATTTTCAACCTCATTTACGTTCATCAGTCATGAAAGTAGGTCTCAGCCCAGGTCATGGGTTTCAGACAAATGGAGGGGGCAGAGAGGCAGGGCAAGCCCACACTACCAGGGTAGCAACAGTTATTATTGACTAAACATTTGTAAAATGTATCTGAATAATTTATTAGTGTGCAATGATTAGCTGCATAATAATATTGATTTTTATTTTTACTTTATTGTTCCATCCATCCATCTATCCATTATCTATATGGCTCATCTGTTAAGGGTCACAGGGAGACTGGAGCAGATCCCAGCTCACTTCAAGTGAGAGGCGTGGTAGACCCTGGACAGGCCATCAATCTATTGCATGGCTAACACAGAGACAATCTCACACTCATGGGCATTTTAGAGTAGCCAGTTAAGCTAATCTGCACATTTTTGTGCTGTTGGAGGAAATCAGAGCACCAAGAAGAAACCTGGGGGAGCATGGAAACTCCACACAGAAAGGCCCCAGTCAGCCGGCATGTTCGAACCCAGAACCTTCTTGCTGTGAGGTGTCAAGGCTAAACACTGCACCACTGTGCCACCCTATGACTTCATTGCTCTATAACAGTGGTCACCAATGCTGTTCCTGCAGATCTACCTCCCTGAAGACATTAGCTCCAACTATAATCGTGCCCACCCAACCATCTAAGGCAATGATTAGATGGTCAGATGGACATGATTATGGTTGGACCTAAAATCTTTAGAGAGGTAACTCTCCCAGAACATGGTTAGTGACCACTGCTCTATAGTATATAATACAAAAAAGATTTGGTACTCTGATGGACTGGCATCCCATTCAAGCTGTATTCAAGCGGGTTTCTAGCTGTTAGCAGTATAACAATCATTGGGATCCCTATCAGGATACATTTATATATATATATATATATATATTTATTTATTCCTAATATATATGTTATATATGTATAATATATACATATGTTCTAGGGTTCTCCAGTTTCATTCCTCGTGCAAAAAACATGCTGGTAGGTGGATTGGATCCTCCCAGTTGTCCCTGAAAGTGTGTTTGCATGGTGCCCTGTTAGGAAATGGCATCCTATCAAGGGTGTATTCCCTCCCCATGCTCAGTGTTCCTTTGCTCCAAATCCACTGCACTCCTGCCCAGAATAAAGTGCTCACTCATTTGCTCACTCCAAATTAATCAATGAAGGGATTTACTTTAAACATCTACAACACTACAATGATGATTTAAATCCACATACTGGGTAGATACTCTCAACACCAGGTTTCAAGGGTTCTTAGATTCTTCTAAGTAAAACCCTTTCTGATGGAGAAACTCTCTGGCACGGGGTGCTACACTGAACCCTAAAAAGAACCCTAAGGTATTCCAGATTTGTTACACATGTTCCTGAACTTCATCACTAAACACACTGAGTTCAAGCCGTGCATAGTACTGAAAAAGAGAACCATATGTTGAAATACACATGAGAATTTATACATAATCAGATGTAGCCACTGAATCAGCTCTAACCATAAGGCTGGGTTCTCCAAACATTTTGGGTTATTTACTATGTTCATTGTGCTCCACACACACTCTTAGAAAAGAGCCTGAACTCTTAAGGGTTCTCTGCTTGGTTGCTCTGGGGGAAACCTTACAACTGATACAACCCTAACCCCTTTTCCATATTAGAACCCTTTCCAAGTAGAACCTTTTAACAATCTAAGATCGTTAACGATCTTTTTTAACGATACCTTTTAGAACCTTTTAACGATCTTTTAACAAGCTAAGATCCCTTAACGATCCAAAGATCCATGTATCACCTCTCTCCTTAAATCATGGTTCTCTAAAAGGAAATAAAGACTTTAGGAGTAGCAATTTGGGGTTCTTACCGATATTAGGGTTCTTTTAGATTCATGAACTTTTGAAACAATTCTTTTCCAGACACATTTAATGGTTCGACATTCTGCAGAACAAATATGTTGACTGTACACTGGAAATAAAGCAAGCAATGTCAAACTAACATTTTGTATATAGTTAAAAGTTGTTTAAAACGGTTCCGCTCCCAACCCTCTCTGATAAGGAAAATGGTTCCCCCATACAAATTTCAAGGCTTTCATTTCTAGATTAGGTTCTAGATGTTTGTTTCTAAAAAGCACACACCTGCTAACACTTGGTGTTACACATTCATTAAACACATTTTTCCAAAAGTCATCTTCATTATATAAACAGTAGCCCGGATGGGCTGGATTGAACATTTCCACACCCCAAGCTCATTTCTCTAACAGCATCATCGTGGCACTTGACTGCATTCTGACAGCCATAAACGAGTAAATATTCTCTGTGGAGGTAAACACTGTGTTTATATTTAGAGAATTAACGGACTACGGCCACACAGCAAAGTGTGCGTTTAATTGCTCTCCGAAATATATGAGGTGAGGAACTTTTGGAGAGAGCCAATTTACCAGTGACAAGACTCCAACTTGGTCTAGCTGACCTCAACTCACATGAGTCGACTAATTTGACTCGACAAAAAAAATCTGACAGCCTGCCAAGACGCTTCCAATTACGAGCATTGGGTCCTGAACACACTTGCCATGCAGATGGTAAGGCTCTCTTTAGAGGAAGGAGTTTGGGAACGATCCCGTTTTCCTGTTCAACGTAACACTCACTTAAAAAAAAGCTGGAGCAATTTTAATGAGCGAGTGTGAAGTCATATCAAAAATGCTAAGACTGCTAACCAAACAGCCAACATGTATTTACTGTGTAAGGAAATGTGTTAAGTCACTATCTGGATATTAGAGAGCAATTCAGACTAATGTTTCATTGAGTCCATATACAGAAATATTCAGAAAGCAATTCGTTTATGCAAATACAGCAGTATACAGATTTTGCTAGCCAGCTAAATAACAAATATTTAATAAATGTCACTGTTAAGATTAGCTAACTTGACAGGATTTCGTCAAGACGTATCTAATAAACATTATCATCTTCACTGTTAATGCTAACCAGCTAACTACAGTGAGCAAATCTGATAGGATTTCATGGTGAATTGTAAGTTAATAAATTTTATAAGCTTCCCTGCTTTTGTTAGCAAAATAGCTAAACAGCACTAAGCTGACAGGATTTCTGACAGGATTCATGAGTCAAATCTGATTAATGTAATAATCTACAATGTTAACGCTAACTACCTATCTAAGATTAGCTAACATGATGAATTTTAAAGAGAATGGTTTAGTTACATTCATAAATGTCATAATCTTTCATGCGTTTGTTAGCCAGGTAGCTAAGTTGCTATTGCCACACAGCTTAGTGGTGCTAAGAGTTGCTAAGCAGGATATTCTCAGCGAATTTTAGAATCGTATCCATAGTCTTCACTGCTAATGTTAACTAAGCTAGCTAAGATCAGCTAACATGACAGGAATTTTTTAAATTGTATTCATGAATGTTATAATCGTTCCAGTTTGCATTGGCAAAATAGCTAAGTGGCTCGAAGATGACGGGATTTCTGAGAGGATTTCTAAGTCATATGTGATAAAGGTTATCTTTACTGTTAATGCTAACCAGCTAGCTAAAATAAACTAACCTGCCATGAATGCAGGGAAATTTTTTAAGCTATATTAAAAATATTATGATCTTTTCTGTTTTCGTTAGTGAAATAGCTAACAGGTGTTAAACTGCCAAGTTTTCTGAGAGGATTTCTGAATCATTTTCATGAAGGTTACAATCTTCAACTGCTAATGCTAGTTGGGTAGCTAACCTGCACTGAGCTGACAGCATTTCCAGGAGAATTTTGAAATTAATGTTCATAAACTATAGACTTCAGGGTCGATATGAACCCAGCCTGCTAACATAAGTAAAATTAGCAAGATATTACATAAATCCACTTCTGTTAGTTAGAGCACCTACGCAGAAGTGAGACGGTATATGATCTGTACCGCTGTAAGTCTCGTTTCGTGGTCGGTAGAAAGAATCTTCATATACGATCTACAGATCCTGCAAATGTTGCTGTCTACCATGAAATGTATTTGTGAAGAAAGAAAGATGTATGTTTGGAAAGCAGCATGTGGCTGGGTGGGAAACGCAGCCTGTTGGGTATTGGCGGAAGTCGCGGTGCAAGCAGTGCGTGTTCGCTCGGTGCGGGAGCTTTAATGAGCACCAGACGCATCTGTCAAGTGCCCTTTGAAGTGTGCGCTAAGCACAGTCGAGCATGCAAATCTCACTGCAAATGGCAAATTAACAGCAAAAAGTGTTTACACAGTCCTAGCATTAATTCAGGGGCGTGACTACATGGGCAGCAATTGGGATATATTGTACCTTGCCACTCCAATTTCCACTCCATCTCTGATGGAGCCAATAAGAGTAAACATCATCTCTGTTGATTAAACACCAGTGATTTCACTCAGAGGTCAAGTGTACTCATTCCAGTAGATTACTTCAAGGCAACTGTTGTTGGATTTATAATAGGATGCTGCTGCCTAGTGGCTGTAAGGAGAACTGCACAGACTCTCGAAACTGAAGCCTTAAGCACCAGGTATTTGGAAAGAATATGTTTTTTCATATACCACTGCACTGTCGAATTATTTAAAAGAGCGATGTAGAGGAAAAGATGCTGTCAAAGTGCTGTGGTATGAGGCACTATATAATAATAATAATAATAATAATAATAATAATAATATAAATAATAAAACGCTTCAGGACATGCTGTTATTGAAAAATAATCAGCTTCCAGGTGGGAAATTTAATTACGCTTCATGCTGGACTGGATCACGGCACTCTATTGTTTATTATTGTCCTGTAACAGCATGCCCCCAAATGTTTTATTCCTTACATAAAGTGAATTCTGCACCAAAACGTCTTCAGACTTCATTCTTTATTGTGAAACCCTGGAGGGAATTTTATTTCCGTGCTGAGAAAGAAAGGGAAGGTGAAGGTGAGCGATAGTGAGTTTGTTTGTGCAGGGATGACTTGAGTGGATGAATGCAGGGGTTTCCAGGCGTGTAGTCTGGAGGCCTGGTGTCCTCAGGGGAATGTACAGATCTGAGACAGACTGGCTTATTAGTGCTGGACAGCTGTGAGGGAAACATTTTCCTTCTCCCACACTTTCCCTGGCGGTTGCTCTCTTTTCTGCTCCTGAGCGATCCTAGTTGTGCAATTATAGCCTTCCAAAGAAGTGGGAATGCTTCCAAAGTCAGGGAACCCAAGGTAATGAAAATCATTTAAAACAAATATCCACGGTATGTTTTTTTTTTACGTTCGACTCCTTACGTCATGAATCCACTGTTAATAATGTAAATCTGAAAAATAACTGCAAACCCTAGTGAACTTTGAACTCGGATCTCACTACCTTCCTGTTCTCTGAGATCTCAAAACTGCTCTTCATCCCAACTGAACATTACAACAGGACCTCGATCTCCAATCACGGCAATCTTTCAGCCTGGAACAAACATTATATACGTTTCGATCATGTGAGCTTAGCATTTGATGCATAACGCAATGCTGAATTCTCGCAACTGATTGCTTAGAAGGTGATAATCTTCTATAATGGCAGATCGGACAAAGCATAAAATGAGTTGTTATTTAACAAAGAAAGCATAAAATGATTAACGTGGTGATGCTTTATATAAGGAGACATGTATTTAACATTTATGGAAGGAGTCTCCAGTGTCAGAACTTCCTAACCGTCAGTAGGAGGACATTGTGCCTTGGGGTTTCTCTGTAATAAGCCACGTTTATTGTGGAACTTCAAGAGAAGGAATAGAAGTCTGGTGAGGGACTGACTTTACTCACTTATTTCACGGGTGTTCCAGGTAACTAGACAACGTTGCTGAGGTATAGGAGGAACATAGCACTTGGGTTGTTGATTTACTTTCCTATTCCACAAAGCGTTTGATTATTTATTTAACCAATATTCAAATGCACCATAGTTGTCTGAAGCAATGTTATGATTATAACTATATTAGCAATTTTGACATTTTGTATTTTTAACTAATTCACGAGCTCCAATTAAAAAACAAATCTTACACATAGCACAGAATTACTGTCTACGGGAGCCGAGCCAAACATGGCCAACACTCTACCAGCTGGAAAACTGCACTGTGTCTGAAAACTAAATCCATTTCTCAGATGCAGTGAAGAGAAATATCTGTCATTTGGCCCGAGAGAAACCTCTTCTTCTGTGGTAATTCCATGAGAGGCAGATGGGCTGCTGATTAGACTGTGTTCATGCTGCCATGGAGGTCTTAATGGAACAGATCTGATTAGCCACGACTGAAGCTACAGGTCAGCCTTCCCACTGCAGCGGTTATATTCTATTACACTCACTGATTGCCCCACTGACCTGGGTAAGACGACGGCCTTCGTTTCTTTATAGATTACCGCAATTAACTCAAGACTACACCCTTTTACTCTATGCCTTATTTCCATTACAAGTGCTCATCCTTGAGTCCCAGACATTTAGGTGGAATGTTACACTGTCTGTGGATTTCAGTGAACGAAAAACCCGCTTATGTTTCTGTTACCACTGCATAATTGATTACAACACCATAATAATATCATTCTTATACCATAGCAATTTGCTAACACTGATGTATTTCATTTATTAATGAATAAATCCAATTATAATTGCAACTAGTGATGGATTTCCGCAAGAACAGGTTAAAAAAAAAAAAAAAAAGACAGGTGAGACTCATGATTGATGGATGTGTTGGCATGTTCTCCCCGTGCGTGCGTGGGTTTCCTCCAGGTGCTCCGGTTTCCTCCCACAGTCCAAAGACATGCAGATTA
>JAQQZR010000010.1:2990553-3002248 GCA_030068235.1 Notoglanidium macrostoma
GCACCGGTGTATATATAGTATACTACACACTGCACCGGTGTATATATAGTATACTACACACTGCACCGGTGTATATAGCGTATACTACACACTGCACCGGTGTAAATAGCGTATACTACACACTGCACCGGTGTATATATAGTATACTACACACTGCACCAGTGTATATAGCGTATACTACACACTGCACCGGTTTATATAGCGTATACTACACACTGCACCGGTGTATATAGCGTATACTACACACTGCACCGGTGTATATAGCGTATACTACACACTGCACTGGTGTATATACTGTATACGCTTAAATAGCATTAACCATCACCATTAAACAGGATACTATGACAATCCATCATATATAGTATTTATATTTTCAGGTGTAAATGTGCAGTGCAGAACATTGCACAGCCAGTTTTAAGAAGTCGGCCAGCAGGAGGAGGAGACAAACATGTTTATCAAACTTTTCCTTATAACTTTTACGTATGTAGTTTTTATTTATGTCTTTCCGTTCTATTTGTTTGTTTTAGACAGGTGAAGCAGGATAAGGTTGGATAGAAAACAGATTGTTGGTAAATAGAACAACTAACTAGAGCACTTTAGTGGGAACACTATACTAATACTGGGTAGGGCCTCTGTAAGGAAAACTGTGTCTTCAGGCTCCCAGTGTATCTCTCAGGGAATCAGCAAAGAAGTCAGACCTCCGCCTGAGCAAAACCAAGAAGAGACAGATGAGAAGGCAGAAGAAAATGAAGAAAATACCAGGATGCTGTGTATTATGTACCACATAGCTCAGTTTCTGGTTGAACTGCAAAGTATCTCTCACAGTGGAAGTACTTCGCAGTTCTGGGGAGAAAAGGACTGAAAAGTAACCGCATGTAGAGAATGTTTAGTTTGTGGTATATTTTGTTTACTTGCTCTTAAGGTATAAATACTGAAGTACAGAGGTTTGGCGTTGCTCACTTTTAGGTGTAGACACTCTTACGAGAGGTCGCAAAGTAAAGGTTTTGTTAGCGTTCGTTAAAACGCCAACACTGCTGATACTTTGAGGATTGCAGCTCCTTGTTTAATAGTTTGCATTTTGGCTATTCTTTTTCTCTTCTTATCTTACATGCACTCTTATATTCAGATGTTATTAAAAAGAATAATCCTAAACCCTAGAGAGGCCGATTTGTAAAAGGGTTTAACTCTCTGGTCTGCTTCTTTATTCTGATCAAAGACTCCACGGATAACTACAACTTCATCCTTGGCTAAGTAATTCTGATTTAACAAGTGGTGAAGTTTCTACAAAGGACTCTGCGATTGTATGCTTATGTGACCTGTAGAAAGAACAAGACCTTTTCTATAAACATGTAGTCAAGTGTACAATTTCAGCCTTATTAAAGGAAATAAATTGATTACTATCCTTGTAATTGACCATGCTAAACATAGGCAATCAGCTTTTAAATACTTAATTGGTTACAATCTTGCTCATTTATGGAAGTGCAAAAAAATACTATACTAGAGAAAAGCCATAACTTTTAACATATAACATTTAAACATTTTTTCCCCTCATTCTTGTAATCAAGTGCAGGTAGGCCACATCTAAAAAAACACACAAGGTTAGACTTGGATTGCCTGCCAAAGTACACTGACAGCCACCAAGGTATATTCTATCCTATTAAAATGTTGAAGTATTTTATTTATTAAGCCATTTTGAGAGATCCAGGTAGCAGACTGTAGTAACATCAAACTGACAAAAACCAGCATGAGGACAGGAGAAACACTGTCCTCATGAAATCACTGTCCTCACTGAAAATCAGCTCATCCTGATATTCACTCAGGTGTGTAGGCCATGATTAAAGCATGAAGACACCAATGTGAAAATATTTTAGTGCATTTAGACATACAGGGAAACAAGAGGAGTACAGTCTCTTGGGGCTGAGCCTCTCATATCCTATAGTCCTAGAAATCCCCCTGGACAGGATGTTATGAATGTTTAATTCTTGGCATATTGTGTGATGTGGTTGTGAACATGAACATCTGGTCACACAGTGAGACACCATGTACAAGCGAGAGCCAGCGATTTATAGTGAGCGATTACTTACACATCACTCTTCACATTTCACACTTTACATCCACACTTTCCAACATACAAACTCCACACAGAAAGGCGCCCCGGGTGATCCGGGGATGGAACCCAGGACCTTCTTGCTATGAAGTGACAGCGCTGCCCACCACACCACCTACTTAAACACCACACTCCACTACTACTTAATAGTGAATGCTGTTATTTATTTAATATGTGGGAATCACTTGAACTGTTGATACTCACAGGATTGTTGAGAACATCTGTAAGCGCTCACTTGTAGCTACACCAGACACACTGTTAATTGAGAAGCATTCAGGTGACTACCTCATGAAGCTGGTTAAGACAATGCCAATCGTGTGCAAAGCTGTCATGAAGGTAAGGTAAGGTATCATCAAGGTAAACTTTGAGGAATCTAAAATATGAAACATATATATATATATATATATATATATATATATATAAACACTTTTTGATGTCTTCAATATTGTTCTACCACACAGAAAATAGTCAAAGTTAAAAAAAACCTACGAATAAGTCCAAACTTTTGGTCATATCTCATCATTATGACTTAACATCTCACTACTTAGACTTAATACCTTGTTAAATCAAGATGTTACAGTATTTCCAAGATATTATGTTATTGTTTCAGCAATGATCTCATTATTTTGATAATAACTTTTTATAACTAATTTCTGGATATTACCTCTTTTATTTTTCTTCAGGATATTATGTTGCTATTTCCACTTAACTTTATGTTAAAACAACTAGATGTCAAGTCAAAATAACAGCATAATATCTTGAAATGATTCATTTTAAGTTCAGAATAATGATTGTAAAGTTGAGAATTTAACTGATACTAATAGTTACGACTACCAATGGGGTTGTTTTCAGTGCAGTTTATCTGCCTGTCTGTCTGCCTTTTGACAAAGACAGGATTGTGCAAAACCTACCATAACAATTTCCAGGAAACTTGGTGGCAGTTTGGACAACAGGCCAAGGAAAACCCCATAAAATCTTGCAGTGGATCTGAGCCTCAGGGCGGATTCATTTTCGCTTTCACTAATAGTGTGAGATACGGCATTTGGCCTTGGAAGTCTGCGCTCAACAAAGCAATGAATCGTAAAATCCAGTAGATGGCAGTAAAGTGTAATAGTGACAAAACATAACCAGTGTAGAAATATGATGACTCCGCTTTGCACGCCACAGAAGAGTCGACTGATGCCCTCAGTGCAGGTCTGTGCTCTCCGAGTGCCCTTACAGCTGTTGTTACCTTTATTAACCTAGACAGTAATTTAGCTGAAGAAGGACCATTTTATTTGGGTTGGAAATGTTGCTGAAAGCTGTTAACCCTGGTGAATGATATTACCTGGAACCCTGTTGAAGAAAGGTTTAAAAACCACTCACTATACGCTGGATGACTAACTGCTTACTCTTACTCAGCACAAGTCGAGTGTGAAAGTCTTTATTAATGTTGGCCTGTCCACCAAAATCTATAACCAAGTCCTTACCACCAATTAGCCATTTCCATATTTTCCCTCCCACTTATTTAAAATAGTAAACATAATCCCGCCACCTACCTCGAGAGCCCATCGATCAGTGTTATACCATCTAATTATTAACACATTAGCACCGTCTGTACACTGCTAATGGCAAGATCTCCTGATACACAGTTAAAAGAACAAATAACTTGCAAATGTAATGTTATTTTATACCGAGTTTGTGCCTAAAAATGTGTAACCGCTAATGGCATCTTAGTCATTTAATTATTAGTCCGTCATGTGCATAATGATCACACTGTAGTGTACTAACATACTGAAATGAAGTAAAGAAATGAAACAAGCACAAAAGAAGGTACAATAAGAGCACAAAGAAAAGAAAATGATTGAGGATTTAAAATTTTTTTTTAAATTTAATGAGCTGGAGTCTTTCTCCACAGCAGTCCTTCTCACAGTGGGATCTGGGGACCTCTATGGGTCTGGAGAAGTATCACTTTTTAAAGTTTGCTACAAGAAATCTGCCTTTAGCAGTGCTATACCGTTATTAACCTGCTTGACTGGTCGTTTGAATTAAAAAGGTTTATAAATAATAATATAAAAAAGTGATCTAAGGCTCCTATAAATATCCAGAACATTGCTGTACACGTTTAAAAAATGTGGTTAAATCTTTTTCGCGTTTCTTGCTGTCCACCACCATCTATACACGTTAGGATACAGGATACACGTTCTGCTCAGAAATGACAAAACACACAAGGCATCCATCGTCGTTTATTTCTTACAAACATCCAGCCTAATCGATCCACTTGAACCTCTTTATTAATCCATAATAAATTATAAAAAATAATATACTATTGTATTACTAGTTCCTATTCAGTGTGCAGAAACGATTCACCGGCTTTCCCTCGACGAGTCCTCACTGTCCTGGACATATGCTCCACTACAAGGACAGACTCTGCATGTGACATGTCCGTGTGTGTGTGTGTGTGTGTGTGTGTGTGTGTGTGTGTGTAGTTATAGAGTAAGCAATACAGTGCATTAACAGGAAAATACACTAACCTGCGAGGCATGTGTGTGTAAAGTAAGCCATAGAGGGTATCACTGAATTATTGTTAGGTAAGCATGTTAACCTGTAAAGTGTGTGTGTGTGTGTGTGTGTGTGTGTGTGTGTGAGAGACCGATGACTTTCTCTGCTACACACCATCCTACATTCAATATGTGTATTCTATATATACTATAGCCGACCCCTATCTAGCGCATCGTGAGAATCCGCCCGCCCGAATAAATAAATAAATAGATAATTAAATAAATAAATAAAAGAGCTCTATAAATCTTGTGCATCACAGCAGAGTATGTAGGTCTGTAAGGTGAAGACCGGCGTTTACAATTGAGTGTGTGAGGTCTGATGCAGAAGCACGAGATCATGGCTTTCGGTCTTCCCAAAGGTCCAGCGCGTTCTTGCACGGCGTAGCTGACTGCCTGAGGAGGTCAGTGGTTTTGTGTGGCGTTTATTTTTTTTTTCCCCCCTTCCCGTTTTCAAAACTTCCTACTCCTTTAATCTCGCGTCTTTTCTTGTTCTTCCGAAAAGACTGCACGTATTGCGGCAGAAAAAAACTAAACGGAAAACCCTGACATACACACGTACATATAAATACCAGCATAAATATCAGATGATAAACGATGGGCAACAGCCGTACAAATCCACTGACATTCAAGGTCTCTCGATTCCTGGAAGTAGCATGATCAATAAACGATAAATATCTATTAAGACACGTACTTTGTTACATTAAAATAGCAAATATACTATTAAAAGTTCTCCGACTGTGAATCCAGCCAGTCACGGAACTTGAGGATGACTGACAGATGACATCACCATGGCGACAGTGCCATGTTTCCGAGCCTGACTGGTTGTCCGTCTCCCAGAGACTCTTTTTCACACGTTTCTCCTTTGATTGCTTTTTCATTTGGAAGCCTTCGACGGCCGGTTGAAAAGTTTTGAGAAAGCCCGAAGTTCTCTCATCGCGGTTAGTAAAACAGACCAAGCCTGACTATTTGTGTGTGTGTGTGTGTGTGTGTGTGTGTGTGTGTGTGCACGTATGTGTGTATGTGAGTGTATGTGTGTGTTAGTGTAAGTGCGTATGTGTGTGTTTGTGTTGGCTGGTCCGTCTCATACGTGGAAGCCGCTCTGTTGAATGTGCAGGAGCTGCAGTCGCAGTGTCTGTATGCTGCTCGCTATCCTCCTCTGGTGGCCGATCAGAGACACGCCGATCCTCCTGACGTCGCTGCAGAGAGGACAGACGAGAAGTTTAAAAAGTCTGCTTTTCTATAACGGCACCTCTGACTGCACCTGCGGCCGCAAGGCAAATCGCACGCGTACAACCCAAACCAGAAAAAGTTGGGACGGTACGGAGAACACGTATTAAAAAACAAAACAAAAAGCAGCGTTTTTAAGTTTCCTTTGAATTGTTTTCCGCTGCAATCAGTACGCACACATAATATCTCATGCTTTATCTGGTCAGCTTTATTTCATTTGTTCATTTGCCATTCAGGCCTGCTTGGCATTCCAAAAAAACAGTTGGGAAAATTTAGGGTTAGTAATGAGGTTCAATAATTAAATCTGCAACAGATTGTAATGGTGATTTGGTAGAAAAATGATTTACAAATTTTTATTTTAATTTAACATATGGCCCAACTTTTTCTAATTTGGGGTTGTATATTAATAATAATATTCATGCGCTCGGTCTACCACCTTATAATTTCTGTATCAACAACTAAACACTATGGCAGATAATCCACATCCAGTCCACAAAAACTCTGCTGCAAATATTTATGGGCGGAGTCTCCGGTGTCAGCGCTTTGCAGCAGGCAGGACGTTTTCAGGACACGTTTCAGGCGAGAGGCGGGGTACACCCTGGGCAGGTCGCCAGTCCACCACCGTTGTGTGGAATGAAACCGTTAAATCATGTCTGATGATGCACGCAACCAGTTTGTTCTTAGTTTTTTCTTAACACGTTTTCACTTACATTTTGTCGGTTGCTCCGTGCCATTTAAAATGGAAAAAGATCTGACGTGATTTACCTTTTATGATTTAATTTTGTTCACAATACAAATTTTAACAGGTGTGTGTAGGGCTGCGCGATACGACCAAAATCCCAAACCACAGATACTTTCATATTGAGATAACGATACATATCACGATATAGCACGTTATCTGTAAGTTCAAAGAACATATAAATTAATAAACAAACCTGTTTATATAAAAAATCCGGAATGTATCATTTCCGTATTATCAAAATAATCAGAAAATAGATTAATAATAAGTATAGACCTGCTGTAAAGGGCATATGTTGATAAGCCTGTCATTCGGAGCAAAGAAGCGTGCCGCAAGACAGTGTGATTTGTGGCACAACTAAATAAACGACGCGAGAGATGTTTTTCTATCGTCGCACGATATATATCGTCGTATCGGAAAGCCTTTGGGGTGTGTAGACTTTTTTAATACCCACTGCAGCTCCAGCATCAACGTTACTATTTTTGCTTTTTTCTCTAAATTCCATTCCTTTCTCAGTCGTCACAAATCAGCCGCCTCTCTTACTCACTCGATGCTCATGCTGGAGATGGAGTCCAGGGTCGTGTACCCTGCCGCTATGAAGTTGCTCTTGTACTGACTCATTTTGATGGAGTCCAGCCAGTCGCCGATGGAAATGAAGAGAGGATAGTCAGGCAGGTCTTCTGGGGATTCGGGTAAACTGCGCAAACAACAAACACGGCGGCTCGGTGAGACCAAAGTCATGGTGAGAAAGAGATCAAGCAAAAAAATAAATAAATAAAAATAAATAAATCCGCACATGACACGGCCATTGCAGTTTTGGAGCCTGACAAATTAGTACCCTGTGTTAACATCTCCTAACTAAAACTGCGTGATATCACCTCGGCAAGGACAGGACTCCCACAGAGATCCTCATACACATCACCGTACAGCTCACTCGGCTCATGAAGGACTTGATAATTAGCTCGTGAGTAGAGGCTATAAAGTACGTCATTGCCATTACCGGGGTCGTCAACTGACATCTATAATTTATAATAATTACCACCATTCTGAGCTGTTAGTTCTGTATGAATGCTCTGATCTCAATCACTCCGTCCTCTGTGAATATAACAGAGCAGACTGTACATTATTATTTTATCAAATTGACCAATCTATTCCTATGTAAATTTAACCCTGAGTGCTGGTAAATCTTACTGTTCTAGTAAATGAGCTGCCTGCGTTACAGGAAGATAGCGCAGACATCCATGTCTGGAATCGCTTTACTGACTTGCGGCTACACGCGGCTGACATTTACACATCGAGGAATTCATTCCGTGATGGGAGCGACGGTAGCGTGGTGGCTGGAACTGCACCTGTGCACATCCTCTACCAGCGTCAGGAGGCTGCTGGGGTTGCGGATGAGCTTGTCCAGGAAGCTGAGGATGTCGTGGAAGCGAGGCCGCCTGCTGCGCTCCTTCTGCCAGCAGTGAACCATCAGCTGGTGCAGAGCCACGGGGCAGCCCATGGGCGCCGGCAGCCTGTAACCCTCCTCTATGGACAGGATCACCTGCAGGGAGGACACACAGCGGACGTTCACACACCGGAGCTTAGTACTTAGTAGTATTACTTACATATGTCAGTCTTCTCTAACTAGGCGAACTCTACTGACAAACACGCCCGGCTGTTTCAAACAAGGTGTGTCCAACCCAATTCATTTCGTGACTTTGAGAAGCATCAATCTTCTTCTTGTAGCCACGGATACTGTCATGAAATTGTAGTCACGCCACCTGTAGAACTGCAGCGCCCATACACGACTGCTAATACCACAAAACAAAGCGTACGTTCGCTAGTAATGGAGTTTATTTATCGCTCATAACCTCGGACGAGAAATACTCTTTTCTGATCGGCCGGCTAGAAAGTAGATCGGTTGAGAAAAGTTATGGTCACTGTTCCATCTCAACGCTCTGGGAACTTTTCAATGGTAACCATAACAACCATAGTAATTTATCCATTGACAGGCAGCCTGCACAGCTGGTAACCATAACAACCAAACCAGCTAGACTGTCCACCCCAAGTTATCCTTGTTCAGGACAAAAGTATACCACAGACACGTTTGTTTCTGAGAAAATTACTCTTTGTGTGTTCTATCTAGGCCTGTAAATATACAAACGAGGTTTAGAGGTTTGGTAACCGGGGTATGAGCGGGGTAACGGCCTTCCAGGTGTCCCGTTATACGGAATTAAAGTACTTGGCAGAGGAAGTACTTTAAAGTACCGCTTTAAAAAGCGGTAAAAAGGAAGTACTGCTTCGTGTCATGGAGTCCTTAATGTGACACCTCGGCGGCCGTTATCCCTCACATGACCCATCATCTGAGCATTAGGTATGCTGAAATCTTTAATGGCTTTACATTACATCCATAGATAACCAATCATTAGATAGATAACCAATTGTTCCTGGGAGGACCAATATGGTGGCAAATTACAATTAGCTATGTAACATGTTCTGCCCGCTAGATGGTCCAACGTGCATACGCAAACGATTTAGCAAACGTGTGTGTTCACGTAACCTTTTTTTTGTTCCTGATGGAAAAGCGTTGGTTGGGCACTGGGAAGCGCTACAGGCGCATGTCTATAGAGTTTTTCTTTGGCAAAAAAAAAGAAAAAAAGGCTGTTTTTTCTCTGGTCAGCTGCACTCTCTCAACGTTGGGAAGAACCGAAAAAACACTCAGGCGCTCGGAAGACACTCATCCTAACTCTTCCCTACACTTGCGCAGTACTTTTTGACTTGACTCTTCTATACCCGTAGACTGTAATGATTTATAAAGTGAATGGAGTCTGGTTTCTTCCTCGTGACATCTTCCTCCCCTCTAAAGGTCCGAGACCACATCGAGAATCCTGTAAAGCTGCGTTGTGACCACGCATATTGTTAGAAAATAAACGGAAATTGCGCTCACGTCCTGATTGGACATCTCCCAGTACGGCCGCTCTCCGTAAGACATCACTTCCCACATGACGATGCCGTAGCTCCAGACGTCGCTGGCTGAGGAGAACTTCCTGTACTGGATGGCCTCCGGAGCCGTCCAGCGGATGGGGATCTTCCCTCCCTGTAGAAAAGAAAAGAAACATCAGTATCAGATCAGAGAAAAGATCAGACTTTATCTCCGTACACTTCAGGTCAGTTCACCTTTTTTTTTTTTTGCCCTGCCAGGGTTTCATGTCACATAGAGAAGATCCCATTCCCACATAATTCGCTACTCTCCTGAAAATCCAATATGTGCCGATTGCGTTAGCTCACCACCGACTTTCTCCCGTCCAGTATTAAGAGTAGATTTCTATGATTCTTTTTCAGACACTCCATTATCTTCTCACACTATCATCCTACAGAAATATCTCTCAAAGTCCACTTATACTCAACACGCTCAACTCAGTTATACAGCCAGGTCCTGGGCTAAAGCGCATTTGTTGCTGCACAGCCGCGCGTCTGACTCGCGATCCAGACAAATGAAAGAAATATCAGTAAAAGAGTCTTTTGGAGCCAGGACCGGCATGGAGCCAGGGATCTTCTAACCAATATTACAGGAGATGAGTGTAGTGTCGGCTTTCTCTAGAACAATTAGATCTAATATGAACTCATTTTATTGGAGAGGTTATTTACCACCAGAAGTGATTCTGGAGATTTCAGGCTCCAAAATATTGAGCTGGGGAAAAACAAAGTGCACCGACTTTCTGTAAGGAAGAACACGGGGCTGTTTTATGAAAATAAAGCACTCCAGAGGGTCTGAGGCAGAAATGCATTATAATTGTATGTGTTTATAGACTTTATATAAAGCTTCTCGCGATCCATAGCAAGTGTGTGTGTGTGTGTGTGTCTCACTGTGGTGGTGTAGGAAGCCTCTGGGTCGTCCTCCAGGACCCTGGACAGGCCGAAGTCCGACACCTTACACACCAGGTTGTCATCCACCAGAATGTTCCGGGCTGCCAGGTCCCGGTGGACGTAGCCGATGTCGGACAGGTACATCATACCGGAGGCGATGCCGCGCAGCATACCGACCAGCTGGATGACGGTGAAGTGTCCGTCGTGCTTCTGCTCAGTGACACACACACACACACACACACACACACACACACACACACACACACACGCACGCGCGTGCAGAGAAAGCAGCAGCTAAAAATGATACGGCCGGTCAGATTTCTCTCTCATATCAGGTGCTGACAGATCAGTAAACAATCTCTGACTCATGTTTTTTTTAAAGCCTAAGAGACTCCTAAAAACAAAACTGGTGTAAAAGCACATCTACACCTTCACCTCATTAAAGATGCAAAATCTATAAATATTCATTATATGCAAATTAGAAACAACCTTCCCAGCACTTCCCTGGTTAGGCTGTGTTGTTGTGAATGCTATTCTGTAACGTGTCTTTACAAGCATTTCGTATAGTTTACTGCCTGACGAAATAATTAAACCAAGCTGCGTTTGACTTGGCACCAAACAAACCATCAAAATATTCCATGATCGGTGAAATGCCTTTAGGGTTTTTTCGACTGTTACTGACGTTTATAGATCAGGGGGTCCCAACCGTCTTACGTAAATAGGCAGCATGAATTCTGCGCCCTCGCCCCATAAAAATGACTATTAAAAAAATTCCAGCTTCATTATTTAGGACTATTGTATCTATCTGAACTTTTATCTTTCAGCATTTCCATAACAGATGCAACCCAAGTGAATAAAAACCAAAAGGAAAATTCTTCCAGTCTAGTGGAATACGTGAGCTTATATTTCTTGTTCTAAGAATTTAGCTTAACCGACACCGTAGCATACGCTACCGGTCAAAAGTTTGGACACCCCTACTCTTTTTCATAGGTTTTTCTTAATTTTATTTTTTTTTAGCTTTCTACATTGTAAAACATTACTGAATACATCAAAACTATGAAGTGACACGTACGGCATATACTGAATTATGTGGTAAACAAAAAAGTGCAAAAAAAACAAAATATGTTTCATATTTCAGATCCTTCAAAGTAGCCAACATTTACCGTGATGGTACAATCGGCATTATCTTACCCAGTTTCATGAAGTCGTCACCTGGAACGCTTTTCAGTGAAC
>JAQQZR010000010.1:3030700-3043547 GCA_030068235.1 Notoglanidium macrostoma
GACTAATCTCTCTCTCTCTCTGTCTGTCTCTCTCACTCTCTCTCTCTCTCTCTCTCTCTCTCTCTCTCTGTCTGTCTCTGTTTCTCTCTCTCTGTCTCTCGGGTGGACAGCAAGGTGTCAGTCTGAGTCTCTCTGCTCTTCACCTGACACATCTCTGCTCAGATGGACTAAAAGTTCTTGACAGGCGACCACACACACACACGCACACGCACACACACACGCACACGCACACACTTAAAGGAACCACCCACTGCATCTGTAGCGTATCTATGATTACCACACAGAGAATCTGTTTACTTCCAACTCACACAAAAGCAGTGTTTAAACTGTGAGACAATATAAAGTACACTATAATATTCAGCCTATTCTTCATATCTGTACTCATATTTGCTTCGAGCACATTATCTACTCAATCACTACAAAAAAGAATGCATTTGTATTCAGTTGTATTCCTGCTAAGTAGGTTACTCACTCTGGTATCAGTATCAGTACTGACAGACCACACTTTCTAGCCTAGTTACATTTCCAGGCTTCTTAAACACAGAACCTGGCACCACATCGGTGCGTTCACGGTTTTTTTCCGCTAGTTAAAGGTCCACTATGTAGGAATCAGCCACCTGAACGCCCCTCCCTTACCCCTCCCTTTCCAAGCGTGTATTAGAGCGTACGGTGGCCGTCAGGTGCCTGTATCATACGTCCGAGTACTTACATTCACACTCCCTTGTTTTCCTGTGCTGAATAATGAGTATGATCCTCCATTTTTCAAACTCGTTATCCAGCACCAGCAAACCCTGATCCCTCTTCTTTCTCCTTGCTTGTACTCCGTCCGGATTCACGCTGCCACTTGTAAAAACACCAAACAGTGAAGGAGCTCTCTAGAGGTTTGTCCGTTCTGGGCTTCTGTAGCGGCGCTCCGTAGAGGTGGACCCGCTCCCTATGTAGATATAAAGGGCTGGTTCTAAGCTTACGAAAACGCGACGATTCATAGTTACGGGTAATTTATACACTAATGAAAAGAATATGAATGTTATGAAAAGAAAATGTATATTATATTCCATTTCTGCTAATACATCCTGCTAAATCCGACATAGTGGACCTTTAATAAATTCCTGAACTGTCCGCCCCGATGTGATAAATATGGACGAACCCGAAATTTGACATGCTGCTCATTACGTCACAGTGCAGCGATTTTATTTCAGGGCAACAACAATTAGAAACGTGAAGAAAAGAGAGAGATTACAAGATTACAAGAAAAAAAAAAAAAGGTCAACACTTGTGCGTTGAACTTTTGTGTAGCTATTGGCGATTGATTGTTCATGGATCTAAAACTAAGGGGGTGGGGCCAGAAATATGTACCACTTGATATATGGACATGTTACTACATTACAGCGAAAATATATTTCCATTCCTTTTTTTATAATTCAATTCCTTTTTGCTGATCTTGAAGCACAATATGTCTTCCAACAGACATTCAACTAAACAGTCCACCTTGATAAGCCATAGCAGGAAATGAAGCTGGGATTCCTGATACTATTGTTAACCTAGTCGAGCGTATATTTTGTCCAGTGATATCAAACAAGCCTTGGAACAGTCTTACGGAATGCACAGAATCAGCTGAAAACATTTCGCTGCCATTTTCTTTTTCCCGCCGGCCGACTCGTCGCCGTCGCCGTAGCGACCGTACTGATTGAGTCGACTGTTCTACTGTACACGACCCCTAAAGTCTGTCGCGTATCAGTCGCCAACACGGAGCGAACATCTGAATATCACACAATCACCAGAGCACTCGCATCAGTAAACCTGTTATTAAGGTCCCTCAGGCAGCCTGAAGACCTCAGACAGAGAAATATTACTTATTATCACAACAAAGTAGCCTTCCTCCACTCTATAATCCACGGCCGTGCCGCGAAGTTTATCCTGCTCGATTCTGACCTTTACGCCAGCGATCGCTTCCTCCTTCAAAGCTTCCGTTATCAATCGGCATGAAGAATTGCCTCGATTTAGCCCTGCCTTTCTTAGTAATTTAATTTTCTTGGGTTTTTTTTATTTATTTATTTATTTTCGCCCCACTTTGAAACGGCCTGCTTGACATTCTGAATGTCGAAAGAGGTGTGGAGAAAGCCGCAGTGTAACGAGGCATCAGTAGCGTACAGCATCGCAATAATCACGCGTGAACGTAGAAAAAAAACTGTAGCAAAAAATTCGCTTCTGCGTGAATCGTGTCTCAGAAGTGTCTTTAAAAAAATGTGTGCCATCCTAAATGCAGGGGTTTCGTTTTTTAATAAGCAGACTTATTTAAAAAAAATAAAGATGAGGTTTCCCTTTTAAACATCGATGAGAATGCGTGTATCGTTCCAGCTCGTAATAAATACTTCTCTACATTACTAATATTTCCTAAGTGTAAAATTTTTCTTGAGTTCTCAATTTTTTAATAATGCTACTGTGTTAGTAGTCCTGAGTTGCAGCTCTCATGGACCACTGGGTTAACATGGCACTGTCAGGTATTCACACACACACACACACACACACACACACACACACACACACATGCACACAGAGGTCCCCTGTCGCTTATCCGTCCCAGTCGTCAGTGTTGGCAGCAGGTCCCAGCCTCCCTGCGCTGCCTGAAGCTCAGAGTGAAGAGGAGGAGTGTCCGGCTCCACGGGGGCCATTTTGGCTCACACAGTTACTCAGCCACAGCGGGGCTCGAATGTTGAGTAAATGACGAACCGCTTGAGGAAAGGGGGGGTGGAAAAGCGGGGGAGGGGTGCCATGTTTGCCCCGAGAACACCGCAGAGACGCATGCTGCAAATATTACATTTTTCTCCCCATCATCGACTGTACAATCTCACCTTAGAGCGTGAGAAAATATCACTGCTAATCTTCCAGCCATTCGTATTCAAAATGCGCACCACATGTGTGTCAATCCCGACCAATTGTCCAATTGTGTAAAATAAGATTTTGGCTGGTTTGCTTAATGTCAGGGATTGGCATTTTATTAGCACGGTTCCCTCATTGCCAATGCACACGGCTTGAATAATTTAGGAATTTTATACATTTTCTCTTATGAGAGAGGCTCTTTTTTTATTGAATTCCCTCCATATTTCAGCAGGGCCGAGATGTTTTACGCTGGCGGAGCTGGAAGCGAGAAAAGCACTTTCATCAAAATTACAGACGCCGGTTGGAATTGATTCGAGGCTAAAGCGGAGGGGATGGGCCGTGTAGAGACGGGAGGTAATAGCGCTTCTGAGGATGCGCACTTACAGAACTAGACGAAAAGGCTGCAGAGCAAGGTAATTACACAGTAAGACTATACTGCCTGAGAGAGGAGACGGATAACGCATCGCAATGTGTCCATGGCTGCGAGTGTGTAAGTGGCTAAGCTGGCTTATTTTCCCCAACAAGTCAGTCCAGTGTGGAAGGTGGTTACTCGCTTACTGACAACATGGTAGTACTGGTTTAGTATCGCGAATTAACTGATATTTCGAGCTTTGATAATTAGATTTTCTCACAATAAAGTATCTACTTTGCATTTGTTGATAAATGGCTGTTCATGCAACGTCACAAGATAAGACATCTGTGATTGGCTTCTGTCACTGATGGACATCTTTCACACCCTGAGTTGGGAATTAATGACGCTCTCTCAAACTCTCGGCCACGGACATATCTGAACCCGTGTCAGTAATTGTAGAAATTATTCCATTCAATTTTAGAAATTGTGTCGTATAGTATCACATCGTATTGTTTCACCGCCTTATAAATCGGAATCATATAGAATCTGATTCGGTGCATCATCAAATATCGAATCGCTGCCTTATGAATCGGAATCCTATATAATCTGATTCAGTGTATCATCAAATATCGAATCACTGCCTTATGAATCAGAATCATATAGAATCTGATTCAGTGTATCATCAAATATTGAATCGCTGCCTTATGAATCAGAATCATATAGAATCTGATTCAGTGTATCATCAAATATCGAATCACTGCCTTATGAATCGGAATCATATATAATCTGATTCAGTGTATCATCAAATATCGAATCACTGCCTTATGAATCAGAATCATATAGAATCTGATTCAGTGCATCATCAAATATCGAATCATTGCCTTATGAATCAGAATCATATATAATCTGATTCAGTGTATCATCAAATATCGAATCACTGCCTTATGAATCAGAATCATATAGAATCTGATTCAGTGTATCATCAAATATTGAATCGCTGCCTTACAAACTGAATTGCTGCCTTATGAATTAGAATCATATAGAATCTGATTCAGTGTATCATCAAATATTGAATCGCTGCATTATGAATCAGAATCATATAGAATCTGATTCAGCGGTATCATTAAATCTCAAATCGTTGCCTTATGAATTGTATAACATCATATCGTGTGAAAGCCTGAAGTTTACACCCTTGGTATCTTAGAGACTGCATATTACTGCGTTTGTAAATAATGTCCAAGAATCTTTTACCAACTATCCAATAACCTTGTATAAGTTATTTTCCTATAACAGCACTCCCTGTTCTGTTTTATTCCTTACTTATAATGAATTCTATAGTCTACAAATGCTAAGTATGAGTCATACACATGTGTGTGTGTGTGTGTGTGTGTGTGTTTGTGTCTGCTACCAGCCTGCGCTTCTGTGCATCTGCTGCTTGTCTGACTTCATGTGTATGTGTGTGTATATGTATGCATGTCTGTGACTGCCTGTCGGCTAGTATGTGTGTGTGTTCAGTAATGAGAGCTCTTCTGACATTATGCGCGCGTGCACACACACACACACACACACACACACGCACACACGCACACACACACACGGTGTATTTGACAGGCCGGTTTGACGAGTCTATCTGAGAGCTAAAAATAGGAAATAAAGAAATAAATAAGGTTGTGGTGGGAACGGCAGAGCGAGCTGCGAGCTGCCTACAGAGGGAATGTATTAACATTTGAAATGTCCCTCAGACACACACACACAAACACACACACATTGGTGAAGAGCTGAAGTGAAAGGCTCGTGTTGAAAATCTGATGCCCTCGTGTTTCAGTCAGCGTAATGTCTAAATTTTTCAGAGACGTAACGATTTTCTCCTTCCTTCCTTACCAGGTTAAATCTCAGTCACGTCACTCAGATAAACATGATTGCACTATCACTGATTATGCTATAGTATGCACCTTTTTCAAATAGGTAAAAAAAACACATATAGTTCTGTCATAATATTGTCAGAGTTGCTAGCTGAACATTATTTCTCAAAACCCAAACTACTGTATATCATTAGGAACACCTGTACAGCTGTTCAATCATGTAAGGATCAAATCAGGCGATCATGTAGAAGCGGTGCAGTGCATAAAATCACACAGGTCACCAGGTTCGGTTAATATTCACATCAAACATCAGAATGAGGTGGAAAACTGTGATCTCCGTGACTTTGACTGTGGCATGGCTGTTGGTTGGGCTGCTTTGAATATTTTCACACACAAAAGTCTCTAGAGATTGGGGCAAAAAAACATCCAAACAAAAAGAAAAAAAACAAACAAACCGGTGAATGTCAGTTCTGTGGGCTTTGTTGATCAGGGAGATGAGAGGAATCTGACACCATGGCTTCATTAACTCACATAATCACACTTTACAACCGTGGTGAGCAGAAAAGCATCTCAGAACGCACGACACGTTAAAGCTCGAGGTGGATTAGATACAACAGCAGAAAACCACATCAGGTTCCACTTCTCTCAGCCAAGGACAGGGATAGAAGGCTACACACACACACACACACACACACACACACACACACACACACACACACACAATGCAGATTCAATCTGCTCCGAGGTTACAGCGTCCAAACTCCATGCATATTCAATACCTATGTTTAGAATTAATATGTTTGTTTTAATATGCTTTGTCTTATCAGCACAAACATTGTTATTATTGTACCTGCGCATATTGTCACTGTCTCAAAGAGAGTAAAAAAAGCAAAGTATATTTCTATATAAAGAGAAAACCATCTGGACTCTTTGTGATTTGTCCTAATTATCACAGAGGATTAATATTTTTAGACCTCTTTTTTTTACATTAGCAAAGGACACACATGTACAAATTGCTTTTTTTTTTTTACCACAGCAAATGAGTAAAAGGAATGGAGGAATATATTAATATTTAAGAATCACTTTACGTATTCAATTACATATGCGTCAACTGGTCCAGCAGGTATTCTAACAGCTTAGCGGCTTCCTGTGGCTCAGACACAAAGCCTCCGTGGCCCTCTCTCCTTCTTTCTGCCTCTTTCTCATTAGCTGCAGCTGGAGTGCAGAGGGAAGGCGTGCGGCGGTTTGTGACCCTGCTGTCTGTCTATCCTGCCTGGGCTCAGGGGGGGAAGAGTTCCTGGCTCTGGATCAACCCCCAAACAGTGTGACTACCATTAACGCTTCATCTGAGGCTAAACAGCCATGCGGGACAAAGAGAGAGGGACAGGGACAGGGACAGAGAGAGAGAGAGAGACAGGGACAGAGAGCGAAAGCGACAGAGATAGAGAGCGAGAGAGACAGGGACAGAGAAAGAGAGAGAGAGAGAGAGACAGGAACAGAGACAGAGAGACAGGGACAGAGAAAGAGAGAGAGAGAGACAGGAACAGAGAAAGAGAGAGAGACAGGGACAGAGACAGAGAGACAGGGACAGAGAAAGAGAGAGAGAGAGACAGGAACAGAGACAGAGAGACAGGGACAGAGAAAGAGAGAGAGACAGGGACGGAGAGAGAGACAGTGACAGAGAGAGAGACAGTGACAGAGATAGAGGGAGAGAGACAGAGAGAGAGGGAGGGAGGGAGACAGAGACAGAGAGAGAGAGCGAGAGAGAGAGAGAGACTTTCTTTGATGTAGTGCTAGACACAACAGAAAAGTGACCATCTACATAGCAAAAACGTTTCTAACAGTTTCACTCAAGCAGCAGTGTGTGATAATCATGTAAGGAATATAACACATGGGGGCATGCTGTTAAAGGAAATAAATCAATGACAAAACAGTGAGATGCAACAAAATTTATTTTACTATTATAGCACGTCCTGATCTGTTTTAATCCTCTTCTACGACAGATTACATTTTTTATTAGTGATTTTTATCCATTTATAGTTACATGTAATGTTGTGGACTGTACAAAAAAACAAGTTCTTTCCTGTTATCATCTTATTATAGCGCCTATAAACATTCCCTCACCAACCTTTCTTTTTCCACCGTCTTGAAGACTTACCTGTGGTGGAAAACCTACTGACACTGGAGTCCATAAATATTAAAGAAACTTACAGACAACGCCATCACAGTAACACCTGTACGTTTATCTTGCTTAAACAATAGCATGTCTTTTGTTTGTTTAGTATTAGTCTTAATGTTAATGTTCACTCCTGCTGTATGATTCTTACTATGGTAACGAGAGCATATTGGAAGGAGTGCATAAACAGAAATAGAAATAAATAACATGCATTTACTCCACACTCATTAAACGTCTAGATCAAACCATGATATTTATGGAAATATTTTAATAAACATCTGACTTGACTCTTGATGATGATGGTTATAGTATATTTATTTAAGTGACAATTACCTCGGTAATATGTTAGCTCACTAATGGTGGAAAATGTGCTTTATTTTAATATCATGAATCTCCTGAAATATCCTGAATTTGTATTAGAAGTTCATTTGTTTTCAGGGACTTATGAGCCACCAGAGTTAAGCCAGCTGACATAATGATAAGTGCGGCTTCTCATTTTGGGTCGGTCTTTAGCCTTTCACAGCTCGGAGAATGCCATTAATATGCACAGGAGAAGCTGATCCATCAGCTGAGTGTTAAATATAGATGCAGGTCTAACCTTTCTAAACTATCTACACCTGGAATTCCCTCCTCCCTCTCTGACTGTCTCTGTAATGACGGTGTTGGTGTCAGCGGGTGGCAGATTGCGGGGATAGTTGGGGTCTTGTGCTCCTGTGTTCCTCTCAGCTGCGTTGGATCTGTCCCAGCACACAGGCCACACCAATCACACCACCATCACGAATGCCATCAATACTGATGAGCCTCTTTGTCACTGAGACACCGAGAAGGACAGAGAAAAGCAGAGTGGCGGAGTTGAACACAACCTGAGCCCACTGCCAGGTCTGACATCTCATACATCACACTGGGAATTACGGGTGAATGAGGGAAACCTTCAGCCATTCAGCTACTGGTGTTGCTCATGACTAATCCCACCCACCCCCAGTACTCTTTAACCTCATGCCATCTGGGCAGAAGGTACTGGAGCAGGTGGGCTATTGCTGCCAGACTAGACTGGGGAATTGATCGCTCCCTGAGGCAGTCAGTTTCACCAAGAGCCGTCTCCCCACGTAAACATCCACCACCGCCACCATTCAGTCCACCACCCGATGACGTACCCATCATATTGGCTAGCCATCATCAAGTGGCAGATCACTGTCTGGACGCAGACCCTACATGTTCCAGTCTATCAAACCGAGTGCTTGAAAAAATTCCAATACACGCATGCAAAGACGGTTTTACTTCAGCGACTCCTATTTGTTGAAACCGTCACAGGTTCCCAAGTGGCGCAACACAAAAGTACTGTGTTACATTTTCTAATGTGCAAGTTCAAAACTGCAACAATGCCACAGCCATCTGTAGCCATGAGCCAAGGGAGCAAAACGTGCCTTGCTCTCTTGATGGGACGGATGCGGTACTCTCTATTCTGGGTCCAATTAGAGTAACACTAACCAATTACAGGCATTTGTGAGCTCATGTATGTGGAAGAAAGTAGATCAACAGACAACTCCTTCAACAGAGTTACACTGCTCTGTGATGCAGCATATACAACTGTTTGAAAAAAGATGCGGTTGGCTGGATCCGTGTGCCTCAGACTGAGCATGCGTTATCGTGGTAGCTGTCGTCACGATAGGTGAGACCTGGTTGGTGGGTGGGAATTGGCAGGTGAGCAAATTGGGGAGAAAATGGAGAAAACAAACCAGTGAACACATGAAAGAAAAAAATCAAGACTGCAAAACGGGTCTCATCAAAACAGGAGTCCATGGTGCTAATCAAAAGTAAACCGTAGCGTACCACAATAGTGAGTACATTTCCTCATTGTTTTCATGTACGTGAAAGAAGGATAATGAAACTCTACTTGTCATCATCCCCAACTCTGGTTTCTGCTTAGCTTTCTTTTAACAGTCATCTAACAAGGTCTATTACTCCCTTAATCTGTTCCATTAATGCAGACAGCAACCTAAAACGGTTTTGTCAGAACAACAGCCACTGAGGTTTGAAGAGCAAATCAAGATCAGCCAATGGGCATTGGAAGGAGTAATTCATCTGCACAAGGTCAGCGAATGAGCACAGAGAAGAATAGTGGCAATGAGTCAATGAAAAGGTTAGGGTCAAGAACTGGGCAGTGAAGCCTACAGGGCAGACTAATTCAGCTAAGCTGAAGTCTTGTATTAGTCTTTGCTATATCTGCTGACAACGCCAGGGGCAAGCATGAAAAAAAAAAACCCAGAACATGTTGTCCTGAGCTACAGTACTATATCTTTATTAGTGTAAAACTGAGCATGGGCAAGTAGAAGCAGTAGCTTCTCCAATGACACTCTGAATGAAAGACCCTTGTCTTTGAAATGGGTTTGCTCAGCACACTGAGAATAGCATCGGAGTGGACTATGGTGCACTCATTTCCCCATGGACCGCAGAGCCAGGGTCCGGAGAGAAACGGAGAACAACTGTGCACCAATGTATAATACTGACTCTTAAACTCCAGGGCCTGGAGGCAAGTGGGAAAAACATTTGCTGATGCAGTCAGAGAGTTCTATGCAAGAAAACATGTCGTACCTGTTGAGGCTTGGGATTTCAGATGCTCGATGAATTATGATGTTAAGGTGAACTGCCTGATTCTTTCTTTTAGAAAATTCTCCTTTTAGTTCCATAATAATCAACAATCCGATGGGTACCAAACCAATCAAACCAACAAGCGCAGTCACAGAAGCAACAGCGAAACACAAAAGCAAAGATGATATGTGAAGAATCCCATGATCCACCAGTGACAAGGTGAAATAATCATCTCAGTCTCAGAGTCTTTTGCCAGAGGCATTTCTTCCTTGACAAATAAATGATAGAGATACAGCATATGCAATTATATGATATATTTGTGAAGACACGTTGAAAAGTATGGGTTTAGGGGATTCATCAAAAACTCTCAATCCATTTATGTAAGCATTTTATTGGAGCTGAAACGTTCGTGGATATAAGCAGAATGCTGATGCGAAATTCTTTCCTTTGGATTCTTTACAACAATCACAGATATGTTGATGAGCAGCTGTATATGAGCTTGAGTTCACTCCAAGTTCATTCCCACATGGACAATCCAATCACAAGAGCGTAAATGGGGGCCAAACCAAACAAAGCAACAAAGAAAGTCACAGGAACAGTTTTGACGACTCACCATGAGCAGCCAATGGGATGAAAGAACCTCAAAGTCGACCATTGATCGCAAAAATAAGCTAAGCCAACTACAGCTTGCCATACTTTTTTTTTTTTTTTTTTTTTTTTTTTTAGAGATTACAATAAAAAGCACAGCTTGGGGTGGCCAAATACTTTACTAAGGCATGCTGCTTTGTGCTTTCATTTAATATCTCGCCTGTCTGTACGCATTCTGCAGGTCATATCAATACCATCAATATCAAATACTGACCGTATCAAACATCTGAAATAATGGGAATTTGTGGCAAACCAACAAACTTGTCTTTCAAGTGCAGTCTGTGCCTTCCTGAATGAGACTCAACTGGTCGATGTCGCTGTGTATATTTTGATTTAACATTGCTCTGTGTGCTCCATTGATTACATAGCGTTTGGCGGAGTTCGCTCTGGTCCCTCGGCTCTTCTGTTCCCTCAAGGACATCCTGTGCCTGTAGAGATGATGGTCTACCTGGCCTTGCAGCCCCACAGCAAGATGTTCATGCCACTGGTGAATGGTGGCACTGCTGGCGTGTGGATTATATCTGGCATGGCAGCATTTACCATTGAAATGACCTGCGAAACCGTGCCAATGTGAACACAATACGGTTAGGCCGTATCACAGTATATACCTTACTTAATTACTTCGCCAATTGGCGGAAACTTTGGTCCGGATGCAGACCTGGCAAAAATGCAGCCCGTGCTGAAAAAATACTGTAGCAGAACCTGCAGTGTATAAAAACTCCAGCTTTCTAAACCTGATCCGGCATGACTTCTGTTCATCAGTCCTGAGACTAGCTACAGGGCTGGAGACATTCGGCTGCAAAGAGAAAGCTTTTTACAGACTTTCAAAGGTTTTTCTATTTGATTCATCTATCCCAGTCTTGCAAAAATAGAAAAAAGAAAAAAAAAAAAAATCGATGACAAACACACTGGAGAGAAGCAGGCATTTATTATTCTATGGAGTTAATGCTTCTGCCAATGTGGTAAACTAAACATATTGTCGCAAATATAGCTATGAATGAATAATTAATGGTAAAGCATTGAAAGGTAACTGCTGCCGTGTTAGCTGAATTGACAGACCTTTGTAAGGGAGGAATTTTATGAAACTGGATCTTGATGATATTTAGCTGAAACCCCTTAGCCCAGAGATTTGGTGCTACCATTCGTACCATGGTAGGTAAGCTGCTCCTTATTCTACCAGGCAGAAGTGCTTTATATCATCTCCATGTGAGAGCTATGAGGAAGCGTGGCAGACAAGAACAAGATTTCATACCTCTTACCAACCAGGCAGAAAAATATCCTGCTATATATTATATGCTTTCTGTTTGACGTTCATAGCTGGAGGTGTAGACACAAACAACTTTTTTTTTTTTTTTTTTTTTTTACCACCTTCAAATGAAACACTCTAGGCAGTATTATGCAAAAAAAGAAAAAAGAAGGAAAAAAAAAAAAAGCACGATATGTGAAGAATCCCATGATCCAGCAGTGACAAGGTGAAATAATCATCTCGGATATAGAGGAGTTTGTCTGAGTCTTTTGCCAGAGGCACTTCCTATGACAAATAAATTACAGAGATGGAAGGATACAGCATATGCAATTATATGATATATTTGGTAAGACATGTTGAAAAGTAGGGGGTTCGGGAATTAGTCAAAAACTCTCAATCCAATTACGTTATGCCAAACTGCATGCGCTTTAGTGAAGCTGAAACGTCCAAGCTTATAAGCGGAGGGCTGAATTCTTTCTGTTGGACTTTACACAACAATTACTGATCTGTTCATGATCAGCCTTTTCTGAGCGCGAGTTCACTCCAAGTTCATTTCCGCATGGTTATTCTGCTATATTAATGAGTTTGACACTGAATTAAAATCTTGATATATACATTTATCTTAAGGTCAACCACCCTTGAAGCACAGCTACAGTTTTTGGACAAGTAATAACATTTCTAGCAATAAGTAATTTCAAGTAATAACAATTTCTGCTTTGTCACTTTGTCTTCGAATTGCAAAATCGGAGATGCTGTTACCTTTAAGTTCATTAGTTTCCTATAACAGTGCATCCTAAAGTGTTTGTTGTATCCTCTTACAGCACAGTGACTGCAATTTGTACATTATTAATAAATGGTGATTTGCATCATTTTTGGTTGTATTCTAGTGAAAATTGACAAAACTAGTTCGTTCCTGTTCTTACTTATGTTATAAACAGTTGTTTTTTCAAATCAATCTGTGCCTAATTTCAGTACCTGAGAGAGTAGTGTCTTCTGTTTTCTTGGTAAAATGACAAGCTTTGTGTGTGTGTGTGTGTGTGTGTGTGTGTGTGTGTGTGTGTGTGTGTGTGTGTGTGTGTGTGTGTGTGAGAGAG
>JAQQZR010000010.1:3047334-3059058 GCA_030068235.1 Notoglanidium macrostoma
TACAACAACTATAACAACACCTACAACAACTATAACAGCTACAACAACTATAACAGCTACAACATCTATAACAACACATACAACTATAACACCTACAACAACTATAACAGCTACATCTACTATAGCAGCTACAACAACTATAAGGACAGCTACAACAATTAAAACAACAAGTGCTACTACAACCGCAATAACAATACTTAAAACAACTAAAACAACAACAACAAGACAATGACAACAGAGGCGCATTCGCTGATTTCAGCGTTTATAATTGCATTGTGCAAATTTTCTAATTTAAACATGCACTAGAGCTCTAGACTTGGAGAGCTGCTTCAACTTTTATTTCCTTTTCTTGCTCAATCATCACAGTATGTTCCACGAGCAGCACCAGATGTATATCATTAAGCCTCATTAATTTATCTTTGCAATTCAGCAGGCCTTCTGACAAATTGTGCTTCAGTTTTGACATGGCTGCATTATGAGTGCCGGGTGGCAGGTGGTAGTCACGTCTCAATCTGTTTGAGACAAACAACTTTGAAAGTGACATTTTCTATATTCTGTCTCAAAACATATACACAATGTATATGCAGATCTCTGTGCCAGGCGTAATAAGGACCTTCGGTGGCCATTTTGAGCCGCGTCAACATTTAAGCTGTCGATTCCCTAACTCTTTCTCTCTCTCTCTGACTTATCGAGTTGTACTAAAACAAAATTTAAATTAAAACCAACGAGAAAAATGCATCAGGACAATCTAAAGTGATGTTGCAAATACAAATAATAATATAAAAGGAATATAAAAGACAATTGCTTTAGACAATGTGTTTTTGATTTATTAATCAATATACCGATGAGTGTTTTTCATGGAATTCTGACTTTGGTCATGTTTGCCTTGAGTGGGTGGAGCTTGTGGCTCGGCTGCAACACGGAGCATCAATTGTCCCTTAGCCACGCCCACTACCAAAGCATCCGCCAATGGGCAGGCAGAGCCTCGGTTTCTTTTTGTAGGGTTGCGATCTGATTGGCTCTTCGCACCTCCATGTACAAATTTCAAACAAACTTTTGAACACTGTATAAAAAAAGAAAGAAAATAAGAAAATTGAAAAAAAAGAAAACCCTAAAAGGCAACTGGTCTTTAAAAGGTACCAGATTAGATCAGAGTTTGCTACCAGACTCTATAATTTCAGCTAGTTACATTAAACAAGAACTTATAAATATATACTGTTAGGTTTATAGTGCAGATAAACATTTACTTACAAAAAGTGTAGCAAAATTGAGGAAACATTAACGAGGAACAACTCGGCAAGACAACAAAATGAACAAAGATTGACAAGGATTTTCGCGTTTCAGTTTTAGAAAGGTGTTTTAAAACAAAAATGAATGTCCATACTAACACGCATGAAAACGCATATAACAGGAAGCAGTTGGTTGCTTAGTTGCGGATCGCACGAATAATAGCTTTTCTCCTGCGCATGTAGGCAGTTGTAGTGTTAAAAAATGCAGAATTTAACTGCACAACAGCTGGTAGCAAAGACATCAAAGTCGGCGGCGCTTGTAATTCATTGTCCAATCCTGCATTCACCACTGGTAGTCGAGGCTGATGCTGTTTGTTTACTTCTGGAAAAGGGTCGTGTGATAGCAGTGTGAAGAATCAGAGAAGGATACGTGGTGACTGATAAGACCCAATCAGGAAGTGAACGTGGGTGTCTCCGTCATCGTTTCCAAAAGCCTCCGTTTTCCCTCGCCCACACTGAAATGTTCCCAAACGAAGCCGTTTTCACAGCTTCGGAAACTCCAGAGTAGTACGGACATGAACGTAGCAAAACCACAACGTATTAGTGTGGACATAGCGTTAAATACTCGCGCTAACTAGAAAACAACGTGATACAGGTGCTCATGTGACACGGTGCATAGCATAGCATAGCTTTGTCCCGTCCAGCTGTGGAAACGTTTACGTAGCAACGTGGAGTTGGATTCGTTTAATCTGAAGTTGATTAAGGCGATTTAAATGTGCTGTGCCAACAAAATTTGTGCGATTCTTAAAAAAACATGTACAAACTTTATATACGATTTAAAAATAAAGGAGAAAAAATATCCTGATCCTAAAACCTCGCAAAAATGTCATGTCTTAGTAAATCTTTTATCCGACGCCATTGTTCTCGTTCATATTCTCAGCATCTATTTTTTATATTTGAATATTTTTCTTGTGAATTTGAAACTTCTGACACAAAATATACTCCATATAAACTCTTCCTGTTTCAGCTCCATCTGCACTGTGGGAGACATGTTAGCATTCTGTCCTATCTCTTTGCAGATTTATCGCTACGCCCGGTGCTCCTCCGGCCCGGGCGTTTATCGGCCTGGGCGTTTGGCCGCGCTCCTGAATCCGCCTTTCTCTGCCCACCTGACAAAATCCCCTCTTGTAAACAAAGTAAAGTTACTTTATAGAGACGGACGATGCGGAAAGGGAGGGAAGTTAAGTGCAGCCGTAAAGAGGCCACTAAAGCGGTTACGCCGTGATGAAGTGTTGCTTTACTGGTAGGAGACAGCTTTACGTTTAACGTCATGTTTATTATTAGGTGGACGACAATTACCTTTAGTGGCTAGTGGAATATTTACTGGGCAATTATTTCTATCAGTACTAGTAGCATTAACAGCAAGAGTCACATCAACGTTAAGAGGTACATATCATATTTACGAGATGTAGAGATGATCAGGCGGCGTGTCAGAGGTGTTATATGTCACTAGATGAAGAGCGGTGATTGCGAGAGCGGTACGATTCAGCAGCATTTGCCCAGCAGTCCTACAGGCAAACACACTGCAGAATGGCCCCGCTCTCGACACCAAAGCAGCCGGTGGGAAGCAAGGGAAGAGTCCGCTGACGCAGTGCAGAAGTGATTCGCACCTGGGGATTCGGCTCATGTTTCATTTGCTGCAGTCCTTATATGTATATTGAGGGGGGGAAAAAAAACCAAACACTTTCACGTTATAAATTTCGGTTACCCTGTGCTAATTTCGGCATTAATTTGAGTAGCTCCTCTCCACTTATGCTAACTTAATAGTCTCACTTCTCACTCTGGAATCTAATGTCTAATGGAATGAAGCCGACTGAGCGGTAAGTTTAATTCCACCACAACAGCACTTGATCAAAGATGTTCTGTCCAACTTTGCGAGTGCTGAGTGCTCGGCGTTCTTAAGAGCCAATCAAAGAATCAGGTTTAATGGACTTAAAAAAAAAAAAAAAAAAGAAAAAGCGCTAACTCAATATAACTACAAAGTTTCTCCTTCTTCTCACACACACACACACACACACACACACACACACACACACACACACACACACACACACACACACAAACTCTGACAAAGATATAAAACATAAGGTAACGTCTACTAACATATAATGAAGGAGCTGTGTATCCGCTTTCTTTTTCACGACTGTGCATTAAGTACATTAACAGAGGAAAAAAAAAAAAAAACCCAACACATACTCACTAGGAAAAAATAATGTATGTGATAAGATAGCTCACTTATAACATAACGCCTTTAATGTAGCTACGAGATGGCTCTCCTGAGCCGGAAATGGAAATCTGGACCCGGTTAATGTTGCTGTTTGTGTGATGTAATCCGGAACGTTCTCCAAGTTGGAGCAAACTTACAAAGTATAAAGTTTACAGAGAAGTATAATTTCCGATCACAGACGTCTGCTGAGGCTCGGTGCAAACTTCGGGCTTAAAATCTGATACAAAAGCAAGCGTCACACCATTTGAGTGGTGAAAGTCATTTCTGGTGACAGGCTGCAGATTTAGAACGTCGTTCTCTCTCTCTCGCTCTGCGTGCAGTCATCATCCTGTTTTCGACTTAGCCTCTGACAGGAGGACAAGGGAGGAAAGTCTCCGCCTCCTTTTTTTCTCTCGCATTCTGTCTTTATTTCTCTCATCTTGCGTCTGGGCGTATGACAGTTTTGGGGCGGGTGGACACAGCCAGGCAGGATGAGTGGGAGAGGAAAGCATAAAGCCTATAGGAGATACGCTAACGTTAGCATGGCGCGTCGCCGGAACGCCTACTGAGCACGCTCTTCCTGAGACGCGTACTGACGCCGAATGGCGCAGACTGTTGTTCAAAACAGAAGAATTGCACGTTCAGCAGCAAAGAGCTAAATGTGTTAATAAAGACATGATGTGGAGAGCATTAATATGGCTGACGCGCTGTTAGATTCCCGACTGGTTTCAATCTAATGAAGAATTAGCACCTTCGTGTGAAAAGTGAGTAATTGAAGGCTATCATTTTTCTCATGGCTGACTGCAATGTTAATTATCAAACTCGCATAATTGAATTTCTTTGTTAGATGCAGGAGATTGGCAGTCCAGGGTTGCCAGATCTGCATAACAAACACAATTTTATATTAGAACATGTACAGTGGTTACTGAATAGCTCTTAAAATACTGTAACAGGCGGACAGACAGACAGATAAATAGATAGATAGTATGCAAAGTACCATAAACACCATAAACACAAATACATTCATACGCTAATTCATTTATACTCTAGTGCTGGTGAATTCTCAAATCTGATTGGTCAGAAGGTGCCGCTTTAGTTCAGTCCCTACGTCGAGTATGTTAACGCGCTCGTTCCAATACGTTACTATAGTAACAGCTAACTTAGGGACTTTGATTAAAATATGTGATTAATGAAGAAAAGGGTGCAGTTTTCTATAAGGGGGAGTTTATATAATATTTATGGAAGGAGACTCCAGTGTCAGTGCTTTCTAATAGAAGGTTTTCCACCAGTGGAAAGTCTTCAGGACAGAGGCGTTTACATATCTCCTGTGTTTTTTTCTGCTTTTGTTTTCGTCTTATCAAATGCAAGACAGCGATAAATAAGGTTTAATGGTTCGTGGTAGATGAGGGAATGGCTGTTTATAGCTGCTATAACACTAGTGAGAACAGGAACTACCTTGTTTGCGAATGTTCCAGGAGATTAAATATAACCATAAACTCTATGCATCCTTCTTTTTGCAGGTTTTGGCAAATTGCTGTGAGGGTAAGTGGAATAGAATACCTCAGCATGTGCTGTTATTGGGAAATATTCAATGACAGGATGAAGCAGAATTACTATCCAAGGCGATTATTTACAACACCGTAGCATTTTATTCTTCTTACAGAGCAGCAATTTGTTTAACACTAACAGATTTTCATTTCTAACGGCAATGACACGTCATACTTTTTACCTCTTTAGAGTAATGACAAACGATTGCTTTTCTGGAATGTTACGGTCTAACCGTTACTAAATGTTCTAATGACGTTCCTTCCCTGAAACGGATTGAAAACGTTCTGCCTCAAGATCGGGAAAGGGGAAAGGGCGAGAGACCTTGACAAAAAGTGGCAGAGAGAGAGAGAGAGAGAGAGAGAGAGAGAGAGACCGAGTAAATGCACGAAGGCAAGGAGACATGTGCAATCTTCGAGGTAAACAATTTTATCATTAACACACTGGACTGCAGGTAAAAAAAAAAAATGTAATTATGATCTGGCGTGCAGTTTAAATTCTCATCCGTATTTAATGGAGCGTCTCTGAGCCGCTGACCCGACTGAGCTAATGCAGCCCGGGCCTCCTCCTCCTCATCATCATCATCTTTTCATCTTTTTCACTCCCTGTCCCCATCACTCCTCTATTTCACCTACTCACTCCTCCTCCTCTCTCGCTCTATACTTCTATCTCTCACCTGTTTTCTCCCTCCCTCTCTCTATCACGCTCTCTCTCAATCTGTCGACAGTCCATCTGAATATGGAAATAAGTGTTCCAGATTGCCTCCTGCAGGATGCCGTACGCCGTGCGGGAAATAGACCTTATGATAGCGCAATATATTAATGTGCTAAAAAGCTGGAAATAAACTCTTTCAGCATTTACGGAGGAAAACAAGGCCCCGAAAAAAACCCCCAAAAAACATTTTTACGGAGGGAAAAATATGAGGAGACAATTTAATCATTTGTTTATTTATTTTTCCCTGTTAGAGTATTTATTTTCTTTTATATTTAGGTTATTGTCCTTACCTAATTTATTCATTTTTATTCGGTCGCGGACTGGATTCCACTAATTTGCCATTGTTTCCCCCCTTATCTGCCATTTCGTTTTCCAAATCTCTGAGCGTTTGCCCTGAATGTTAATCACAGCTGTCAGTTAGCATTTAACCGGAAGACGCACTGAACGAAGGCAGTGACATATTGCAGGGGAATTGCACGTCCTGCCGCTGTGTATTTTCTAAAATAAATAGGCTCTGTTTTTTTTTTGTTTGTTTTTTTTAACCCCCAGTGGCAATTTCACTAGCGATTGGCTTCTCCATTAAAAAAAAAAAAAAAGAAGAAGGAAAAAAAACAAAACATTTAACTCCAGAGCCAGGCTTTGAAATGCGTTAACTGGCATTATTCAATTCGAAGGCAAGCCTATACTTAAATGTTTAATGGAGAAAGTAGTATATGGAAGTGTAGAGCCTCGAGAGGAACAGCAGCAAAACCTGCACTACGCTTTGCACTCAGAGGTGTGTGTTTGAGAAAGCCTTGTGTGATGCAGGTTTGTGGGCTGCTGATGCATCTTTTATATCAAACTGCATAAAAATTTCACTTGATATAAAACAAGTTAAATAAAGGGTTTTTTTCCCCCCTAGCATCCATTGCTGGCGATCAGCACACATGAAGCTGAAGGTTCATTTATTTATGATAAACACCTTGATTCGTATTATCGTTACATTGTCACGTCATTACCATTACCACATTACTGTTACGGTTTGACATTTTCACGCTTTGGTTACAAAGATATCACAGATTCCCCTTAGAAAAATCAACGTTAATGTAGTTCCCATGGCATCAAACATCATGTGCCTATTCCTGGTTTTAGTTTCTATCTTTGTCCTGCATCTAACCTTGTCTTATGGTTGGTATCTACCTTTCTGTGGGCACCTTTTTCTTGTTTCCGCCTTAATTTGTTTGTGTATATAAAAGCGGTGTCATCCTTTGCTTATCGCGAAGCCTTGTTTTCATATTGATCCTTGTTCCTTTTTGGTTCTGTGTGATTGTACTTCCTGGTTCGACCATGCTTCTTCTCTTTAACTCCGAACTCACCCACTTGCATCTCTCACTACTTTATCTTAGATCAGAGGTTTCAGACCGTAATCCATTATGTACCGGACGAAATTTCCCAATTATCACTTAGAAAGTCGTCCTCCAGTGACGTCCTGCGCCTCTTGAAGCATGCGTTTCCTCCGGGTGCTCCAGTTTCCTCCACCAGCCCAAAGACATGCAGATTAGGTCAACTGGCTAGACTAAACTGCCCATAGGGTAAGTGTGAATGGTGGTATATATATCTAGGATGCCCAGGGTGCTCCCTGCCGCTCTCCTGAAGTCGGCTGGGATTGGCTCCAGCTTCCTCCGCGACCCTGATGGATAAGCGGTATCGAATATGGATGGATGGAAGTTAAGACTTGGGCCAGTTGGAGTTAGGTCTTTCAGCAAGACTCTTGTGTATCACCAGCTGGAGCCTCACGTACCACAGATTGGGAATCACTGTCTTAGACGATTCACTTCCTCGCATGTTTCTGGACTGCTTTCAGGATACCAGACAACCAGGACTCAGAGAGCACCTGAAACTCCACACAGACAGTAACCCGAGCTCAGAGTCGATCCGGCAGAGCTGGAGCTGTGCAGATACCCGCTGTCCCGCCATGTAGCCCCACGCAGGTTCAATGAATTTCAGCACTCGCACATGCGTTTTGCATTGTAGTCAATTCTTGTGCGAGTAAAAGTCAGAAAAGCAAGATCGCAAGCAAAGCAAACATCGAATTGCTGACTTTTAAATCCGTGTTCGTTTTTCTTGCGTTAACAAGGGTGGCGTGCAGAAGTGGGAGGATGCTCATGTTTTCTGGGTTTAATCTGTGCAAAGACGGTAAAAGCAGGCAACGTGAGTTTCAGCCCCCGCAAAATTTGATCAGATCTGAAAGAGGGTTTCTCTGCCTTGAGATGGGTAAAAGAACCGGAGATGTTTTTCCAGTCTTCACCTGTCCAGTCTGGGCGAGTCTGTGCGCCAACTCCCGCCTCAGATTTCTAGCCCGTCCACCTAATGAGCAACATCTTCTGCATTCTGAGTTGCTTTTCTGCTCACCGTTGCTGTACAGAGCTGTTATTAGAGTTACCGTAGCCTTCCTAGGAGCTCGGACCAGTCTCCTCTGGCCTCTTTTAGCAACAAGGTGTTTGTTTGCAGGACTGCCGCATCACTCGATGTTTCTTGCTTTATGCATCATTCTGCGTGAACTCTACGCAGTGTTCTGTGCAGCTAAAGTCCCAGACGATTTAGCAGTTTCCAAGAAGGAGAACGTGGAATTTCTCAGGAAGAAACTCCAGAAAGCTAAGGAAGTCCATGTGGACATGGGGAGCAAGTGAAACTGTGCACAGGCAGCGATGCTTACAAAGATCCCATTTTATTTTTATTCATTAACACCAATTCAATATGAACAGGCTTCGGCCAAACAAACAAAAAAAACCAGAAGGCCAAATAAACAGTTTTTATCTCCTCTCATATCTCCCGATTAGTTCCCAAACATTGCGGTTGTTTAAGAAATCGAAATCCGATCGATTTAACCGCGAATGCGTGTTATACTTTTAATTACACAGATACACTCTAAATAGCGCAACTCCAACGGAGCGTCTTTTCGTTTTCCGTCATTTGCTTGAATGAAAAGCATTTTCTTGGAAAGATGCCGACGCGGTGTTGTTCTTTAACTGGTCTCAGAGTGCAAAGACCGGGTAGTGTTCATCCTCCACTGGCCCTTCAACATTCATCAGTTCCCCCTCTCTCTCTTTTTCTCTCTACAATTTTGTCTCTTTCTCTTTCCCGTCGTCCCTCCACCCAGCCATTAAACTTAAAGCCGTCGCTGTCAGCGCTCCCCTGGACTCTCGCTGCTCCTCCTCGCTCGGCAGAATTATAGAAAGGCAAAACAAAGTTAATGAATTCTTAATGAGTGGTGGAAAGCGAGAGAGAGAGAGCGAGAGAGAGACACAGAGTGCCTTCCACTTGATCGATGATCGTCAGAGCGTTTTCAAATAATCCACCTCTGTAGGCTTCCTTCACTACAATTTAATCCCTCGTCTCTGGTAGCGTCTCCGAACAGATATCACGCGGGTGGGGGAGGGGCGTGATGTTACAATTACACACTGCTTAAAAATACACGATGTGCATATTGTACATTGTATTTGGTTCAACCGAGGTCTGGCTAACAAAGTGCCAACAGACTCAGACTCCCATGAACACTCAGGCACAAGGTCCCATTCGCCGCAGTGGAGAACATGAAGATCTTAGCATGCTAACAGATTCGACTTTAAATTGTGATGTGCTAAAGTGTTCAACTTCTGGCGTTCTCTGCAGTCCTCTACGCGCTGCCTTGCTCTGCTGATCACGCCGAGTCGTGCCAAGAAGCCAACCTCAGCCTGGACCTTAACGCTCACCTCCAATTAGCCCGTTACTGGCAGAAGCTAACCCCTGGCCTGGTGCTAACAGCGCTAGCCCACAGAGACGCTGCGCTACGCTGCAGAGCTGACCGCTCTGACGCCCTTAATGAACATCTATCGGCCTTAATGAACCTCTCCACACACACACACACACACACACAGTCATTTAAATTTAATTAGTATTTTGGGTGCAATTGAATCAAAGTTCACTTCTAGAGTGGAACAGATAATTGTGAGTGATGGCGCTGTGCTCTGGGCCGCCCCCTGACGTTTGTGCGCCACTCATCGTTTTAAATGCACCATCAGGGCAGCACATCTTAGCACAACGTTACACAAGATAAACGCCACTTGGCGTGCTAAAGCATATTAAAATACACTAACGTTCATATGTATATACCAACAATACTGTAATAAATTGCAACATAGTGGGTGTCAAATCAACTATTTTCCTCTTAAGTGCCAATTAATAGACTTATCTTTTCTTCTTCACTAATAACAGAATGAAACCTATTATATGCAAATCAATACTATTTATTTGTATTTTCAGCCAATAACTAAACATCTGCTTTTAAAACCCAACGACTGGATTTACTATTATGCGAAACGTAAACATGGACGTCTGGATGAATGACCCAGCGGTGAAGCATGGTGGTGGGAGCGTCGTGCCGCTTCGCTGGGCCTGGACAGCACTTTCTCCTCCAGCCTGTGCTGTGAATGAGTAATATGTTCAGTCATCAAAGACATCGTAAACAATCCCGCTGTTCCAAAAGTGCCATGCACTGCAGAACGGTTTGCTAGACATGAACAGAAAAGCCACGCTCCAGAGACGGGAGTTTTCCAACAAACTCGTAATGACCGTGAAAGTCGCTTCACTCGGAGCGGCAGACTCCGAGAATACGCTTCGTGATCGGCTTCTCTGAGAACGCGCTGCGTGTGTGTTGAAGACTTGCCAACTGCGCGCTCCATAAAAAGAGCTTTTAAAGCGGACGTGCACGATGCCGAAGCGATCGATAGCCGGGAGCTCGGTGACACTTTCGCGTGACGAAGAAGAGAGAAAAGAGTCACGACAAAAAGAGAAGGATGAAGAGAGGGAGGAGACGTGCTGGCTAGACGTGACTCGGGGGGGAAATGGATGGATGCTCGGTTCTGAATGCTTATGGACGCTTCAATTAACGGGCGCGCTCGGGAGGCAATCGATAATTATATGAAAGGTTACAATAAACCTGTGCGGTAAAAAGGAGCTCATCTTGTATTTTTTTTTTTCTTTTTCGGAATTCTTCCCATTAATGTTGATTGTAAAAGTTTATTTCATTTATAACTCCACTTCAACGCTAGAGATACTAAAAGGTGGATGGGCTTCTGAGTGGCGCGATGGTCTAAATATTCCCCCTTTGGCAAGCTCGAGTCACAGCCATCCGTTTCCGCGGAGCGACCGCTTCAGAGAAGGCGCACGTATTAGCATATGCCCAGGAACTGGCGCAAAAACAAATGTAACAAACAGGCAGCGCGAGGCAGGTGGAAGGAGATTACTTGCATACGTGGATGTGTGAAAAGAAGCATGGCGGGCGTCTGAAGTCTTAGCAGGAAATCAAACGTGCCCTCCCCTTGCTCTCTCCTAACCCTCATTCAATACCCCCCTTTAGTCCCTCTCTTTTTTATTTTTTTTTTAAAAGCACATTTACAGAGCCTGCACTCTGCAGATTAAAAAAGTACAGAGTGAAAGATTGGAGACGGAAAGAAAGAAAGGGAGGAAAGAGAAGGTGGTTAAAACAATCCCCGACACATACCTCTGCCAGATGGATCTGTGAGTGGGTTTCGCTTGGCAAAGCAAAGCGAATGAAAAGAACACTGATCACCTGTCCATGCTGTACGCCTGGGAGAATTGCACAAAACAAAGTCCTGGATTACATTTAGGCCCTGATTGACCAAGAACCAAATAACACATGCTCATTTGGGTACTTTATTTATAAAGAATAAGTGGGCGAATTATGTTGGGTGCAAATGTAGGTGTAGAGAACAATAAATATAAACTAGGCCTTTTGTTCTTGATAAATAAAGCATCTCGATTGAAGCAACAAATATCCAATAATCCATCCATCCATTATCTATAGCGCTTTATCCGTCTGGGTCGCGGGGAAGCTGGAGCCAATCCTAGCATGTTCGGGTGAGAGGCGGGGTACACCCTGGGCAGGTCGCCAGTCCACAACAGGGCCAACACAGACAAACAGCCACACAC
>JAQQZR010000010.1:3069219-3083755 GCA_030068235.1 Notoglanidium macrostoma
GGTTGTTGTTCAATAATAAAATTATTCCTCAAAAATACAACTTGCCTAATAATTCTGCACTCCCTGTATATATATATCTGTGTCTGGATTTACCTGGAAACACTGGCCGGTAAAATCTGATGTGGAAATGAATTCTGGCTCTGACAGTTCCTCATCCTCAGCTACATCACCCCAGAAACTGCTGATGTTAGCCAACGGTTTCCCAAAAGCTTCACCGGTTGGATTCAGCCCTTGCTTCATCGCTGATGCAGCAGCACTTTAGTATTTTAGCCACCGCATTGCTAACTAGCCGAGCTCTGCTAAGTCCACGCAACAGCAACTGCAGTCTACGTAGCACTTCTACGTTTCACGTTAATCAGAGTTATCTGAAGCACAGGAGACAACCGTTACTCACCAAAAGGAATAGCAAACAGCGGCTTAGCAACACAATCGCTAAACACATCATTAACATATTTAAGACGTTTCAGGGTGAACTTTTCTTTTAACTCATAGATTTTTATATTTCCAGGAAATAAGGCTGGATTAACATTTACACGAATTGTACGTATTGAGTGTACATGCACGCCATCAGGTGTAAACACAAGGCAGGATCAGATTGTTCATTATTCAGATAAGGCATCTGGATACAGATTACATTTTAATGCAAGATGTAAATTGGACCCTAGAGGGGAAAATAAATCAGCTCTTACATTACGCATTCATATGGGAACTCTTGTTTACCTACTGGCTACTTCACACGCAGTAGGTTCGAACTCAAAATTCCAAACCTAAAATCTCAAAACTTCCATTTTTACCCTGCCTTCAAATCTGGACACTGGGAGAGCCTGGTGTAAAGACAGCTCCCGGGCTCATTTTAAAGGTATTAAAAAGCAATTAAAGTTTAGACTTTCACGCCAGCAACTTCGCAGTCGTCTTTGCGGACTCTGTGCCAGACGGCGAAGGTTGAAGTGACGCCAAAATTTTCACTCCGAAAAACAAAGGGAGCATATGGGACGGCAGAGGAGAGTGAGTAATTCATCAAGAAATCCAGATGTATTGTGTTGACTATCTATCAACTGCTCGAAGGCTCGAGGCTGGAGCTCGATCTCGCAGAAAAAAGGGCGGCCATTTCGTGTCAAATGTGCAAGAACATAAACGCGCATTTCAACTGAAAGTCATAAAATTGATTTCTACAGAGATAAATAGAGAGCAAACAGGACTTGAAGTTGAACCGTTTTCTCCATCTGGCTTGTAAGTAGGCTTGTTCACGTAACTTTAAAAAAATATAAATAAAAAATTATACATGGAAAGCTGAAAGCATTTATTTTAGATTTTTAAAAAAATAAATCAGCTTCCCGAGCAATGCTGACATTCCCAGCCAATTATTCTGACATGTCACGTATAGCCTGATCAGTGTTCATTTTGACAAGATATGAAATATAGCTTCAGTTTTAGTTGCTTACTGAAAATAGTAGTTACATTTTAGTCTTTTGTTTTTAGTCAAGATTTAGTCAGTAGGACTAAATTTTCATTTTTAGTCCAATTTGAGCCAATCTTAGTCATCAGTTTCATGATACGTCTTGAAAAATGTGCTCTGTAGCTGCTGAAAGGTTGTTTTTTTTTTCTTTTTTTTTTGTTGCTATGCATAAGTTATGTGGAGTTCGCCACGACTCTGTTACTGCTTTGCTAGTTATCGAGTCAAGATGGAATTTCATACACTGTAATAGTGATGACCCCTATTGCATTTTCATATAAAGATGTTACTTTGTTCAGACTCACACATGTTAGGATCCGGGAGCTGTTAGCAAGCCCGGCGAGCCGGATTCCTAACTACGTTCAGGAACATGAACCGGGAAGATAATATATTATAAATACACCCTTCAGCAATGTTTTTATATCCATAATATTTCTCCCGGCTGTAAAAATTCCCTTGATTAGTAAGCTGGGCTGTCCGTACCTTTGTTATCAAACAAATGATGGAATAAAAGCAGGTCAACGAATAATTATCAGAAACGTTCATATTCGCCCGGCGTTCAGTTTAGAGACAAGCGTCAACACCCTGACCTTGTGAACAGCCACAGAGAGCCAGAGGAGTGAGACAGGAGAGCACATGCAGACGTCTGGATCCCTTCCAGTGGAGGAAAGTGTAAAGCTGGTAGGCCTATAAGCAGGAACTTGAGTCATGAGATGACGGTATCACGCCAAGAAATGTAATACTGTCATTATATTCGGCCAAAATAAGGTACTTTAGAAGCCAGTTTGTCGTATCCTGCCTTTCAAATGGGACATCGTTCATCTCAGGAGTGTGCAAATGCAGGCCTAAATGCTGTCTGTCTAGACAGCTGCCTCCTGAATGGAATACCGGGGTAATGACAGGACTATGGAGTGGACCTCAGATATATGGAAAATCGCAGAATGCCGTAGAACCGATTGTTGATTTATTTCCATCATTAGAAGAAACAGAACCTGCCACTGTATGTACAATGTCTGAAGTAGCAGCAGTACATCGGTCGATCTGATTCTTCTGAAAGCAAGGATTTTTTTATATGAGTATGGAATACTTTTACTTTAGAGAACATTACACACACCAAAGAAAAAAAAAAAAAACCCCAGGAGATGCAAATCGCTAGTGGTATCCACACTGTTGTGTGACAGCGAACCCAGCGCAATGCGCGCACGTTTCTATTTTAGCGACTATTCACACATCTTCATTCACTTCCTCCACACACAATAAGAGTGTAAGTGTGTTAAGAGATATTAGCGCCCATCGCAAGCGGCGTAAAATGTGATGTTTGTTTTTATATGTAATAATAATCCTGCTATTTTTTTTCTCTCCTAATCAGTAATCATGGAGCAGTGCTCATTCAGTGTTAACGTGGCTTGCTGAGCGGTAAACTTCCTTCAGTTTGTCTTTTTTATGCTTTGTTTTTAATCAGGAAAACACATCAGGCTACGATTGAACCAGACTCAGCCCTGCACATCTGAAAGCACCATTACAATTCAGTGGGCTCTGCTCTGAGGAAAAACACAATAATTACGCTCGGATCCGTAGCTCTGGATTTCTTATTTGTGTACGGTAATGACAGGAGCTGTTTAAAAGCATGGTGGAAAGAGAAAGAAAGAGGACGTTTCATCCCTGCATGTACCGAACCATGCATGAGTGCAGGTTTTTGTTTTTTTTATTTATTTTTTTAACACCTCTGTTGTCACTTTGATTTAATATCCCCACATCCTTCATTTCCATGAACAGACACGACCCCCTTCACAGCACTGAGGTATGATAATACGGGTGAAACCCTCTTTTTATCACACAGCCATTAAGTCTCGCAGTGTTGAGTAGAACGGTGCTGCTAAATTACAGAATCCCATCTCTGAAGGACAAGTACAATCCGTGCATAACAGCATTACGGTGCTTGCGTCAAGCCCTTGTGCCGGATTCGAAAAAGCAACACGACTTTGCCACGGGGGCAGATATACTGTAAGCATCGACTCAATAAAGCGCGCTAGCACGCTACAGTCTCGGCGTTCTCCCTGGGTTCTGTGCTTTATTGCGGAGTTGAGAGAGCGCTGCCAGCTATTCAAGGCTGTTTGTTTCCCACGTTCTGAGCTACTAAGAGCACTTCGGTCTCCACCACTACATGGAAGGGGGCCAAGCATCATCTCCTGACGCGAGAAGAGGAGAGGAGAGGAGGAGGGATCTGTATCAGAGATTAAAAGTAGGCCAACATTTTTAGCCCCTATATGTTAGGCAAGAGGAATCTGGCACTAGGAATTCTGCGGCTGTATAGTGAAGTGCCCTGATTTGATTGACGCATTTGCTTTTTGAGACAGGAAGTCAGAGTGACGAGGCATGTAACAGCCAGTAGTGTTTGAGATACATCATGCCACACCCCCCTGCACAATCTAAACAATCCTGACTAGCTAAGTATGGAGTACAGCGAAGAAAAACTTTTTTTTTTTTTCCAATGCCAGAGGGATTCTTGCCATGGCCTTCTCCCACACCTATCCAACTCAACAAGAACAATATCAAACACGACGAGATGCTGTGTGGTTCTGTGCTACATGTTTGAGCCGTGGCCGACCGCCAGCGGCACTCATGAGCGCCGAGATATATGACGCATCTTAGTGGTGGATGAAAAGAAGTCCAGATGGTGTATAAGACAGAATCGCATTCTTGATTGCTCTGGCATTGAACCGCCCCAAGTTGCTTAAATGCTCCTCCAAAAAGTGTCACATAACCGCCACCCTTCACAAAGTCTGTCAGATTAATAAAGTCCAGGAGAAAAGGGAGCCGTGTGTGCGGGAGAACACAAAGGTAAGAACTCACTGATGAACCATACATGATTGTGCTGAATGAATGAGCTGGTACTGTAGAGCAAGCGAGACTGAAATGAAGAGGGTAATGGTAGACAGGATGGAGAGAGAGAGAGAGAGACAGGTGAGCTCTACAGTTCCTCCCTGCCTGCCATCCACCCACATTGCATTATGGGTAATCTTACAGCTCCATGCGCAAGCACACAGCCAATTGTTTTTCTTTCCCTCTTTTTCGTCTGTCTCAGCTGTTTTAATGCCACAATCACTCAAAAGCTCATTCGGCTAAATCTACTGCAAGGGGAAGAAAATACAATTCACAAATATCAATTACGGGTTAGTGTATTACTGTGTGTGTGTGTGTTTGTGTGTGTGTGACGGAGAGAGAAGGAGAGGAGATGGCATGGGAAAAGCATTAAAAGACTCTTCCCATATCGTAATAAAGATAAACATTTATTCAGGTCTAATCTTCAGAAAGGAAGTCTAAGCTGAATAAATTCAAAATATATGGTACAAAATCAATAGTTGCTTTCAGGCTGGACAAACTAAAACATAACATTAGTATGGAAAAGACATAGATCCCATGACTGTATCAGCTGCACGGTTTACATGCCTTATTATTTATTTATTTATTTATTTATTTAAATAATAATTAAAAAAAAATAAATAAATAAATAAAAAATCAGATCAACATTTTAAATCAATACGTCACAGCTTTGATATAAAGGGAAACATTTAAGGAAAATATTGGAGCTAATTTTCTAACTGAAAGAATTTGTCTATCAATTCTGATTCTGTGAAGTAATGCTAGTTAGATAGCTAACTTTATGCATCTGTTCAAATTTACAGCTTGGAAATTACTAGGAATGTTATGATATATTGGTAAATCACGATACAAATTTATGACAATTCAAATCGAGGAAATAAAAAAGGAACCACGATTATTATCAGGCTGCATAATCTCGGGGTTTTTCCTAGCTGCAACTGCGTCATTCAGACAGCACAGGGCACGTACAATTACGTACAATATGAAAACGTGTGCGGATGTGTACCACAAGAAAACATACAAAAAACAGATCTAAAATGGGAAAGAGCTTTTGTGCGATTGACTATACAAACAGATTCAAGAAGAAATCGGAGCTATCTTTTCACAGAAGCAAGTAGTTGTTTTATGTTTAAGCCTACACAAATCAGCCTTCACAAATGTTTCTAAGAAAAGGCCTATTTGCTATTTTCAATTTTAACAAAAGAAATATTTTAGTTAATTATAAATAATTATAGTTGATTATTAAGAAAGTGTTATTTTGAATTTTACAATAGGAATGTTTAAGTTAATAAAGAGTAAGAAAATAAACATTGCATTTTTTGGTAATACAATTTTCTTAATTTAATTTCTTTTCCAAAATATCATGGGAATATCAAATCATGAACCCAATATCATGAATCGATCTGTATCGTGAGTGAATCATTACATGCCTATAAACTACAGTAACTATGGATCTTTATTTTTAATATGACTTCTAAATAGACCAGGCACAGTATTGCAATTCTCAATAACAAAATGTTACTTTGGCCAAAAATAAATGCATACATCAATAAGGGGGAAACACGCGCTTCTTATTTTCAATCTCTGACATTTTCTACTATCATATACAGACTTCCTGAACTGAAAAGCATTTCTGCTTTGTATGTATCTCAACCACTCTCATCCAAGATCTAGCATTTTAACATCTCTATACCCCCCAAAGGGAAAAGGGCAGAAACTACATTTGACTGCAGCACAGTAGTATTGCGGACACTTTGACAGCTGCTATCTGATTAGGCTTTTGTCCGCTTCACTAACAACCTGATCAAAGCACGATAAGGGTGATCACACTTAGCTAGCGAGGTTTCAGACATCTTTACGCAGACTGACCGTGTTTATCACGGTGTTTGAAAGTAAACAGAAGCATTTCCATGTTGTTTTGATGAAATGTAGTATATTCAGGTCTTCTTAAAATAGAAGTGCCAAAGTATGTTATAAGCAAAAAACAATTATTGTTAGTCATGTTTTTCTCAGACCACCACACAGAAAAACCGAAATATTTAAAAGCTTTTATTTAATGTTTTATATAGCTATAACTGCATATTTTAGCATATTTTATATCTACTTTAAGTGAACACTGATTATTTTACCCTCAAAATTTTACTCTGTAAAAAAATGAGCTATTTCAAAATTTAGTCAATTAAAACAGAATGAAAAAAGCAAAATAAGGCTAAACCGATGTCAAATGAGCATTGTATGCAATTAAATCTTATTTGTATAGCACTTTTAATAAATGGACATTTACACCAAGCAACTTCACAGATATCCGGATATAGATATAGATTATAGATAGATTTATCCCTAATCTGCAAGCCAGAGGTGATGGTGGCAAGGAAAAACCCCCTGAGAGGACATGAAGAAACCTTGAGAGGAACTTGACTCGAAAATAACAGTATGAAACATTATAGATGGTTGTAACATTGATAAGGTACATTCAATATCTCATGTAACTATAATTCCGAAAGCCAAAATTTGAGGAAATGTGATGCATTCATAATCCGAGCTGAGCATGATTAGGTGATTAGCAAGAGAACGGTGTTCTGTGGTTAACAGAAAGACATTTACAGCTGCACTCTGTGTTGAGCTATTACTCTCCTTTGTCCATGTTCATCTATTTTCTTTGCCCAATAGCTGAAGCCACAGCAAACAAAAGCTATTGTTAATATTGATGGTCCTCAAAATGGTCCTGCCTACACTGGGTGATATTTTGTAAAACTCCCACACATGAAACAGCACAGGCTCAGTCCAACAGTAAGACATTTCTGTATTAGGTAATTTTTTTTTGTAGCCCGAGTGGGCTATCAGGCTTTTAACTGGAGGTTGAAAATATCCCTTTTTCCCACTGAGATCTGAGCTTCTGACCACTACACTTCTCCAATAGTTTTTTTTTTGCGGTCATTAAATGTACTGTATTGGGTTAAATGGCAAATTATGCCAATCTATCAATATCCAATCCGTCAAGGGTAACAAGTCATGAACCTGCAGCTCAAGTCTATTTTTATAAGTCACCATACAGACTCCCTCTTAGTCATAGTGTCTCTCTCGCTATCCTTTATATGACTCTATGTATCTTCGTTCTCTGACAGAGAGACGACCGTGCAGAAAAATATAGCAACGGAGAGCAAGAAACTGCCTCTCCCTGTCCCACTTTCCCACTCTTTCGCAGGTCTGCAAATTGTCCACGATAACAGCTCTCATTATAAAAATCTCCAGGTTATGGGTTTCTCTTGTGCACTTTGCTGCACAGAGACAAGAAGCATAATGAGAGAGATGGCTCCAGATGGACACAGAAAGGAAACAGTATATATATACGCTGAGCTGAGAGTTTATTAGGTACTACCTATACCCACTGGGCTTTTTGGTTGTTTTTTTTTGAATCATGGAAGCATGCCATTCAGGTGACTTTGTAGGTGTGCAATTAAAGGATGTAGCCTATTTATTACTCTGGACAATTTTTCAGTTCATTAACGGAAAGGACACGGCTAATGGTCAAAGCCTAGAGGCTAAATCAGTAAACATAGATTGTGGACCAACACGGTAGTTGTTTTATAGTTATATATGGTGTACACAGTGTATATTGTCAGTGGTGGGTCTGTGGTGAATCTCTTTCCATTAATAATCAATATAGTCAGTAATTGCAGATCTACAAAGTGACCAATACGGTAGTCTGATAAACCGACCAATAGACATACTTTAGCTATAGGCTACAGTGCAAGTACAAGAGACAAAGACGGAGTGAGAAAGAAATACTCTCTGATATACTGAATGAAGGAAAGAGATATAGAGATAGCGAGATGGAGAGCGTTAGAGACTCCTGCTGCACTACACCAGACAATCAATATTATAACAGATGTGTTTGGTGTTGGGGATCCATGTCCACGACAAGGCAATCAGGAGAGGCAGAGCGGCCAAATCTGAGTCAGTGATTTCAGCTTATGCTGTGATTCTCTGTACAATGTCTTAGCACGATGTGAGAAAGTTAATCAGAGAACTCATAGCTACACCACGGCACACAATGAGATATGAAATTGCAACCTTTGGCTTGCAATTGAGCAGCTACGAGGACCCAGCAGTTTATTCATAGCTGCCTGTCGGACAAGTAGGCTCAACAACCCTGAAAAGGAACCAAACCCCTACGCCTTATTGGCTCTAACTAGACAAAGCTGATTCACGGGGGTGAGATGCACATTATTGCTGCAACTATAGCGCAAGCTAGGTGATCTGGAAGGCTTGTGCTCGGATCAGCTACTGTGAACATGTGAGATGAATTAGTTTCCGAAGCAGGAGCATGCAGGTATTTGGAAATACTTATGATTGTGAGCATTCTCGGCTCATACTTAAACATATCGAGAGAAACTAATGGCGGTAAACAGACCAGCGATTCCACAGATCATAGCCGAAACACTGGTCAACGATTTAGCTAGCTCACCATACTTGGCAACATAACATTATATTAGCTACCACTACTCAGGTTTCATGGTTTCAACCAAACCATAGAACAGCGTGTTGCCTTTCCATCCAAAAAATTACAACATGAGACGTATGCCAACACTCAGTGAAGATGCGAGTCTTCTATGTGTCTTACGGGACCAGCGGTTCATTTTTCACTTTGCTGGCAAGCATCGGCGTTTTAAACCTGATCCGGGAAGCCAACGGAGGAAACAACAACATGGTGGTGTGGGAGAACTTTCGCAAGACTGAAGGCAAGTCTTTCAGATGCTTTCTGGATCAGTTTAGAGGGTTTGATGGCACTTAGAGGAACACCTGCCAGGAAGTCCTGAAAATCTCGAGATGTCACGGGCCCAAACAGGCACCAGGATGACATCCAAGTAGAGGAACGTCTGAATCCTCCGGAGCTCTGGCGATCTACTTATATTTGATGGAAACAGGTCTAGCTTGTCTACACCAGCCCTGTTTCCCCTGGAGAGAATAACAGCACTAAATCTAAAGCTCACAACCTCCAAAACATTTCTTCTAAGACGTTTACTCTGCATCAATCAGCACAGACACATTAGTTGAATCTATAACACTGGCTTACTTCACGCTTCTTCCTTGCCTTCCTTGGATCCCTCCCCTCCATGCAACCCATGTTCTGCCCTCTTGGCTTTTCTCCCTCCGGGCGTTTGAGTGTGAAATGTTTATTTTACACTCATGTCTCGAAAGGTGCCAATAATTCTGGAGTCGGATGTGAAGGGTTGAATCATATACTCATAACCACACAGCTGGCATTCACAAGCTGGTCAAATAATAGTGTTATAATGAGGAAACTGTTTCACATAAATGCAGGCGTCAGTATATACTTCACGGCAGAGTTGATTATATAGACGTTTGTGCCGTGGATAGATGGCTCTTCACTGGGGCTTCACATTCCGTGCTGCCAAGGCACATAAAACGTCCTGCTTGTCTCGCGGCGTGTCGGTAAATAAAAATAGACGGCGATCCTGTGACTCATAAATGAGCATTTGATAAAAAGCAAGCACGCGGCTTCCACTCGAAGCTGCAATTTTCTGTTGATTGCAGACCTTCAAGAGAACGCAGCTGCGGAAGAGTGAAGGAACGTTGTTAATTTAGCACGCTGCCGTCTTGTCACGGATCACGCCTGTGCAGTGCTCACACATTAGTGCTTGCAGTTGGTGGCATCTTTGCTCGTTTGCACTCTTCCAGGATGAGCATCGGAGATGTCGTGACTGCTCGCCACTTGGCTGCACGTTCACGGGGCTGAAAATAACCGGAGGGAAAAGTCGAACGTTCCACACTGTGAAGCGGTGGAGGGGTGGGAACAGAAGATTTACATCACGGATGCTGGAGGAATTGACGATTGGTCAGGAGGTGGCGATTGATTGTCTATAACGGCAGATCTGGAAGTAGTTCCAGCTGCAAGATCGACAATAATGCGCTCCCTCTAATTTGTCGTCGTTACTATAGTAACAGCATACACAGGTATACGAAAATGTGTATCGTTCACGTGGTGCAGTTTTCCGTTTCGGAGTCTCCAGGTTACGCGTTTACGCTCTCTCTGTAACATGACAAGCTGCTTTTTTTTTTTTTGTCGAGAGACTGGGATAAAGAGAGATTGGTGACGGAATGAGGGTTTATAGCTGCGAGAACACAAACGATAACAGGAAATAACTTGTAAATGTAGCTGCAAAAGGGATAAAAAGTCTGAAGTGTCATTCTTTAATGAAGACATGTTAAATTGCTGTTGCAGAAGAGTTATAAAACACTCAGGGACGTTCTGGTGAAGGAAAACAGTCGACCTCAGGATGGTAACCGTAACTCTGCCTCGTGTCAGTCCCTATCAGACACGATCCAAATCCCCTTCATCCAACAGATTCAGAAAGCTGTAACACGATCCACCATTCTGTTTGACGACTTCGGGCCTTTCATCCATCCTCTTTTGGCTGATATGCACACGCACGCAAAAAAACACTCCTCCAGTCTCGAACCAGCTGCCATGATGTCTTATCATATTCATGACGTCTTATTTAGGCCGCGACAGAACTGCTTTCCTATGCAGCTGCACTCGGGAGCTAAAAACCCGACCGAGAATCAAATAAGACCCCCCGATTGAGACGTCGAAACTGTCTGACACGGGTTTAGCTGCTTTTTGCTGCTAAAGTGAGATGGATGGATAGACACAAAGAAGAAGAAAGAGGGGGGGAAAAAAGAGTGGAAGAATGGTTGATTGAATCTTGTTTTTGTTTAGGCAGCCGGTGTAGGTGCTGTTTGCGGATTTTTCTATTCATAGGAGAGTTCTCTCTCTCTCTCTCGCGCGCGCTCTCTCTCTCTCGCTGTCTCCCTCTCTGTCTCTCTCTCTCGCGCGCGCTCGCTCAGACGGCTTTGATCACCCCGGTCTTTGAAGCACTGCTCGGGAAAGAAAAAAAAAAAAAAAAAAAAAAAAAAGAAAACAGAAAAAGGAGGAAGCAGAAGTCATCGCAAGTTCACGCCTCAACTTGGCGCGACGCAACTGCTGGCAAACTGTGAATCTGCATAAGAGGAATATTTTTGCATAGTTTATATAGAGAGGAAAAAACACACACTGCACATCTGTTCCTGGGCCGCAAATAAACACGTTATACAACCTTTTGTCTTTTGAAAGTGGGCATCCTACCTACAGCTCGCATCGGCGAACGATGACACTCGCGTCTCCCTTCTTGATGCTTATTACGATCGGACCCAAACCATCCCCTGAAAAATCCCAGCGTGTTGACTTTGCTTCACTACTTAGCAATAGGCTAAAACCACAGGCAATGTACAACAATGCAAAGTGTTACAAGCCGGCAGCCACAGTCCTGCCTCGCTGTTTCACGGGCTCGCAAACGCCTCAGGTCAAAATTTCCCTTTTATTTTGTATGCTGATATGGCGCCGGTCCTCCCAAACGCAACACTCCAAATACGTACCCGTAGAGCGAGGGAACACAATCAGCGGCAGAACGTAATGCACTATACAAGCTCCAGAATCATGTTCTAGCCTATGTAGTGAGCAAATATAGATACAAGTGATACCACTGCAGAAAGGGAAATTCCCACGACTCCAGTCAAGAAGTTCAAACTGTCACGTCACGCTGTTGCATGGTCAGAAACCCCAGCCGCTCTTTTACCCTACAAACGGATGCAGAATGATTAAGTGCATGCTTCGTTTGCAGCTGCGTCTTCCCCTCGGTCCTCTCCTCAGCCTTGAGAAGCGAGTGATCATCACGGTCGAGGGTCCTCTGGCCCACGCTCGCGCTCCAGCTTGCCCTGCACCCGCGCGCTCTCTCAGGCTTAGCGAGAGTGTTTAGCGAGCGAGCGCCGGAAGGAAGCAGGTGTGTGGTAAACGGAGAGATTACTGAGCGGCGTGCGGGGGCCGGAGGGAGCAGAACCGGGGGCGCGTGAGCGTGCAGTGCAGCGCTGCCAGTGATGGATCGCTCTACACCGAAGAGTCCAGCACAGGCACTGAAGGAGCTCAGGCTGATCCTGCAGTCTATACAGGTGTGTGTTTGTGTGAGTAAGAGGACACGGTTAAGGCTCTGCTATAGAGTCAGACTAAACAAAGCTCTAGTAGGACCTTTTGAATCCCAGCTGTTATATTCTATAAGAATAAGCGACTCTGGAGCTGCAGTGCAGCAGTTTGGTGATTTCTTTTCTTGCTTTGACTCAATTTATGAACCTGACAAAGTGTAACAAGTGTGTTTGGGAAAATGAAATCGCAGAGCCTTGATACAACAAATGTAACAGTAGTATCTCTTTTGTCAGCTTGGGCACCAAATGATGATAAAAGACAGCACCTTTTAGTGCAGGAGGATTTCTGATGGTCCAGCTAGATGAGATTCCAAGCTGGATAAGATGACTAACATGACTGAATGATGACAGATGTTTCCTTAGCCACTAATGATTCATTTACAGCTCTAAATAAGATCATTTGCAGCGGTTATATTTGGTTCTGTAATGGCGCTTCATACGGCCACTTCTGAGTAGCGCTCTCTGAGCATCTGGTTGTGAAGGCGACGAAGAGAGAATAAATGCATATTTCTCGGACAAATCACCTCTAAAGATTCTGTTCTCGTGAACTTTTCTTTAAAAACGCCAGCAGGTATGAAAGTCGGTGAAAACGCTCCCTTTTCTGACCGGACGTCTCTAGCCCTGTAGCTAGTCTCTGGTCCGATGAGCTGCCTTCCGACATAAAGTCTCATACACACACACTTGAAGATATTATGAAAGGAAATGGTCACGTAGCCAGAATCAATCACTGATTGCCACGAAACCTGGTGGCAGGGTGTAGCACGAGCCAAGGAAGAACCTTTCACATTTTGGAGCGGATCCGGGTCACGGGACGGCCTGACGAATTTAGTTTCGATTTTGCGAGACATGGCCTTCGTGTTGGCGGAGGTCTGCGCTCGACAACGCCGTACAATTTAAAATCCAGCAGATGGCAGGAAAGTTTAGTGAGAAAACATAACCAGTGTAGAACTATGATGACTCCATTGCAAATATATCCGGACATATAAAGTGTTAGCGGTTCCAGATTTGCATATCACAGAACAGTCGTTTACTGTCTTTGGCGGAGATCTCGCTCGCCGAGTGCAATTCTATACGTGATACACATCCTATACATGACACAACACTTCTTCCTCATCTTGTTGGTTTTTGTCTACGTGTTACGTTATCATTTACTCGTTTTTTCTGTGTTAAAGCACTAGCTAACAAGCACCGCATACTGTTACAGTATATTACCTTAGCTAGTGTTTTTTTTTTTATCCGCGTCAGTATCCGTATCCCAGGACTGGGCATCATTTACATGGCTACTGTAATACATTTACGATTTGTCCAACCCTGTAGTATATGAAACAGTGCTACTTCATGACTCTCTCTCTCTCTTTTTCTGTCTCCGTCAGCTGTTGCGTTAACCTATCAGCTGAGTGTGATCGGTGTTAGCACGTGTGACAGGGTGATAATGAATGGAAGAGATACAGGCGACGTGTAGCCGGTCATCTGTCACTCTCTGACTGGGTATTATGGATATCAGGTGAGCGGCTCTGTAATGGAGTTGATATGCTCTACAAGTGATGGATTAATATACCATGAACGCACCATCACCCGGTTTTTACACCAGCGCCGAGAAGAAATGACTGAGGGTTAATGGAGTGTGTGTGCAGCGCGTGTGTGTGTGTGTGTGTGCGCTTGGCATATACACTGTAAAGCTATTCTAGCAGATCTGCAAGACCAGGAACTCACAGTCTCTCAGATTCGCTAAAACACGTTACAATCAATCTTGTTTTCTTTTTACCTGCTGTAACTTCTGCATTCCTAGTCTTAAGTTACGCGTCTAACTCGAGCCGCGATCTCGGCGGTGTACACGATATCCTGTCCGAGCAGGAAGTTCTCCCTGCTCCTGGATATAGAAAATCGATTCCTTACATTAACTTCCCGTCATTTATCCACGGACGCTGGAGTGAAAGGTCTGCGCTGCGTTTCGGCCCCCCGGCAACAGCCGCGCGATCGGGTTCTCGTGCTATCAACCGGCATGCCGAGAGGATAGCCGCGATCAGGTGCTAATGAAATCAGGCCACTTATTTTCAGTTCAAACACCTTTCTGAGCTACTCACTCTGTCTTCCTCGCGTCTCTCTCGCTGGAAAAAAAAAGGGGGGGGGGGGGGGGGGGCAGAAAAACCAAAAAACCCT
>JAQQZR010000010.1:3117844-3143201 GCA_030068235.1 Notoglanidium macrostoma
TGGCATTTCTTGCCTTCTTAATGCGTTTGAGACATACAGTAACTAGTAAATGGGAAATGATAAAAATACAGTATTTTCTATAACGGCGCTATTGAACAACTGTAGTAATCCATATGATGTCAACAACCGCTCAACTAAGTAAAGAGAAACAACAGTCCGTCATTACTTTAAGACATGATGTGTCTTTTATGTAATAAAAATAAAGAAAAAACATTGAATTAGAAGGCGTGTCCAAGTAGTGTATAATGTATCGCAAATGATGAATGACACGTGTATAAAAACTCGTCCCAAATCTGACCCAAGTCTCTCTAACGGTGTATTACAATTACAGACTTGACATGTTTTCATTGGGATTTGTTTCCACTCACCTCACGGTTTTTCCATTCTAACCCAAATTCTTACTCGCCGAAGCTTTATTTACAAGTGCAAACAAAGACCTAAATTCGTTCCCGCTCATATTTGCTATCAACGTGCAGATTCTCTCGCTGCATGTTTTCCGCTTGTAAAAAGTTCAACGTCCTCGCTTGGTTCAGAGTTACTAGTCATTAAATGAGACTGAACCTTTTGCGGCGTGTCAACGCTGCTGTTGTTAAACTGACGTTGCTACGAGGCTGCTTTTTTAATTTGTTGGAATGGCCTTTTCCTGATCTCCAGGAGACTGGGTTTAGCTTTCTTACAGCTAAAGTAAACACATGAACAATATCCTGTATGCCTACCCTGACATAACAGATAGGAATAAAATGAAATGTCATTATAATGATAATGAAGAAGCTTCATTGGAAGCTTCATGAAAACTCTTTGACAAAACAAAATCTATATTGGAAAAATGTGTTCCACGGCTAAACTCATTCCTTATGATTACCCTGCGGGATGAGAATAAACAAATGAGCTACATTATATTTGGAAAACAATTACTACCTCATACATACTCAAACTTTGACAATGGGCTTTTGACAAGAGGTTGCTCACTAGTGGGTTTGAAAAACGTTCTTTTCTCATTCATAAATATACAGCATGTATCTGTGGGGGACTTCTATGGCTATAACTTGTAATCTTAGCCGGAAATGTTTACGTCTCCTAATTCACAACGCCCACAAATGGACAGACTGTCAAAAAAACACGGACGAGATCATGAGCATAGCTTAATACAAAGTGTATCGATTTCTAATAGCAATGTGCTGTTGGTTTGTTGCCTGACTGTGTTCACCTGTACCGTGTTAATTTCTGATTCATTTGTCCATTTACCCCCTCTGTTGCGTCAGTATCCCTTTGCAGGTCACGTCATGCTTCTCACATGTTAAGTCCAAGTCGGAGTTCCTGTTTCATGCTAAATATATGCTAGTTTTAGAATCTCACTCTCACTCCTGTACACAGTCATGGATATGGCTAAGATTACTTTGTCTGCCTGTGTTATGACCCCAGCTACAGGCTTCGGTGATGATTCCTGCTTCGCTTCCTAAATAAAGCACGCTCCTGCCTCACACTGTATCTTACGCATTCTCTGACAGGCCAGTATAGATTTCATCACATTAGAGGTGGAAACTATATATGTCCTCTATATACACAGCACACTGAACATGCAGCCGCTTTCCTTCCTGTTATTTAAATAGAGATCTTATGAATCTGTCATAAGCTTCCTAGCCATTATTTAACACTCATATTACACTGCAATAGTAATTTCCTGTTTATTTGACAGGGTCTGATTGCAAAAACCGCAAAAAAAAAAGACTAGCATACATTTTTTTTTTTTTTTTTTTTTTTTAAAACATTTAATGTTTAATCAGATGACTGGAAAAACACTTAATGGTGTGCTGTTATAACAAGATGATCAACGGCGTGTTGGTGTAAAGTTACCAAGCCCTGAATTTTCCAATAACAGCATGTCTTCAGCATGTAAGCATATATTTTATTTCTTCAGCAATTTGCCAACAGTCATTTTTTTTTAACTGCATTTTACATCCTGTTGTACAGTAAATAGCCTTTCCTTTTCTCTTTCCCAAAGTTGAGCAGATTGTCATGTGTTCGATAAACCAACAAAGGCTGACAACTTAAACGTTTCCTTAGAGAGAATTTCACCTTATAGGCCCATTTATGGCCAAAACGAAACATTTCAAACTATGTAACCGCATCCTTTACGATGGAATGGATGTTAAGCAATACACCCACTAGAGGGCAACTCGGAGTCAAAAGTTTCTGGCAACGACAAATATAGTGTCGGTGGAGGAGGTAGTTAAATGTACCTGTTCAGAAAGAGACCTGATTCTGTGCCTTCGCCAAGTAACATCATAAAGATGTTTCAAATCTCTAACTAAACATTTTTAAAATTTCTTCATCGTGTCTTGCTTGAACTATTGGCTACACAATTTATGGTGGTCCTGCTCTGTTTCGTCTTTATTCGCTAGCTTTCAGAATGGGTGCGCAGATATACCTTTAAACATCCACACATATATGTATTTCACATTGAGCCTTATCAGTTGTGTAAAAGACACGATTGTTCTATCCGTTTCTGCTTAGACATATTGATTAGTTGTTGCTATAGAAACAATTACATCAAACATTTTACATTTACGTCATTTGGCAGACACCCTTATCCAGAGCGACTTAAGGTTAAGGGCCTTGCTCAAGGGCCCGGCAGTGGCGGGATTTGAACTCACAACCTTCCGATTACTAGCCCAATATCTTCCCCACTGAGCTACCACAGAACCATGCTCATTAATTTATCCCAGTAATTTATATACTGTAGTGTGTAACCAAACTCTGACGAGTTATAGCTTAGTCGTGTGTTGCAACTCACTGCACATTAACTCACTGCACTTTGATTTCTGCCTCCTTATTTCGCTGCTCAGAAAGTTCATTAAATATGCAACATACAGTCTTCTCAGCTCGCGTGCAGCACGGGGATGTTCGCCTCTGCGTCAGAAACACGGGAATGGGGATCCGGGTTGCCAATTTCAACGTGTGAGGAATCACGGCGGCTCTGTGACACATTTAGCAATTACGGAGCGGCTCAGAGGGACACGTCAAAGAGGAGAGCCAGGAGAATAGTCAACAAAACAGCACAAACAAACCTGCTGCCGCATGCAGAGAGACAGAGGCAGCGGCTGAGAGAGAAAGGAAGAGAGGAAGAGTGTTTCACAAAGAGAGAGAGAAAACGAAGTATACCCGAAGGACATGTCTGTGTCAGTGTAAACAAAAAAGGGTGTAAATATACTCTTGTCCTCTTTTACTAGAAAACAAATTAAATGGCAGGAGAAGCGTCCCGATGCTGGAGAAGGTGTGTGTTCCAGCTGGCTCATAAAAAAGAAAACAGGAGAGGCCTTGATTAACATGCCATACCCTGTACCCTGGCAGGAGACAGAGAGAGAGAGAGAGAGAGAGAGAGAGAGAGAGAGAGAGAGAGAGAGAGGGAGGCTACCTAGTGAGAACAGGTAACATTACATCCAGGATATTAGAGCATGAATTATTGATTTGATCGGAGAGATGTGGGTTGGCTTGTTATTGCACCACAAATGAAAACTCATGTGGTGTTACCGAGGAAATCAGTCCTCCCTTCACCGTGGCTTCCAGAGGAAGAGCTGAACCAATCTGAAGATGTGCACCGCAGGACCGCTGGGAAATCACCCGCTAGTGCATAGTAGGTCATTTTACACAAGCTCTAATACAAAACTGCCTCTGCCTTGCATCACCATTTGAGTCACGTGTAAGTGGGAGACGCTGGTGACTTCTAAAAAAATGTTACGGTCATCTATTACACCTGGTCTTGGACAAAAATGGCACGGCTTTATTACAACCATATTATTACACACTTTACAGGACATGTTTATCTGTGATATGGGTATTTACTACGACGCTGCCCAAGTTACTGTTACCACCCCAAGGTTGATTATTGTCCAATGACAGCGTGTCCTGAAGTATTTTATTAACGATTACACTATTTATTTCTTAAAGAACACTTTTTATCTGTTTATAGTTACATTTAATGTTGTGGAAAGTGTGCGAGATGAGTTCGTTTCAGCACTTTATCGCAGCCGTTCCTTCATTTCCTTTTGAAGATAATAAGCTTCAACCTTAAAAAAAAAAACAGCATTACCTCGGACCCTCTTTTAACATCGCATGAGCCCTAAAATCCATACGAGGTTTGCGTCCTGTTTCTCTAGGTGGAAACTGAGTTGCCCGGAAAATAGCAGAAGAATTTGCAAGGCGTTCATGCAACACTCCAGATACCACTTTGCAGAATGTCTAAATATCAAATTTACTGAAATTAGGCACTCTGTCAAAGTGCCAGTTTCCCCCAGAGGCAGATTATACCTGATGCAGGACTGATGTTTTATGGAGAATTACAGTTTGCCATATGCTTCACATCAACATTTAGGAATAAATTGGTGTTTTGAGAACTGCTCCAATAAGGTTTAACTGTAATGTTACTTACCCCGTTCACTGGGTAGGTCATCCAGCCGAGTTCTCCCAGTACAGACGTGGTGTCCAGGAGAAGCACTGTAGACAAAAAACACAGCAGCGGGTTGACAAAGAAAGAGAGAACGAGGGACAGAAGTAAGGGTTACGTATCAAACACAACTAAATCCAGAACCGCTTATGGGCATTGCTGAACACTGTGCATTTGCTTAGCTTTGATTTTCCCATCACTGGCATTTGTTGTTTTGACTCTGTGACCCCCTCGACCTCACGACGCCGACTAATCACAGACTGTCGGCCCTTTAGCAGCACAATTTATTCGGTCTGTAAGAACACACCCCTAAAACAAGGCCATTGGAACTAGACAAGACTGTCCTGTTTAAAGTTATCAGCAATAAACCCTGTAGTGCGAGTGCCTGACAGGCAGTAAGCACGGCGATTAGCAAGAGCCAACGAGAGTGTGAGGAAAAACTCTCGGGAGGACGAAAACAACGACGATCATCGAGACGTTCTGTGGAAACGGAAAAGTCGGGAAATGCGAAACGGAAGCTAAACGGATGTTATTTCATGTTTGACTTCTTCTACTACTATTTCACTACAGCAGAACTCTATCCTGGTCACATAATGACTGGGTCTCACATTTATCAGTTTGCTTACAGACTTTTACACCTAAGGGCTGTTTTGTGTACAACATCTACATCTACCGGCATGTGTCTGGGATCTAAGAAGAAACCAGAGAACCTGGAGGAAACCCATGGCGAGAACATGAAAAACTTCACAGAGACAGTTACTTAAGCCCATTGTTTGAAGCAGCTGCCTGGATCTGTGAGGTTGTGATGATACCTGTTGCGCCACCTTGCTGCTCATATTGTCGCTAAACCCAGGGTAATACGAACCATTTTTGGTTTTCTTTTCGGTTTTTGAGAACTATAGATAGGTAGAAGCTGAGACTGTAAGAGTAGAGGTTTGGGGGAAACAATGGGCGATCAGTGCTGGACCAAAGGATGCATCAAAGCCACTGAATTGCAGTTAATTTACACAGAATTGAGATGAGTTCATTTTTGAAAGGCACTCTGATACCACGTCGAAAATACTTACACACGAAAATAAACAGGACAGATTCATGTCGCTTTGTCACTTGCTTGCGAGCGATTTATCCGAATGCTTCATATTCCAAACCCCTCCTTCGCGCTTATGTTGAGAAAAAAATATGCTTGATACGTAGCGTGTTGTGTACAAAAAGCACAGGCCACCCTTCAGCAGGTGACAGTTTCCGTCGCTGTTCTTGCTGATTACAGCAGGGGTGAAAACACAGCCATTAGGACGCCCTCACTGAGCTCAATACGGGATAATTTGATATGATGAATGTGCAATTTCCCTCTTCTCCGAGCCTACACTTAATTACAGTAGCTATCAATAAAGTGTGTCGTCGTCTCCCCAGTGGCTACTGTGCTGGGGTTGTTTTGGGTTTTTTCCCCCCCAGGAATGTCATTCATTCTCCTACGTGGCATTCCTTTCTTCTTTTAGAGCTTATAATATCTTACCAGCATAGGGAGGTAAAGAGAGAAGTATTTCGGGACATATCAAATCTCCCCTTGCTGAAAGTGTGTGGTGCTAAAAAGCCATGATGGTACACAGAGTGTTGTGGTGTTATGCAAACAATATGTGTGTTTGTAATACATGAGCTGCTGCGTTAAATGGGCCAGGCAGCTACTCTAATAGCTGCGCTGAGTGCAAGGCTTGGCTAAATGCTGTAAAAATCTGCAGACAGTCTGAGCACTACTGTACGCCGTAATCAAATCTGCCTGCTGATGCCGGATCGCCATGACTGGAAGTGATGGATCTGCGCAGCTCAACACACCCAAACAACTGGAGGTGAATTAGAGCACCGGGCACTTTGGCTGCCGGGCTGAAATCAGATTATACCCCGTCTAGACCCCATGACTCAGTCTCAGGTCATAATTATCCCTGGATTTCCACATTGAAGTTTTCTCTGCTGTCCGATGATGAAAGGGAGATTACACTTAGATTGGCTGATAGATTTAGATTGACTTAATTAAGGAATATTTATGGCCAACTTTCTCAAAAACCTGATTAAACTTCAGTCTAAACACAACTCTCGATGGAACGATCTGCATTTATTGCCACGTTAAGTACATTGAGTTTTCAGTTTATTTTTCCACCGGACTATGTTATTTGATCTAAAAATCAAATAAAATAGAAGTATAATGAGATTAAGACAGACAAATGAAGTCTGAAGTTTTTCTTGGGTCAGCTACGCTAAGCAGGACTAACATGTTTCCTTCGAAAGCTGACCTTTTATTAACTCCACCCAGAAGGGCAGATTTATATTTCTCACTTTCCTAACTACACACCCTTCCTATTCACTTTAGCGTAGTTACTGAATAATGCATGCTTATTAAGTGAGTAGTAAACCATTATATTGGGATGCTGTAACAGGAGAATAATCCGTGATCGAGTTTGGTGCTCTGGCCCAATTTGTTCCCGTTACCAATAAATTATTTTCCTATAATATCATGCCCTAAAATATACAACACAGCAATTTATCAAGGATTCCATTTCCTTTCAAAATGATTCAAGAATGACGTGCTTTGTATCCATTTGTAGGTATTTATAAAATCGCGGAACGCCTGCAAAACAACAGTTCCTATTATAGCAGCTAAAACTAGTCCTTCATGCAACAGACCCGCCTTCAACCTTCAATTAAACAAAAGCAAACAAACAAAAACCATCATGTTAACGAGAACCTGCACAGATCAAACCTTTAACTGTTACAAAGCGCTGACACTGGAGACTCCTTCCAAAAATGCTAAATAAATATCTCCTTACAGAAAACCTCACTATATTAAGAATGACAGACTTTTTCCATCCATTTACGTATATAGTGCATCAACCATACGAGTCACTGTGTAAGTTGTTATCATAGAAAGAATAAAGAATTAGTATGAGCTACCAGGGATACAAATCTAAATGACATGAAATTTTGTTCTGAATTTTTACGCAAACATTTTCCTTAATGCGATTTTTTTTTTTTTTCCCCTGAAAAGTTGTGCGATATCATGCAGTGATTCTATATCTTTGCGGAACGGCATATGGAGACACACCTAATAAACTTGCATCCTTGAATATTTCAGATGTCTTTGTCAGAAAGGTCAAGTGATTTGTTGCCCTCAATCCCAAAGGCTGAGACATCAAGTGAGAATCAAATGATATAAGTGGCAGCTGTCATAGGTGTGTGTCTTTGGATATCCCGAGTCCTTAAAGTAGGCCAAGCGGTGTGGGATGGAAAAGACAAAAAAAAAAAAAAAGAAGAGAGCGAGAGAGAGCGAGAGAAGACAGACTTGCAGAAAGTGTGAAAATCCTCCTGCTGTCTCAGTTAAATAGAGGTTCCTTCTGAAGTCTTGTAACCTGCTGGGAGGCGTAAGAACCCACTTTAACCTTACGTTTGATGCTGTGCAACGTGAAGCCTGGATTTTTGACACAACATGTCATTTTGAGCTCTGTGCTGGATCTAGTTCTAATCTAGGCGTGACAGCATTCCGAACAAGACATTTAAAGGTCAAATTCAACTGTTATCCCACAAGATAGAAAAGATCTTAATGTTTTTTTTTAGAAACACAAAACGCTAGAATGTCTTACTATGCTGCTGCATTAAGATTTCCTTTCACTGGAACTACGAAACCCAAACCTGTTCCAGCTTGATAATGCCCCAAGTGAGCTCCATAAAGACAAGTTTGGAGTGGATGAACCTGTGTGGCCTGCATGGCATCCTGACCTCCACCCCACTGAACACCTTTGGGATGAATTAGAACTCCAACTTCGGACCAGTTCTTCTTGCTGTACATCGGTGACCAACCCCACGTGCTCTTGTGGCTGAGTGAGCAGAAATCCCCAAACCCACACTCCAAAATCTAGTGGAGAGCCTTCCCAGAAGAGTGGAGGTTGTTATAGTTGCAAAGAGGAGGCCAAGTCCGTATTAATACCAATGGTTTTATAATGAGATGTTCAATGGTCAGGTGTTCACATACTTTTGGCCATATAGTGTATGTAGAAAATAGGAAATACCACATATCTCACCCTTATCTCTGATACATACTGTTTAGTATGGTAGCAAAAAGAGTTGTTTGGTGTTTAGATGCTAATATAGCTAGTTTATGTTGCTTGGGATCAATGTGAATTTTTGGGATTTTCTCCTCAATATGATCAAAGTACTCGTAGCAATAAGTCACTCTACAGCTATCTTGGTAAACTTGCATCAATGCCACAACACAATTGGCTTAATATGTTTCCCGGTTCGGCTGTTCTAAAGCAGACACTTGGCTTCTTCGGGCAGAGGGGCAGGATAGAGTAAGTAAGTGAGTAAAATGTATTTATAGAGCACACTTAAACACAGTTATCACTGACCAAAGTGCTGTACAGTGGCAAATTATAAAATACGAACGCAGCTACAATAAAGACCATCGCAGCACATAACCACGATAATCAGAAAACAGCAAGGCCAAACACGAAGAACAAACAATAAAAAACTATTTGAACATTAAAGGGCTGGGAAGGCCATGTAGCGCAGGTAAGTTTTCAGCCTTGATTTAAAAGCAGTCACAGAAGGAGAACTATTTATATCAAATGGCAGCTGGTTCCACAAACCAGGAGCAGCAATTGCAAAGGCCCCGTCACCTTTTTGTTTAAGGCAAGATCGGGGACATGTAGCAGAGCTTTGCCAGTGGATCGAAGAGTCCTGGAGGCTGAGTGTACATGAATAAGGTCAGTAATATGAATTGGATCTTAAAAACCATCATTAAGATCTTGAATTGAATTCTAAAATGAATAGGGAGCCAATGAAGTGAGGAGGACAGGAGTAACATGCGGCCACTTTTCAGCAATCTTGCTGCTGCGTTATGAACCATCTGTAAGCATGTTAATAGTGACTGGGGGAAGCCAAAATAGAGAGAACTGCAATATAACGATAGCAATAACAATAACGATATGTGTATGCAACTGCTATCTTTGGCTTTACGGACTTTTCCCATTGGTTTCTATTGAGAATTATTTGAATTCTATTGAGAATTATTACTATTACTGTTATCACCCTGCGATAGATTGGTGACCTGCTCAGGGTGAACCCTACCCCTCGCCCAAAGTCAGGTGGGATTGGCTCCATCTTCCCCGTGACCCTGACGCATAAGCGGTATAAATAATGGCTAGATGGGTAGATGGATGGATTCTTTGAGTGGATAGTTTCCTTTCTCCAAGACTCATGAAGCCAGGGAGAATCTGAGAGTTAATCCCAACAATGCCATAGCTATCGGAGGTTGGGAGCCAAGGGACTGAAGTCACCCATTGCTCTCTGGGTGAACACTTTTCTGTTGAGCTATGTAGGAGCCTTGATCAGAGTGAACTATTTCGACATTATTTACTTCAGCAGTAAGTAGTCTGGGACTGCGACCATGTTTATTTGGCACGGATTTGATTACCTAATCTTATAACGCGTTCTTCACAGCCTTCATAACAGTATCTTATAGAAACATCTTCTTTGGCCAACCTTTAGAACAGAAATAATTAAAAAAGTGTAAAACCTACAGATCTAAACAATTTTTGGTGTAAATCATGAGTGAGTATATTGCCATAAATTTTATTCATAGTCAATTTTATTTCAGAATCTACTTGCCGGGATAGAGGAGGCACGCTTCACAAGGACCGCGCATAAACATCTACAAATTATATAGACAATGCACTTCCAAGAAATAATGACTCCAGGCTCAGTAGGAAAGAATAGCGTGCTCTGATGCTCGTGATCCAATTTTTAAACCTCATTCAGAGTCATTTTACTGCTGTTATAGAGATCAACATCTGGGCTGTAAGATGTAAACAGGGACAGTGATGCCTTCCAACTATACCGGATAGCCGAAATGAAATATCAGGCTTAATTTCCGAATAATGTAAATATAAACATAAATAAATGACAACACCCTTTTTAAAAAAAAAATCAGTTTATAGTAAATGGGCTTTGATTATGTGGATGGTTAATAATTATATTAATCAACACCTTCTGACCAATAAAATTCGAGAATTGAACAGCTCTGCGGTAAAAGGATACGTGATGATTTCCCATCTATTTACTTAGCATGAATGTGTACCCTGTTTATTTTATGGCTTGATGAACTAAAACGTTTAGCACATGTAAAACATCTTTGCTGACACAAATCAATATTTGGCATGCTGCTACTAAGATTACGGTGTGTATCCTCTTATACATTCTCGCTGTAAATATTCATGCAGATGTTAAGTGCTGGAGGTAAACCTTATTTTGAATATCAGCAGAATCAAAAGCACCACCATAGCATATATAGGTTTTTTTTTCTATTATTTCGTTCCTGTTATTATGTTAGGGTTAAACGTTTAGACAGTAGATTGGACTAATACAGTGATATACAGAACCGTCTGTTTAAGAGCATACATATCCCAACCGCTAATGCATGCTAGAGTGCTGTTCACACAAGGAGGTTAATGCTAATGGAATACTGCTAGTCATACATTGTGTGTGTAGGTACTGTAGAGGTCACATGATACATGTTAGCTGTAGTTGCAGCGCCGCAGTGTGCCACTGTTCTCGCTTTCCTTCACCTTCCTGTGGTGCTGATGAGAAGTGCATTCTGGGATAGCGCTATGCTGGCCCGCTTATTAAACTCTACTTTTCCATTCATCATTTCATTTTATTGCTTCACTGATTACACTATTGATCCTCAGTCAGAAATAGTGTGACATCCCATAATACCATAATGCAATGTACTGTGCAAGACTTGAATCTAAGTGAAACCACAGTTCTGCATTCTTATTGAACACACACACACACACACACACACATTGCTGCAGCTAATCAGCGACTTCAGGAAGCGAATATGAGAGATATAATATGAGGTGCGTGTTGGATTTGTGTTGGAACATGAATGCGCAGGAACGTCAATACCCAGAAGTGAGCAATCAGTGGTTTAAAGCAACACTAGACTCTCAAGAGTGTACCGTTTACTCAGAAAGAAATGTTTCATGCTTACAGTCAATGGTGGACTAATCAGTAATCCAGGCTACATGGACAAGCAGATTTCATCTATTAGTTTTTAAATCCTAGGCTTAAAGGTCCACTATGTAGAATTTGGCGGATCTATTAGCGAAAATGGAATATAATGTTCATAAATACGTTTTCATTAGTACATAATTACCTGTAACTCCTGTGTCTTTGTAAGCTTAGAATGAGCCCTTTATATCTACATATGGAGCGGGTCCACCTTTACCGAGTTGAACCGCTTCAGTGGCCTAGAACGGACAAACCTCTAGCGAGTGCCGTACACGTTCACGTTTGTACAAGGAAGCACCGGAAGCACAACAAAGAAGAAGAAAGGAGAAATGAGAGGAATCGGTGTTTGCTGGTACTGGCTAACAAGTTTGAGGGCAAAAAATTTTGAAAAATGGAGGATTATACTTAATAGGAAAAGCAAGGAAATGCGAATGTAAGTACTTGGAAGGACGGTACAAAAAATATGACGGCCACCATACATTCTAATACACGCTTGAAGAAGGAGGGGCATTCAGGTGGTAGAATCCTACATAGCGGACCTTTAACAATACTCTGTACTGACGTTTAAGCTTAGCACGATATACTCATATCAAATCCCACGACCTGCTGCACTACACATACTGGCCAAGGCAAGGTCTGGTAGAGCAATTGTGATTATCCAGCATGTTTGGTCTTTTCAGGATCAGTAACATGCAGGGAGCAAAAAGGCTGGGGCAAAACGGTCACGCTATAAGTAATAGAGAATTGTCATTGACAAATGTTGTTTCCAAAATATATGACGCCTTATATTTTATATCATATATTCTTACAACTGTATGGTTTAGGGCTTATTTATTCCCATCACTTTTAAATCATTTTTAAACACGGCCCCATTTCACTGTACAAAAGCCCACGGCACTGTGTACATAACTCATACCTAATCATTGTTGATGTTCAAACACCGGTTGAAATGGGAGAAAATAATTACAATAAATAGAATTTTTTATATATATAATATCCCTGGTACTTCCAACAGATTCCATTAGATCCATTATCCTGCTCTGAGATATAAAATTACACAGCACTCAGTGTGGCATTATGATATTACACTGCACTGTTCACACCTCTCTTACAGGAATCCTCTTTATACAGCAGCATTGCAAAACTGACATTTAACCATGAAAACGGAGCAAATTCCTTTCATTCTGGAGTCACACCTGTGTGTGTGTGTGTGTGTGTGTTTCCTATTTGCTCCATTAAGAACAAAAGAAAAGAAGAATGCTGAATCTCCATCTGTGTTCTCCGAGCATGTTTATACTCGGTTCATAAGCTGAAAGACAGAGTGGATGCATGCAAGGAATAGGAGCAATACGCCCATCCATCAGACTGTTTTTGGCAGGTATGACAAAGTTAGGAACATACTAGCAGCAGCAGCAAGGCTAAGCGAAGGCTCGGACGGACGACGGGTTCGCAGGTGCGTCGCCTGCACAGGTTGACCGTGACCAGGTAGACCGCAACTGCTTTTTAACTGGCATTTTGAAAACGTTAACAGTGAGTAAATCGTCCAATCACACTCGGTGACTAACAGCGAAACGGTAACAACACCACTGAACACTTTTCAGTAGTCACAGCCTGGCTCTACGCAGCATAAGTTAACGTTTACATATATTAATAATAAATTCTACATGTGCATGTGCAATAAAATACTCTTCAAAACATATAATCCTACATTTCAATTAACGTTATCATCAGCCAGGTTAGATATCTAACACTAGCTAATATGAAAAGCCTGTCACCTAGACCTAATTTTAGGAAGCTATTGACCAATATAATAGTAATCAATGATCAAGACTACAGCCGACTAATGATTTTAGCCTGTCTGGAAGGTTCCAGCTTGTTTAGACTGTAAATGACCCTACAGACACCCTTCATCTTGCATGAGATGGATAGAAATCACCAATTTGGACCTGTTTATGTAGAAAGCCCAGGTCCCAGACTATCCCCTGTCGACACCGCCCCCAGGCCTGACTCTAGGGGTAACCCTAATTTGTATAGGGTACAGTTTTTCTTTTTTGTACATCTCATGGGGATCTTTAGGATCGCTCTTTGTCTGACCGAGAGCACTAATCTCCATGTTACATAGCCCTGTGGTACACTGAAGTCCACAACAAGATCTAAATTCATGAAGGGAGTAAAGATTAAAATAAAAAAAATAAATAAAAAAAATTAGTGAAGAGTAAAATTAAACACCTGAAATAATAACAACCCAGGGAGTAACTAAGGTGTCACCCCCTCATTAAGAGACACTCCAATCCATCCCAGAGTGCGTAATCCAGGAATAGTGCCCGCTAGCATTGCATGCATTCGTTTACATTCTCATGGAACATTTAAAAAGATATCAGTGGTGAAATCCAAGCATGCGACTTCTAGCAAACACTGACAATCCAGCGAAATCTTATCACCAGCGTAATTACCAGGTTATTTTAACAGATCATCCGGTAATGGTTGACTAATAAATTATGCTCATGTGCATGACTGGGAATGATTGTTCAGCATCGGAACTTTGAAAAAAAAAAATAAATAAATAACCAAGTTGAAATGCAATGATAACGACCACTGGACAGTTCTCATAATTCTGATTAGCCTTCACAGTAGGGCACAGCTACGATCATGGCAGAAGGAGGAGAACGGCTCTTTTGTTGAACAGTCGATGCAAATTGATCCAATAATGTCAGTGCTTCGTGCATTAGTAATCGTTCTCTGTGAAGTCGGTTTCAGGGAGATGCGAGAATGAGCAGCGCTGAGGGTTAACGCCGAGATCACAGCAGAAGGGATGCTTGGAAATGTCAAGGTGTGATTTCCAAATTGATTCCCATTACAATAGGGGGAGGACGCGGACCGGAGTGTTTGCTCAAGTGAGAACGGGGTTGGGGTAATTGATTGGTGTGCTGGATGATCAAAAAAGGCTAATGTTTTCTGGTAAATGCTATAAATCTTTATTAAAAGCCATGTGTTAAAATGGATCGGAAAAACCGTGCAATGTTAAAAAAGACGACAAGAAAAAAAACTAGTTCACTATGGTTTCACCAGCATGTTTGGTTCAAGTTATTACTGGTAAACCACTGTGGTGACCTTGGATTAACACAAAACCACACACACAAACACACGCAAGGCAGCTGGCGGTACAAAGCGCTACAAAACCTCTAACTCTCTCTTTGAAGAGCTATTGAAGTGTTGGAGGTATAAAGTGGAAGCCCCAGAGATTCGACTCCTGTGTGTGTTGCTGAAATCAATATGAGTGCTTCATGCAGCAATGATAGGAGCCACAAACAGAGTGCTAAGCTTTAACTGCTCTCCACTAAAGGCCAATGCCATTGTTTATGACGCTCTTTACTGAAAGTTATGTGGCTACACAAAAGCAAAAGAATTAAGTGGGTTGCTAGGGGCATGAGGGGAGCATATGAGGGATGGAGATGAAGTGTATATCATCATGACAAATTAGTCGCCAGAGTGGAGGAGGAAGAACAGAACAGGCTGTTTTGCACTGCCTTATCTCAAATGTTCCTGACAAATGCAGGCATGTGCTGCCAACTGGCAGCTGTAAGAGTGATGGAGAAAAATATAGTGCGTTGCATCAGCTCCTACCCGGGCAATCATCTCGGTCCACTGAGAGCTGCAGTTTCTACAGGTATTCATTTCAGGCCTGAACAATAACAGCTAGAGTCACTAATGAGCTCAAACCTTTAACAATGGAAGGAACGTGATTAGATCAAATCAGGCATACGCACAACACTTCTACTAGAGATGCATATTTTGGTCATGATTAACAGCTCAAATACTCTGAGGAAGAGAAAGAGTACTACGGTACTTCATCCTATAATGACTCCGTGTGATTTCAACAAAAAAATGAAATCTATTAGCGGTGTTGTTTTCTCACTCACTGCACTTATGTCTAACCGTGCTAGAACATGCTAGTCAGGTTCGGCTTTTTTATTTAACATTTGCTCAAGTGCTTTAAAGCTTGTTGTATGAGTAGGAGTAGGACTGAACCAGTGTGACATGCTGCAGTAATATCAGATCAGATTTGACATTTTCCAATCCTAACCACTGACATGCTTTATGTAGTGAACAAATGCGATCATGGCTGATAATACAGCGGCCCTGCAGGTATTCACCAGACAAACTGTCTTAAAGCACAACACTACATATGCCGTATGTGAGGTTTCACATAATCCAGCCCCAAAATTATAAACTCGGTTTGGCTGCTGTGTGGACATCCTTATGAGATTAGTACAAGAGATCAGCATTGGGCTTTAAATAGAAAACATGGGACAACTTGTAGCACATTTTGCTCCATTTAACGATGTTTTTGCCTCAACTGCATGTTTTTAGGTTCTTGATTAGCTAACATACAGTAAGGAATGTCGAATAAAAAGCTGGCTAAAAATAAAGCGCTCAAGCGTTTCAGTCTCTGACTTGTCTCTAACTTGTACAGTTTCAGTAGACCATGTGCTCTTGCTCCCAATGTCACTGATAGTAACCACAAGGTTTTAAATGAATATTAATGTGCAGTGGATAGCTTATGTCTCCCGAGTCATGTGGGTTTTCTCCAAGTTCCTCACAAAAACTTGCCGATAGGCAAAAATGTGCTTGTGGCGTCTAATCCAAGGTGCATTTCCAATCCGTGACCAGTGTTCCTGAGACTCACTGCAATCTTTACTAGGATAAAGCACTTACTAAAGATTAATGAAGGACTGAATGAACGTACGAATGAATTTATGAAGTTTTCTTGTTGGGCATAGGAATTTGATTAATTGCACACATAATCCAGTAACTTTTGGGTTGTCACTGACGCAGACATAACCATCCCTTACATACATCCACTCTCCTATACTTAAAGTCTAGCTCTTTTAACTCTAGTCACAGTATTCTCCATCCATGCATATAGTGAAATACGTTATAAATTAATAAGCGCTATTTTAACTCATGGCGCCTCTTTGTCCCATCTATCTTTCTATCTTTCCTTCACTCTTTCGTTCTCTATATTGTTTTCTTTCCCCTTGCGTCTCTTTTCTTCCATCTCTCCATCCATATCCCCGGCTCGGTCTCTATCTTTCCCTCCCTCTATCTTTACATTCCTATAATCCTCTTGCTCTCTCTGCCTCTCCCTCTCATCATCCTCCCACGGCTGGACTGATACAGGCCCAGCCAGCATCATTTATGCACTCTTATTGGTGCCGTTCTGTCTCAAAGTGGATTAGCCAGGCTTTCATCCACTCTCAACGCTGCTGGTGACATGCAGTTGTGTGGAGCCCCAGTTAATGTGTGAGGAAGAGGACCAAAATGACCATCGTCAAGAGTGCTACACCACTCCACTCACCACTCAGAAGAAGACCCTACAGTGCGTGGGATTGATTAGAAGGAGGGTAGGAGTCATTCACCCTATTATGCTTTTCTCAAATCATTTTTTTGAGATTTTTCACAGAGTGTCTGTGACTAGGATTCGGATAAATGTGGCCTGATCCTAGATTAGTCCGAAAGCATAGCTGCTCAAATTAAATGTTAGAACTGAATTGCTGAGGGGGTGAAATATCACACTGATAGCTGAAGAGGTACAATTTTGAGGAATCCTGCATAGATTCACTTTAACAGGCAAGAGAAAAAAATTGGTACAAAGTAGTTTGTATTTTTTTTAATTCACTCAGCTATTTGTTGGTTTCTCACAATAATGGAGTTGCTCAGTGCTATGAAAGCACTGCTAGGGCTCTGGGGAGGCACTACAGAAGAGCATTCAAACTTTCACTGGGGATCGCCAGTTTGAATCCCGATAATGCCACATCGGTTCATGACCGAGAGCTCAAGAAAGCTGTGCTCTCTGGGTGGAAGGCTGGCGTTACTCTCCCTCCTTTATCAATCACAGTGACACTAGCCAATCCCAGGTGACTTTGATGTCATGTATGCGGAAAAGGACAGATAGTACTCTCTTCCAGGTTTGTACAGCTGCTCTATGACATAGCATGAGCAACTGTGTGAAAGGATGCAGTTGGCTGGCTTCACGTGTTTCCGAGGAGGCATGTGTTAGCTGACGTGATATTTTAAATGTACACATCCATCATCTATACCTTTACCATCGGGGTCACAAGTAAGCTGGAGCCAATCCCAGCTGACTTGGGGGCGAAAGGCAGGGTACAATCAGGTTGACAATTTATCATAGAGCTAACACAGACATGAACAATCATTCACACCTATAGGCAATTTAGACTAATCAGTTAACCTAATCTATACGTCCTTGGTCAGAACCCGGAGTAACCAAAGCAAAACTTAGGCAGGCATGGAACGGACATGCAAACTCCGTACTGAAAGGCCTCGTCAGCTACGGGGTTCGAACTGTTGCTGTGAGGCGACAGTGCTAACCACTGCACCATCGTTCCAGCCCACACATTAAAATAATGCACCTAATATTTGATATTTGAATAGCTGTATTATGTGTAGAAAATAAATCTTTACAGAAGGTTCAGTGGAATTTATTTCCCAGTTAATTTTTGCTGTCCCTGGCTACAAGAAGTATAAGAATACCCCCCTGCCCAAAAAAAAAACAAAAAACCTCACATTAGGGTGATTTTTATATCGCATTATCATATTGACCAGCCCTACAGGCTTACACATCGTATTCCTGTAAAAAAAAAAAAAAAAGCCACAAGACTAAAGATAGTATAAATGTTGTTAAATTAGTACTGAATGAAGTGACTGACCAATCACTATCTACATCCCAGTCATTTAAAGCTACATTGATTTACTAACCGAGAGGCTGAAGGGCAAAACCCCATGCCTGTGAAAAATGCACATCCTTTCAAATACATTTTTAACTATTTTCTAGACACTGCCTGCCTCCCATCACTATGACCATCTCTTTAACCCCTTACTCTTTTTTTAAACTACATGATTATACTGCAAGATCAGAACGCAATTTCAGCCTAGCTATTCAGGTGATGGCATTTTTATTCTGGGCTCAATATGCAGCAGCAATTTTTTTGTTGTTGAATGTGACCCCACTGCAACTAATGGCAATGGAAATGATGTTTCACGGCTGCTGCATCATAACAAAGTTTTGTTCCTGTGTTGTAACATGAGTATGTTTGTTTCCCATCCCTGCTGGAGCCAATTATAATCGACGCCATGCTGTGCTGGACAAGAGCCTGTAGGTGTGTAGTTGTGGGTCGAATGAACGTCTTCAGTGACCCTATGTCAAGAATAGCCATTTATAGTATATTTTTTTTATCAGTCTATTTGCATATAAACGTCCTCAAAACCATTCTTTAGAGCAATTAGATACTAAAAAAAAAAGTCTGTTTGAGAGCGTCCTCTGAAAGACGGATGAGGTATGGCTTATAAATAAAAACAATTGGCTATTGTGTTGTATTGCAGGAATGAGGTGGTTTTAATTGCCTCTGTCTATAGTACATCCTACACAAATTCTGTTCGGATCGCTGTCTCTATCGCTCCACATCTCACACACACAAAAACACACACACAAGACTGGCCTGAACTGATGTGTGCTGCTCCCCTGCTCCTCCGGTTTTATCTACTGTAGGTGTTAATTTAATGTTAGTCGGAATGAGTCAGCCTTAAATTGGTTACGCGTAGCTTTTACACGTGGGAAGGATTTTCAATTCATTTTTTCCCCTAGTGTGTTTTGTGTGAACAGAAAATAATGACCTTGAAATGTTTTTTTAAACCCTGATGAATCCATGGCATGCATTCATATGCCGTTGCTACAGATAACAGCTGATCAATATGTTCACAACAAACTGGAGGACAATGGCAACTTTAGTGCCTGTCTGTGGTTTGAGAAGGAACTCTACAGGCAGCAATAGGGAAGGAAATATGAAACTCATAATGCCTATACTGACCATGTGGAGTGGAAGAGTAGTTATTACGTGCAACTGCAATATATGTACATTCTTTAGGGACGCATAAATAGGAGTCCTACTTTTCTTTTTTTCTTTTTAATTGATATCGAAATCAGAGCTGATTCAGAAACCAAGTCTGCAAGTTTGCAAATTATGCAAATCATCAGATGTGAGATGACGTCTTTTAGACGAATTCAATGTGTCAGGTTACGCATATTCATGGCATAAAATACGTTCATGGATGTATTTGGAAAATCCAAATTAGAAGAGTATAAGCTTTGATACTGATAATATATAAATTATATATACATATATATATATATATATATATATATATATATATATATAAATATATACGTGAATATATATATATATATATATATATATATATATACATATATACGTGCATATATATATATATAGATAGATAGATAGATAAGCACAATTTGATGAATTCCTTTCTATTTAATATTTAGTTTCGGTATTATGCACACATATTGTTGTCTTGCGTTGATTTGAGACATTCCTGCATACCTGTACTTGCTGGTCCCAAAGTTAAAGAACAAATTGTGTGCTTGTGATGGAGAAATACTGAAGAAACAAACAGTCTATCCATGACTGGCCAAGTTAGAGCATCGGCTTCCTGTGCTTCCTCCGGTTCTCATGATGCGCTCTCTCAGAAACAAAAACGCGCCTGACTGTACGTTTCGTTGTTGCTCTGGTGGCACCATCAGGGATACATCTCTGGCACCTTCAATAGGCTATGTTATACCCTGGACAGCACACGTGATGTTTTAAGTGGTCAACCTCCCTGACGACTTTAGCTCCAACCATAATCGTGCCCACCTGACCATCTAATCACTGCTTAAGAAGTTCTCGATCAACTAAAAAAAAAAAGGTGTGTTCGATTTCAGTTGGAGAGGAAACCTGCAGGAAGGCAGATCTCCAGGAACACGGTTGGTGACCACTGTTTTAAGGGAACCCAAGAGGATTCTTGAAGGTATATTACAGGGTGTCTGACAGGTTCAGTGAGAGTAAAGCTACATATACTTACGTTTCGTATTTATTATGTACAGCATACGCTTTATGCACGTTCTCAGCCGCTGGATCACCTGTTTGTCGATTCCAGTCAGCATAATTCTACCGGTTCCAGACTTTTCACCCGCTGAAGGATATGGTACCACCCCAGCAACAAGGAAAAGTACAGTTTGGCTGACACACACACACACACACACACACACACACACTTTCTTTATTACACCTACGGGCTGAACTGGAACAAGCCTCCCATATCTGTTTCATCCAAACAGTTTGATGTTATGAGGCAAAAATTCCCTGCGGATTTACACAGAATAAACATGATTCATGGAGAAAATATTATTATTCAGGTTTAAAGCATTACATAACAATAAATCAAATCTTATACTACATGGGATATAGTGAGCAAACACAGGAATAGCCTATATGACACACTTTACAGCACAGAGGATAACGCACCTTGGTTGGGATGCTCGGGGTCCGTTAATGTTACTCCCATTAACGCAAAACTCAGGCAAATTCTTAGTTGAAAAGTCATTTTTTGAGTATCCAGTACAACGAGGATCCTGTGTGGAAAGAAACAGATTACCAATCGTGTTTAGAAAATCCTTAAACTACTTTAAATCGTTTGAAATCGCCGTTGGACCGCGGCTAAGCGGCTCAGATACCCCTCCATAGCTCGGCAAATGAACGATAAACTTGTCCTGTAGGTATTTTATCCCATGAAAGAGTCGTTCACGTCGTGTTCAATGAGGTCCTCTGGACATCACAGGAGCACAGGGTCTGAGGTAAGAAGAGAAAAAACAAAACAAAAACAATTCCGCCTCACGCGCACATCTTTCACTCAGATGGTGCGCGAGGAGCGAGGCGCGAGGCTTTTGACTCTTTCTCTTTGGCGCCAAACTCTGTGTAAAAGCAGACGACGACGACGAGCTTCGGCTCCAGACGTCGAGTGAGCTGTGATACGGTTTCAGCCTGACGTTCAGTCTTTCAGGACGGAAGAAAGAAGAAGACGACGAAGAAGGAGGGGGGGGATGTGGGGGGGAAAAACACACTATTTACAGCTTTTTTTTTCCTGCCCTCAACGCGGCGCGCCGGAGAGAGAGAGAGAAAAAACCCCAAAAGGGTGTCCGCGCGCTCACGGGTCGCGCGCGCGAGCAAACTGAAGCGCGCGAGCGAGCGAGCGAGAGAGTGAGCGCGAGCTTCTCTCCATGGAGCTTGAGGCAGGTTTTTACTAATGCGGAAAACACTGTCCCCTCAGGTGTGGTGCCTTCTCATTAGCTGATTTACTAGTCAATAAAAAAAAAAAAAAAAAAAAAAGGTGAGAGTGTGTGTGTTTGGAGGAGTTGTACTCGGCATGACTGAGAAGTGAATCCTGTTTTTATAGGAAGTGTTGATTGGTGGATGGCAGGTTTCCCCCCTGAACCCCCTCCAAACCAGCATTCTGCAGCTGGCCAGTTCAGTATTTACACCAAATAGAGGAGACTGGGGTCAGTTGTAATATTTGTCCTCTCTGAGTGAAACATTTGAATGATTCAGTTTTTATGACACCTGAGAAGTGAATAGGTAACTCACTTCAGCAGAATTTTCCCACATGAGTGAATCAATGAACATTATAGACGTTGAAGTTCAACGTCTCTTTTATGGCACCGAAACCAGGCCATTGTAATCCATTTTGCAAGAGAGTTAGTCAGTCAGTCACAGGTAGACATGCTCAGTTTGCGTTTGGTCGAGTGTGACTTGACATGGTTGGCTGCTAGCGCTAGCATCAGGTTCTGTGCTAACTTGGACCTCCGGGTTAGCTCGTAAAGGCTTTGTGTCGGGGTGAAATTTCAGACCTGCAGTACTCAGATGGTACGAAAATTCCTTACCGCAGAAATTGCAGAGAACAATGCGCTTAGTAACAGTTCCATCTGGGCATTTCTTAAACATAAAGGTTCCAGTCACTGGGCCGAGCAGTGTGTTCTTGTCTGCCTCCTTCATTTTACAAAGCCACTGTGGCCAGAACGGTACCGTGTCAAAGGGCACCATTATTAAATTAATTATTAAAAAAACAATGCGGTATTTTCAGTCCTAATATGTGTGTGCGTGGGTGTGCACACACACTTTATAGCACTTGGCTCACACTGATTGGCACATTCGTGTTAAAGGTGCTTCTGCTAATATTGGTGTCCCTTCTCATTTTCCTCTTTATCTGACGAGCTTGCACAACAGAAATGTCTTCGACGTACATCAGGAGATTGCAAGTTCGAAAGCGTGTAAATACAGTATATAACACAAATAAAGTTAGTACAGTTCTAACAAGCTTTAAAGTCAGTATTTTGCATGACTACAGCTATTCGTCAACACAGCCTGAACTCTCTGAGGCAAGCGTTCTTGTCATTTCTTTAAGTAGTCTTCAGGAATAGTTCTCCAGGCTCCTTGAAGGACACTCCAAAGGACATTCTTGGCCAAAATGCAACGATTTGTAAATCATGCAAGCCCAAATTTTATTGAAAATTTTAAACGAGTTTAAAATGACCATAACTCTTTCTTATAAATAAAATTTCTCAGTTTCAACATACGGTCTTTATTCTATTTTCAATTAAATATGGGTTTACATGATTTGCAAATCATAACATTCTGTTTTTATTTACACTTTACCCAGCGTCCGAACTTTAAAAAAAAAAAGTTAATCTGGCAAAAAGTAAGAAATACTAAACCTTCATCAAATATTAGTTAGCTAGCTAGCCAGTCTTAGCTTAATTAATAGCTATGCAGTAGCTTAATGAATGTTTTTAATTAGGCAATGTAATATTACTTATAATATATTACATATTATATTATATTATATTATAATTAGTTTGTGCCCAAGATTATAAACTAAAATGTACATTTTCATCTTTCACCAGTTAAAGCAAGTCATGGCATTTTCTTTATTTGCATCCCTTCACAAATCAGTGTGGTGTAAAGTGATTTATTCTTCATGTACTATATACATTTTTCATGCTATTTTTTTTTAGTAAAGAATGATGCATATTTTTATCCATCAAGTCAGGAATTGCAATTACTATCAATGAGAAAAAACAAAAATCATTTTTTTCTTTTTTGCTGAATGTGAAATGGCTATGGTATAATTTGTAGTTTCAAATTGAATCCTGGTAATAGCATATATTTTGTTTGTGTACATCGTAGGTAAATCCAGTCAATGTGAGAAAGTTTTCTGTGAATGTCATAGGTAAAGTCTGGCATGCATCCTGTTTGTTTTTTCAATCTGTTAAATGCTCGAAGCTTCATCTGTTCAGGCTGGGAAGATTTATTTGCAGGACTCTGAGTTAATTCCATCATATGCTTTGCAGTAGTTCATCATTAACTCTACTTCAAATGTCTGTTCATTTGCTTTTCTACTATCACCAGTTTGTAAGAAACTAACACTAATCTCATCGGTGTACAGTCATACTTGGCAAAAATGCACATACCCACTGTCCTTGAGAAAGTCCACAGTACAGATGGTTATGCCTAATAAAGCTTTCCTAAATGCCATCTAATGATCTCCAGGTATGAAAATACCACTACCCACACAAACAAGTCAACACTCCTTCACACTTAGGCTAGTGCATGCAGGACAGCATATTTATATGCAGACGTTTGAAAGGTCATTTGATGCTATCATGCATGCCAGATTTGCCGCATGTAATTTATCGATTGACTGAAAGCCCGGAGTTTTGAAGGAAAGCAAGTCTTTAATGCAGAGGCCCACTTCCAGTCGGTGCCGTTTTTTGAATCGGGTTATGCTGGCTAAGCAGCTGTAATGCGTCTGCATTAGAGGACATTGGATATGCAGGGAGGTAAACGGACATAGCAAAAGAGAACCAGAAATATTCTGCATATATCTTTTTTATTCATTATCATCTCATCTGTTTGCAAATTTGTTCTGGATAGCACCAGTAACTGGTCTGTGTACCTCATACCTCAGTTTTGTGCATGCGTCATCATTAAAAAGTGCTGATTGTTAGTGGGCACTTTCATTTTCCCCCCCCCACATAGTTTCTTTTAACTCATTGGTCCCTGAAGATATCTACAGGTTTGGAAATTTTAACACCCAGAAACCATGCAGCCAGAAAAGAAGCGTACACTTATCAACTGCCCCCCAGTCTGTGGTTCACTTGGTTCTTTCATCAACTCACTTCACCAACTTTGGGATTGAATTGTACCTGGATCAGCACTTCAGGACACTTAATGGCCAAGTTCCATTTCTATAAAGCATTTTAAAGATTGAAGATCAAGTATGAGTTTTAGCCATCCATTAAGTAAGGAATAAGACATGACTGTTAATAGCTATTTTAACATACATTGGTGCTTGAATATTTGTGAACCCTTTAGAATTTTCTACATTTCTGCATAAATATGACCTGAAACATCAGATGTAGATACAGAGAATCCAATTAAACAAATGAGACAAAATTATTATACTTAGTCATTTATTCATCGAGGAAAATAATCCAGTGCTACATATCTGTGAGTGGCAAACGTATGTGAACCTCTAGGATTAGCATTGAATTTGAAGGTGAAAGTCAGGTGTTTTCACTTAATGGGGTGACAATCAGGTGTTGAGAGGGTGCTCTGTTTTATTTAAAGAACAGGGATCTTTCAAAATGTTTAAAAATTCCCAAGACTTTGGATTCCACCAACACACAGTCAGATACATAGAGGAAACTCAAGATCATTTTTACCCTCTTCAGGAGTGGACCAACAAAGATCACTCCATGAGCAAGGCGTGTAATAGTCTGCGAGGTCTCAAAGGAACCCAGGGTGACTTCTAAAGGACTAAAAGCCTCTAAATGGCTAATGTTAATGTTCATGCGTCCACTATCAGGAGAACACTGAACAACAATGGTGTGCATGGCAGGGTTGCAAGGAGAAAGCCACCGCTCTCCAAAAAGAACAT
>JAQQZR010000010.1:3143301-3155373 GCA_030068235.1 Notoglanidium macrostoma
GTCAGGGCATCTGTCCATGAACTGAATCTCAAGAGAAGGTGGGTCATGCAGCAAGACAACGACCCTAAGCACACAAGCCGTTCTACCAAAGAATGGTTAAAGAAGAATAAAGTTAATGTTTCGTAATGGCCAAGTCAAAGTCCTGACCTTAATCCGACAGAATTGGATCATTTTCCATGATAAATAAATGACTAAGTATAATATGTTTGTCTCATTTGTTTAATTTACTTTTTAGAGCTACTTTTAGGATTTGTGTGAAAATCTGAAGATGCATCAAAACCATATTTATGTAGAAAATTCTAAAGGGTTCACAAACTTTCAGGCACCATTGTAATTCATAAAAGTAATTTAACTGGTTTCATAGACATTCCACTACATTAAATGTAACAATAATTGAATAAAATTCTTTAATAAATAAGTGTTTTATTCTTTTTATGCTGCAGTAATTTGCCGTGCTATAAAGTTTTTATTTACTAAAGAACTATGCATATTTTATAGCTGCTATGACATAAACGATAACAAGAACTAGCTTGTTTCATGGACTACGTCGTTATTCTTTAATGAATTAAATGGGTAAATTGCTGTGGTATAACAGGAATAAAATGCACCACCCTGTTGTTGATTATTTTCTATAACAGTCCACCACATTTTTATTTTTATTTGTACAGGACGTGATGTGAAACTCTAGTCCACCTCAGCATTGTGTTATTTATGCACAGTGAAACAAGTGATATTAACATTCAGTGATAAACTGCCTCCAGTGTACACTGTGTAGTGACAGTCTATGACATATACGGCAGGTGTTAATTTAATGCTTGTGATTTCGCAGTGCCAGAACAGACACAATTTGTATGACATTTTCTTTTAGCTCGGAATCAGCAAAGATGTACAAGGTTTTTTAGGACAGCTTGGGCACTCAAAAATATGCATTGGGAACACAAAATCTATATTCTCAGAATAACTGGAAATAAAACCATAAAGGTCACAGAACTATATGTAAAAAAAAAAACTTAATGGTGACATGGGCACATTTACAAAATGTACAACATGGCAGCCTTTAAAATAATTATTATTCTAAAAAGCCATTATTTATGCTTTTTGACTTTGATGGAAGTTATACCTATCAAACAGTAAAGGATATTTAAAATTATTTTTAAAATCCCTGAATGTTCAAAGAAATCTATCTGGTTTTCACTTTACTCAAGGATCAATCGTCTATGAAGCTGTCAGCATCAGTAGCTGATAATGTGCTTGTACTGGCTGCCTCTTATAGCCTGCCAGTGTTTTCATCCACAGACAAATGATCAAAGCCTTCGTCCCTCTCTGCTTTGTGCCTCCATTAAGGGCTAGCTTCCATTATGGCGAGACTTCTTTCTTTTATTAATAAAAAAAAAACATTTTGATATCCAAATTTCAAAATGCTAGAAAGCATGTCTCTCATTTGATGTTTGTATTGTGCATCTACCAAAAGAGTACATTGACTATGCAAGTTGGATTTTTTTTTTTTTTCGGTTCCATTCATTCATTCATTTATTAATTCATTCTCCTGTAACCACTTCATCCTGATAAGGGCTTGCCCCGGAACGCCGGGCACAAGCTGGGAGAATTCACAGAGTACAGGACATCCATGCACACGCTCATTTAGACCTACAGGCAATTTAGTGTAGCCAGTCCACCTACTGGCATGTTTTTGGATAGTGAAAGGAAACTGGAGGACACTGGAAGATCAGGAAAAGGCTCGGAAGCGGTGAGGTGGCAAGGCAACCTGTTATACCACCAGCTGCCTGGTTTTATTATTTATATGAAATGGGAAATTGTTAATAGCATATATGAATAGTTTAGTATTCTTTCCCATACTTAGCCTTGAAACCAGTTCTGACTGACACACACCAGTCTGGACCAAGCATAGGAAAGAGTCAAGGGTATGACGGAGCCCTAATTCAGCTAAGTTTGGTATTTTTTTCAGCTCGAAGACACCCACTAAACCTTGGTCTTTTACAAATGATCTGAACCAGCTTGTATTTGAGCAGGTGAAATCACCAAACTGTGCTGGACTCAGGCTCTCCAGGACCTGCTCTATACTGTGGGCCCCATTGTGAGTGTAATTACATCTGATTACCTTTTCTAAGTCTGCCTCCACATGCGCATCTTCTCCCCTAATGAAGCGGCGTGAAATCGTTAAAAAGTAATTGTGCGCACTCGTCCTGGAGATAAGCCGACGCAGTGGGACAAAGCAATCCTGACACAAAGTAGATTTGCTGGCACGGGGATGCACGCGACCCCCTCTGCGACTAATGGCCTGTGAACTTTAATCTGGGGCCTCGTGAGAGTAGGAGGAGGAAGCATGCGTATGCTTTGGTGACTTCGAATCCACGGAGGCATAATGAGTGTTTTGAAATTTAAATGTTTTTGTATTTTTCTCTTGGCTTGTTGGACGTCTTTATGTCAATATGTGTCTAAACATAAATTTTTTTACGTATAGGTATTCACAGTTCGAATTTTGAATCAGCAACATCTGGAAACATAATGAAAATAGATAAGTGGCTTATTCTGCACTTGATTAAGTGTACACTTCCTTCCCAGCCATCAATGGAAATCATTATAAAGAGGTCGTTCTTATAGGATAAGATAGAGGCAAGAAATGAGCTAAATATATAAGTGAGTTCCGTTGTGTTATCTAAATAGCTTCTATAATGTGGGTTTCTGTTCGCGCCAAAGATCAGCACCATGGACAGAGACCCGGGTTTCTCAGCAAACTAGACTAACGCAAAGTGCCTCCTGATCTGAGGGTGTCCCTTCAAGAATGAAAAAAAAAAATCAAGAATGTTTAGCTATGTGCATGAAGGTTCGTATGATTAGTGCCTTAATAAAAGAAAACAGTCTGACTAGTAAAGTTCTGTTCAGAAGTTTCTTAAACTTAATTAAATTCCAAATGTACTCGTGTCCCACTTAATGTTCATACACATCGTTAACAGTGTATTTCTCTTCTACTTGATATGCATTCAAGTGTTAAATGAATTGAAAGCTAAACTAATGTACTTACTTCCCACTTGTTTTGAATAGCTTTAATCATGTTTAAATTAATTTTTCATTTGCATTAGGTTGAGAATCGAATCATTCCACTCTTGCTTCACACCGTTTTCACTTCCACGATAGTCCATCAGAGTTGTACATTACATGGTTTACTCAGTGCATCTTTGGGTAGATAAGGGTTCTTGCTTCCCGCAGTTGTAGGGTTCTACCTATAAGCTGACAGTTGCCTCTTTACAGCTGCAGTGTTCCAGTGTCGATAATGAGATCGAGATACTGTCTGTGTGAGATTTTAGGTGTGTGAGGATGCACATTCTCCCCAGTTCCTTGGGTATCACTGGTTTTCTCCCAACCTACCTAAACATTTCAGTAGGTGGATTTGGGACTCCAAAGTGGCCCTATGTATGGAAGAGTATGTGACTGTGTGTGTACATGGTGTCCTGTTACGTACTGGTGTCCCATGCAGGGAGTACTGCCACCTTGTACTCAGTGTTCCTGAGATACACTCTGGAACCACGACCAGGATAAAGGGCTTACTGGAAATGAATAAATGAATGATGCATAGAATCTTTAAAGCTTTCCCAGAGAGACCTGCCAAAGAACCCTTTAAGGTGTTGGATGAAAACCTTTTTGTGTTCCTAACTGCTCATATTAAAAGTGCTTGAATTCATTACTGCCTTTCAGTAACCTAGTAGATATGGTTACAAAAGCTGACCCAAGAACGTCACTACTAATCCAGGATGCATGTAGGATCTTAATTCTTATTTTTTATCAGAGATAAAAACAAAGCCCTGAACCATTATAGCTCTCTTATCCAGATAAAACACCTGGTGCAATTGCAATGATTAGTGTCGTGATTGATCTGCTGGCTCGGGGGCTCAGATGTGAAGGTCTGGAGGTGGAAAGAGTGGCACACAGCTCGAGAAAGAGAGATGGAAAAAGAGAGAAAAACAAACATATTATACAGTGGGACTCACGGGAAATGCAAAGATTCATCGAAATATCGATCAGAAGAGCCCGTACTGGAGATGCGAGATGACGAATGATGTGTCACAAGAAAAAGCGAAGGTCACACTTGTAAATCTAATAAATAAGTACTGCCAATTTTCTCTCTCTCTCTTTCCCCCTGTCCCCTTCTTTCTCATACGCACTCTCTCTCTCGCTCTTAATTTCTCTGTCTTTCTGTCTCTCAGCATTGTACACCTTCCCCGTGATATAACCTCTGGTCTCTGCACAAAACAGAATCGAGTATTTGCCTAAATGCTGATGAAGCACACATTAACCTCTCCACATTAGCACTCCATTTGGTTGGCCTTGAGCATTGATTATTGGCAAGTATATTTACGCTTAAGTAGGCCAAAATTGTTTTGTGCAATCAACAAATGTGTTTGTGTAATCAGCTTGACAACAGCAATAGTTATATAATGTGCTGTAATTACATATTATTGTCGTTTGTTATAACGTCCTATATGGCTGTATTCTGAGTGTGATGGGAATACAGCCTGGCTAGGACGCCAGTCCATCACAGGACACCGTGAACATACACATTTAAACCTGATGGCAATATAGAGTAGCTAATTTTACTGGCACTTTTTGGAAGGTGGGGGAAAGTCATAGAACCCTGAGAAAAGTCACAAGGACCCTGCGAGAATATGTTAAACTCCACAGAGAGAAACCCAAGCTCAGGATCGAACCAGAGGCTCTGAAGACGTGACACCACTCGCTGAGCTATCCTGCCACCCCTGCCTTAATTCTGTCACTTGCTATACAGTGTTGAATGATATCAAGAAGTTTGCATCTCCCTGAACATGATATAGACATTCTGTAACATCTCTAATACATCTTCTAACGAAATACCCAGCCTGAGTAACTTTTGCATCGTCACAGTTTTGTAGCTTCGGAGACTGACAGGGTCATGACAAAACTTCCTTTCAAAAATCTTTTCCTGTTGATTTAAAAATTGTGACAAGACGGCACGACATTTAATTTTGTACATTTTACAGTTATAATATGTTCTCAGGTGGCTTTTTCTTTTTTATTGTCATTTCAACATATACATAAATTCAACATTTTACGTTTTCCCCCATTCAAAACCATGGGGGGCACAAACTTTTGCACTCCGAAAGTTAACATCCATAAGTTCGTATGCAATTTAGCTCTAAAACGTTGTCCTGATTGCATGTGCTCGTGCAGGTTTATTTGTCGGTGGAATATAATTGGACACCGCAGCTGTGTGCTGTTCTGAATGCTCTACCAAGGGAGACTGACTGGCCCTCGAAAATCCACTTCCATCTGTGGGTATACACTCGCACCATCATAATACAAACACTCCATGATATAATGAGCCTGAGCCAACATATTTAAATTGCCTCCCACTCTGTTGCCTCAGAGAATGGTACTGATGTGCGATGTGCTTCTCCACATGTTTATATCTTTATCTCATGGTGTTTTAAACACACAAGTAAGTACAAAAACGCTTATAAGACTAACATTAACACAAACACACCCCTAGATAAATACATATCCATGTGTACATGTCCTGTCTTACACAAACACACACATACACACACAGAGGGCCACTAAGGACCTGGCATTGCAGCCATAACATCTGGGCACACAGCTGCTGCAAGAAATAGCCACTACACGTGAAACAGCTGGGTGTTTCACTTATCAACTAGACATGCTATACAAATACACACACACGCACAGAGGACACACACTACTCTACTTAACTACACATGTAACACTTAAGATAATACAAGAGTAGCGTATGGATGCTTAACACACAAGCAGATGTTTACACGCAGGGTTGAATTACCTTCCATGCTTAATTAGTGTGTATACTGTTACAGTTACTACTGACACTGTTAGAAGTGTCATATTGCACTGGATGAACTGAATATGTTAGAAAGCATCACAGTGGATGATAAGACTGTGTTTTTGAGCACCGAAGGAAGAACACATGTATGTACACGTGTGTACTTCACAGAAAGTGCTCATGGATTTCTGTCTATATCTATATTGTGCTGATGACTGTGATGCCACCCATGAGCATGTCTTATACATGTACCGTAAGGAATAAAAATCTTGGTGGCATGCTGCTATAGTAAAGTAATCAACGACATGTAGTGCGATGTAGCCCAACAGCGCAACAGCACATTCCTCTTACACCACTGCAATTTGCCAATAATTGCAATTTTGCTTTGTTTTTATTTTTTAAATCATACATTTACCCATTTCTAATTATAGTTAATGCTGTTATAGCAGCTCTAAACGGTCATTCCTTCACCGGCCTCTCTGTTTTCTCTCTCAGATTTAAGAAAAAGAACAAATGCAGCTTGTTACGTAACTCCAAAGCACAAACTCCATTTTGAAGACTTTCCCATGGCGGAAAACATTACGTCAAAGTGCTGAAACTGATATTTGATTTTTAATTAACAAGGTGGTATACTGTAAAGAGCTGTCCAACTTGTTTCAAACAAAACCTTTCAACCAATCATTCGATTTGCTATTCAGTCCCTACACCAATCATAATGCGGGTCATTTAGCAATAAAATAAGTGGCAGTAAATTAATGAAAAAAATTGGTTTTGGGTGCATTTTTTTGTTGGTTTAGGCTTTTATTAAACTCCAATTAGCTATTTGAAATATTAATTGGCTCTTCATTGATAATTAATAACTTAGTTGATGTTAATGGTAGCCTCTGAGACCCAAACTCTAATGCTGTGTTCCTTGTAATTTCTCCTCAATGCTTCTGTTTATAACACCTGATAACTTGATCAATGTCTTCAAACAGGAAGAAGTTTGGCCAAAGGGTAATTCCCAATGGTGAGGGTCTTATAAGGGTTAACACACAATGTAGTTGGGAGAAAATGTGATGTCCTCATAAGAGGACACTGAGGCCTCATGAGGTTAAGTAAACAAGCGTTTTTTTTTTTCTTTCTATTTATGAGTTTTGTTTCTTGCCTTTCATTTGAAAGTCATTTAGGATTGGTTTATTTTTGTCACGTGCAAAAGGAGGTTTGTGTTTGGTGTGTAGTTTATCTAGGATACTTCAACAACTGTAATCACGGTCCATGGCAAAGTTCAAATCAAAAACTTCCTGGACACAACTAGTAGTAGCTCTTGCTGTCAACATGCCAATAGGTCAAAGGTCATGCACCCAGATGAGTGGAACGCTGATGGTCAGTTGTAATCTGGACTCAAACTGAGGTTTGTCTTTTGTGCTTGATGTCCAAGCAGAACACAGATTCTCCCACTCCCATGTTCCAGGATGATGTTCTCATTCTTTTTTCTGCCAGCTACCCTTTTTTAAAACAAACCCATTATGATAGTTTTCAGTTCAGGCTGATTAGCAAGGTCAGATATTTATAATTTGTTCAGCTATATTTTACCGTCCTGTATACTGTTTTGCTTTTTAAAAATCATTCAAACATCACTGAATGTCTATTAACACTCAAGGTAAGTAGTGTGCATTTTTTTTTTTTATACCATTTTACATAACAGCACCTGGAACAGCCTTTAAGCCGAGCCTGCCACAACTCTATTGCTCAGTACGTAAACTCTGACAACTATTTCAGTCAATAAACACCCAGCACACACACCAAATCCAACATAAGCTTCAACTGCCAGTGAACCTTCCGCCGACTAATCGGCCTTAATGCAGCAGTCCTCACACTTCCTCTAATATTGCCATCCTGGGGAAGATTTAGGCTCCAAGAACGTTCTGGAAAGAAATGCTGTATTGGAGAACTGTCGCGCCACCCCCCACACGCTGTCTGCATCTGACAGCTCAGTCAGCTTTAGCTTCAGTGAGGGAAAAAAATCTATATTAGTGGTGGCCAAAATGCATTAGCACATGTAAGCCATGACATATCAAAACTACTTTTTTCTAACAGCACCACTAGAACCCGAAAACGTCCTCTTCTGCCGGTTCATTTGGTACCTTTAAAGAGTGCGCAACATTTCAACACTGATGATGATGATGATAAACACCAAAACAGCAGTGTATCTCAGTGGCCTTTGGCTTTGGCAGCTTTACTTTTACAACAGCACAAATGCTTGTGGTGGTTTCAGGTATTAAATCGATGTGCATTATGAGAGACTCTGCTGTGCTCTCAGGTGTAATGACGCTGCGGTGAGCTCAGGTTAGGAGCCTTTATTATTAAATACAGTCCATTATTAAACTTCAAGTCTGGATTTCAATATTACTCCACAGTATTCTTGTCTCCTTCTGTCTGTCTGTTTATATTTATATTATTTATATTATGGCGGCACAATGGTGCAGAGTTGAGCATCGCAGCAAGAAGGTTCTGGGTTCAAACCTGATGGCCCACTGGGGCTTTACTGTGTTGAGTTTGCATGTTCTCCCCATGCCCTCATGCCTGGGTTTCCTCATGGGCACTCCAGTTTCCTCCCACAGACCAAAGACATGCAGATTAGGTCAACTGGCTACTCTAGGTCACCCATAAATGTGAGTATGAATGGTTGTTTGTCTCTGTGTTAGCCCTACGATAGATTGGTGACCTGCTCAGGGTGTGCCCCGCCTCTCACCCGAGGTCAAATGGGATTGGCTCCAGCTTCTCCATGACCCTGAACCTATTCAGGCAACAACTGAGCAGTTGAGGGTTAAGGGCCTTGCTCAAGAGCCCAGCAGTGGCAGCTTGGCAGTTCAAATTTAGCTGCCAGAAATTGTCAGCTAGCAAATTTGTAACAGCTAATTAACAACAGCATGTCTTCTGGGCATCTTCAAAACAAACATGAATGTTGATTATAATAGTAAGTAAATGTTAGCCAGTTACGAAACACACAACTCACTCTGCAACACGTCCGCCATGTTTGTTGGAACTTTCATGTGCACTTAAGTAAGGAATAAAACACTTAAAATGATCAGTGTTTGGGCGATGTGAGTTACTCGATTGTTAATAAAAAAAATGTTGGATTTTTGTCCATCTATGGAAAGTCAGTGGAACGGCTTAAATCCAGCTACTATTCACATTTATAGTAGCTATAAACTAGTAGATTTAAACAGCAATTACCTCACCAGCCTCTCTTTTTTTATTTTGCTTGTTAAGTTAAAAAATTGTAGCTTGTTTTGTTTATCAAGAAAACACAAAGCTGTTTATCCCAAAGCCTCATGTCTCATACTTTAAAGTTATGACTTTAAAGTCAAGGACCTTAGACGGTCTCCAAATCAGACAAGCATGATCTCAGAGATACGCAAAAGTCACCTAGAAAACTGTTGCCTAGCTATGGAGTCATGTCTCTCAGCTGCTTCTTTGTATCAGGTTAGCATTATTGACTGACTAAGAATTAGCCTAAAAGTTGAACTGTTTGTAATTGTGCATCCTCAAGAATTGTGACATTCTTTTTAAGTCAGTTCAGTTCAAATGACACCCTTCCCTTTCATTTCCTTTTGATTATTTTTAAACATGAGACAGCAATTCCGTTCAATCTGCGATTTCGCAAAATGACACTCTGCGCTGTCTTTTCACAGCAAGCCCGGCCGAGGCTCCATCACCAAAGAGGACATTCATTAAACGAATCTTGTCCGTATGAGTGTCATTACTGTGTCACACTCTTCGTGACATCTGGCTACCAATGCTTCTCTAATTGCTCTATAAGAAATGTGAAGCTCATTTTGCATCTGTGCTCGTCATAAATGGCTGCATATATCTTCACTATTCAGAACCCTCTCAGCTTTTCCATTTTAGGACACGCGCTTTAGCAACGGCCTGCTAACTGGAATGAATTCCCTTTTTTCTGTTTTGGTACGCTTTCTTTTTAATAATGTCTTTCTAATAAGGGAATCTGCAAATTGTTGAAAGATATTGGAAGCAAAAATTTAATTCAATGTGATACCACAGGGGAAAACTAAAAAAGTTATGGTCGAAGTGCCAATATAGGAGCTGTACTTGGAAGTTTTGTTCTGGATGTAGTAATGCCATTAAGGCTATCCTGAAATTACTAGAATTATTACAATTCTTATAAAGGGCTTAATCCGAACTGTCAGAAAAAAAAATGGCAACATAGTGATAAATTTCTGCTCCCCCAGGGGCAAACAAGGGAAAATACACCGTTAACTTCCAGTTATGTACCTCAAGCCTTTAACTGCTAGAGGTGGCACTGGTGGTCCAATTAGCATTTCTCAAATTTACACAAAAAAATGAGCAACTCCCACAAAATAGATACACACTTAATGGGAAAAAGCTTTAAAAGCAAAAAACAACATTTCTACCTAGACAAAACACAATTTATGCGCCTAAAAAAGTGTGCAACAGGGGTGTAAGTATGATGTACCTTTTACTGACAAACTGCATTCTGGAGTCCAATGTTTGTATCAATGTCTCCATGACTTCTGCTTTAGGTTTCTCATTAATAAAAAAGGTTGAATGTGGCTGGAAAATGATTTGCAATGTATTTTTATTTCCACTCAAATCAAACTCCGCAGTATAGAAAAAAAAAATAGGAAGAATCATGCCAATTCATCATCTGCTCTGACCTACTTACCTTTTAAAAGAATTTATTTTTAGTACTTGAGTAGATTTTAAAGCAAAAACTATTTGAAGTCGTTTTTTTGTCTGCGCACTTCCATTTTTAACTAAGTAAGATTTTGACACATTATGCATACTTTCACTTATAATTAATCAGTATTTTTCCCCACCTGTACAACATCAACCAATAAATTAGCACCAGGACTGCTAAACATATCATAAATATTTCAGTATAAACATATTGAATGTGTTTCATTAGTGCCTGAATGTAGTTTTCCTTTAATATCCTTTTTTATATTTACTCTGAATGTGTTTTAAAATGTATACTACATTCACTTCTCCAGCTATAAACTGCATATAAAAGGTAGAAATCAGGTACCTCTACTGACAGGTACACTTTGGTGCCCTTTTCCGGCAGAAAAATGAAATGTCCAACAATTGCCCCGGGGAAATGTTCCCTTTCAGCTGAGACACTGTTGAATTCTATTCATTTACTTTTACATAGAGTTTTATTTCAAACAACATTCAAATCAGGCATCAACCAATCCACGTGTCTATCTGAACTGTTTATTTTTCTTGCATTCGAGGGATTTATATCCAATACCTTCTAGCCAGCGCTACTGAACCTTAACTACTGAGATACTAACCCTTACATTGGATATACTATTGATTCTTTTGAGTATTAATTGTACTATTTAGCCAATTTGATCAAGACAGCTTTTTATTTCCATTGCCTGGCAAGCCATCTTCTATTTAAATCAACCTGGACAGAAGACATATGGACAATTCCATGACCTTTTAGTTGAACAGAAACATAACCCTGCTCCCAATCGAACTCGGAGATTTAACACTAACACGGAACAGCGCATAATGTGTGCACATATTTCAAAGATTGAGACTGGGCTAATCAATGAAATCCATACCAACACACATGAGAACTCTTCCTGGCCCTTTTCATTACTTGTTAGATTTAAAATACATCAAATGAAGCAGAGGTATTAGATAACATAATGCACCCAAACCTCAGCTTTTCACAGCTTGTAGCGGTCCATTATTTTGTGTCTTGTATAGTTGACATGTCAACAATGTCCTGAATAGTTTCATGACAAATGGAAACAGACGCATTGGGCAGATGAAAATATTGGCCAACTCTGCAGTTAGAGCGTTAAGTCAGAATCGATGTCGTATCATAAGCCAGACGTCTAGCTTTTCATTATTAAACGGTGTCAAGAACCACCTACTGTCCCAGTGAGATGGTGCATGACTGACATTACAAACGCCGAACCATGTTCACCCACCTTGGTTTGAAACAAATCTCTTGGAAAAAAATGCAAATGGGCGGTTCCGTGGCCAAGTCACATCCATAACGTTTTATAGGATAAGTTTATGCTACACAAATAATGTTGGTGCAACAATATCCAAAGTTCCTGTGCAAAGCTTATCTATAAAAATCAACATAAATGTCCATCCAGTCATCCATTATCTATAACGCTTTATCCGTCTGGGTGGCGGGGAAGCTGGAGCCAATCCCAGCATCTTGGGGTGAGAGG
>JAQQZR010000010.1:3162537-3173698 GCA_030068235.1 Notoglanidium macrostoma
GAGTGAGTGAATAAGTAAGTGAGTGAATAAGTGAGTGAGTGAATAAGTGAGTGAATGAGTGAGTGAATAAGTAAGTGAGTTAGTGGGTTGTTGGTTCAAATAGAGCGCATCTGAACCCCGCTGAAATCTTGTAGTCCAAAATAGTGTATATGACCTTCATTAGTACAAACCTATTAAGGAATATTAAAAAATGTATTGTTTGTCCTGGATGAGTCCAAGTTCCCCCACAAATGTCTGATCTTGTTGGACATTCCAGACAGAGGCTCAAAACACATTGTTAAAACCTTTTGAAACCAGTGATTTCTGAGCCAAAATATGTAAGAATTCTTTCCACGTAGTATTAATCTTTGCATGTCTTAAATTTATTTTTTTTTATTACTTAAAACATTGTTTATGCAGGTTATGTAGCATGTTTCGTTTGAAAAACTGATCGCGTTTCTGAATGGATCAATGTTAGGAAACAAACACGGCCAATCAGAAGTGGGCATTTATTATGGACATGGTACAAAAGCTTTTAATATAGAATTCATTTTTTACAGCTACAGTAATTGGTTATAATACATGCAACCCTTTTTTTTAATTAAAATGTGATTAAATTCTATACAGGATAGCTTGAGTTACATCTCCTTGATCAATACAAGCCCAACACACACGTCCTCTCTGTTTGCTTTTAATTATGTCTCTTCCAGGACATAGCTCTTACCATGCAGTGATCTCTGAGCTGTAGACAGTAGAGTGAGAGTGGTGCATTGTGGGAAGACATTGTTTGCTACTTATTCACCCATCATGTTGAAGTGAGTAAAAAAGATGCTTCCAAGAAGCAATGCCATAGGAATTGCAAAATAGATAGATGTTTTTTTTTTGTATAATCAAGCTGGAGAATGAGTATTGATTACTGCTGGAGGAATTGTTGGGAAGCACTGAGGGCCTAATTGTGCGTCAGGGCTGTATATTTTTTTCAGACGAGGTGCTGTATGTCACAGCTCTTCTGCTCCTCTCCTGCTCTTCCTACTCCCTCCTTCCTCCTGCCTCATCAACTGGCGCACCTGTGTCTTGTTATTTACCTCACGGCAGGCTGTGAAATAGCAGTCCCCGGTTTCCTGCCTTAGTGCCTGCGGAAGTGTCTATTTGCAAAGCTAATGTGTCGAGCAATTTGCAGTTGATAATATTGAAAGTGCGTTTCAAGACGGCGGAAACTCAAAGCCGAGCCCAGGTCTGAGTCTGTAAAGCCAAGAACACAATTTGGAAATTTTTCAATCCTGTATGAGTTAATTATTGAGTTTATTCAGTATGATCAAGCAGGAAATAAGCAACGTGAACAGCAGCTCTTCCTTACAAAGGTCCGGTTAACAACTAACATGACAGGACGGCTACTTCTATTAGTTCATCAGAATGAGACATCAATTCGAAGTGATGTTTTGTTTTGTAGTGAAGCTTCACGTTTAAGCCACAGACCCAATATGGTTAACTTATAGTGGCAAGAATAAATGTATAATTTGCCTATGTGTATTTAAAAATATTCACTTTTCATCATTTACCTTTTTTAAATAAGCCCCCGAAGGTCATGGTGGTGGAAATATTTTTTTTTGGAGCTACTCTTGCAGCCCGCCGCAAAACTACAAAAGCCGTAAGAGGCCACAAATTTACACTTTTTTTTATATGGCCTGTTTTCTTATGAGATGTTATTTTTATCATTTTTATGTCATAACAATACACCGTTTTGATAGCAATGTAATTTTCTCGAGATCACAAAACTCCAATTTTCCCTTGATAATGATTGAAAAAAATTTACCCGTAATCCTGCCGATCTGCGTCTCTCCGTCATCATCTGGTTTGGTCGCCGTGGGCCTCGTAGCTTGTCAGCGATGTAGTACACGAAGGAATCAGACTTTCTTTCATTGTGCCGGCGATAAAACTGTAGTCTTGGTAACTGCCTTAAATGGTGCACATTAATGTGAACATTGTCTGTAACAGCAAGACATAAAGCTATTTCAGCCTGTGTCAGGCCTTTACTGAACAGAAATGTAACATGCTGATCGATATATTCCTGCTCTTCTGACACTGCTGCACAGAATGATAGTCAATGACTTGCTAATGCTTTCCAGAAAACCAAGTTTTGTTATCTTGAGAGAATGATATCATTATTATAGGAAAACAGTGTTTCTATACATTGTATAACGGGCTGAATAAAAGATGTAAATCCGTGGTCTTTTAGGGCTTCCGTACAAAACTTTTGCATTCCCTGACAACATTGATTAAGGTTAAAATAATAAATATATATATATATATTTTAAATGTATGAAAATCTTTGAAAACTCTCCTTTTTTGTGCATTCTCTCTCTAGCCCTGTAGCTAATCTCTGGTTTGACGATCTTTTCAGCATTTGAAGAGTTTTCAGAATATATTTATATATATATTTATGTACATATATTTATATATTTACTGATAGAGATTTCAAAGCACTTACGTAAGTCGCTCTGGATGGGGGCGTTGTAAATGAAAGTGATCTACCTTGAGCTAATTCATTTACATATAAATGTGATTGGATAAACTGAAACAAAGGATCTGCTACAGAAGAATCAGTCAATGAACTATGGCCAATGAATTGTTTTCATATGTTTATTGTCTCTGCGCAATTATATTTTTCGAGTGCTCAGTTTGGTCCACTGAAACACCACATCTAGTTCATGTTGTGCCAGTTGTAAAATTTGCTGATTTGCAAGTCCAGGTCACAAAGCCCATAATTTTGTACAAAGACATCACTCTGGCATAAAACTTCTAGTTTCTAATTCTGTTATTTAGATAGATAAATGTTTGTAGGAGAATAGTGCTCCATATAAGCCCATCCAAAGATCTCCTTATTGGGTTATGGTTATTATTTATTTTCAATAAAAAAATTCAAGTCTTAAATGGATTGCATTGCAAATCATAAATATTTGTTATATTTATATTGGCTTGGCTTGATTATATTGGCTTCACCATTCAGACTGATGGACTGATAGCTACTAACTACCAAGATAAAGATCTCTTCGTGGATTATTTTCTCCAAAAAGCCATTCATTGATCTGGTTCAGCGCAGACAACAGCGACCCAAAAAAAAAAGAGAGGAATTTTTAAACGGATAAAGGGAAAAAGGCTGCCTCGTTGCCCAGGTATTTGTTGCTGTTTCAATTTTTTTAGCGTCAAGAAATGGTGTACAACAAACGAGAAGGAAAAACGCAACTAGTCCAAAAGTCGAAAGCTAAAAACAAGTTAAATCGGATTCAAAATTATGACTTGAATCCATGTTATTTTGATTCTTGCACAAAAAAATGGTATACGTGAAAAAGATCAATTTGAGCTGTCTGTCTAAACAAATTCGGACAAATTGGGTACTCGATAGAGGACATGAGTGAGTACTTGATTTCCTGCGGGTGAGCGCTGTTGATCTCGCAAACACTCTTTGTAGCCTGTTGTGTTTGCGCCCTCAGCGAAACTAAACACCGTCAAGTGTTTCGGTGTTATTCTCTCAGCTCCCACAGCATCACTGGAGGAGACATGACAAACATAATAAGTTCACTCAGTGAATCCCAAATGTTTTTTATCATGTGACTTTCACCAAAGCTGTCCTTGCTACCTTGCTGTAGTCCCTCCATAGACAGCGAAATTAAAATAAAAGGTATACTTGGTGAATATGAAATTAAAACTGCTGTGACTTAAAATATATCAGTGATAAGAAACATGCTGCATCTTCTGATGGACCTAAAACTGATAAAAAGGTAAATGTACAGTCTAGAGCACACAACACAAACACAAGTGTTTGTTACAGAGTATTGTAATATTTTAATAAAATTGTGGAAAAAAAAAAGCGTGAAAATTGGTTAATTGATACATACAAGACACCATGTGATGCTATGTGCTAGCCTTCTTGTTAGCTTGGTTTAGCAGATTAGCAGATCAAGCTAACTGTTCTATTTCACCAGAGGCAGCGCATATCTTCTTCTAACTAGTGAAACACAAACAAAATCACACACTAGTCAGTGTGAAAACTGTTGATTTGATTTACAAGTTACAGGCTTTGTATTAGCTTAACTAGCAGCGCTAATAAACTGTACTAGCTACTCTCCAGAGGCACCAGAGATCACTGCTACTCTGTTCTCTGTTCTCCAGCAGGATAAGATTGAATTTCTCTTCCATTTTTATGAGGCAAACTGTAACTACAGGTATTAAAGTTGTGCGAAGTGAAATGTAAAAAAAATAAATAAAAGTCCCACAAGCCGTACGATAGTTCAGAAGAATTATTCGAGCCAAATGTGTGGATTTGTCGCTTAATTGGGTCATACCTAACTTGGATAAAGTTGAGAAAATCTCAGCTGGCGTCTTTTGTCGCGCTGTCTCTTCTGTGGACAAGTAATAATCTTAAAGCCCCGTTAAACTTGCACAGCTTAAATCAGAGCACAATTAATGAGATAACGCACAGAGCCAGCCTACATGTGTTAGATGTGTTAGACGAGCTCATCCAGACGTGTCTGCTTTCTCAGACGCCCCCTGACGATCCTGGTTTGTTTAAACGCTACTATATGCCTGTGTTTTGACTTGTTTTGCTCGGTTTGACTATGAGTCATGAAAAAACAGAACAGTAATGAAACCTCTTCACACTTTCATCTGACCGCCTCCGTGTCCTGCACATCACTGTCATGTTGGAGCGGAGCTTAGATCACACACACACACACACACACACACACACACACACTCCCACAATGCGGAACCTGAATGACATCCAGCGCAAATCGTCTGTGATGATAAACAACAGTGGCCAGCAAAAAAGCAATTAGCGTGTTCATTAGCGGTGAGAGGTTTGTAACCGGAGCCATGTCGCAAATTTGCTATAGTCACCCTCATGGTACGAGGCGGTAAGTATGAAAAGGAGGTTCGACACCCTGGAGAGTGTTAGAGAAGACTTTGAGAATGACCAACTTATTCCAGTACTGCGAATCTGTGGACACATGACTAGACAATGAATGGAGGCGCTGTAATGAACACAACTGTAGTAGAAATGTAAACCGGGACCAGGTACCCATGAGACGGGAGCACATAGTTTTTACTCTCATGGGCCGTGTAATGAATCCTGAAAAAAAAAATCCATAGGTTGATTTGTGGAATGAATATAATTCTTGATTTTCATGATTTTTCCACCACCAATATACGTCTGACTATAATTAAGGCAAATGAGAAAAGTTCTGAGAGACAGCCGTATGCATGCTTTTGTGTGTCTGTGTGTATGTGTGTGTTCCTAATGCTACATTAAGCCCCCACCTTCGTGTTAATCCTTCATCCTCTGCATACTCCCGAGACTGCAGTTATCCTCACTGTCGCAGACAGGTGATGTGATATGATGGTCCATATAAGAATACCGCAGCACACACATACACACCCGTACACACACTGAGAGTGGATGCAGATTGTACATCCACTCAATAACTTATCTAAAAAGCTCCCAAAGCGTCACTTCTCTGACACATCCTTTTAAATGTTGTCTATATTGTATTCTTCTGCTTTATAAACTAGCCCAGTACTTTATTCCGTTTTGGTATCAATGGGAGACGACAGAACATAACAATCCCTAAAGTGTGTCCATACTGAAGAAAAAGCACAGAAGCGTTTTGACCACAGCACACACAACCAGCATGTCTACACGCTGTGCAGTATCACCTGCGGTTATTTCACTGTTCGTTTTAGAGCAGGTAAAAGATGATGCAAGTGCTTCAGACGCAGGAATGCGCAGCCCTCGAAAGAAATGCATGACATGACGGATTCGGACGAGAAGCACAGTCCCAGAGATGCACCAGTAATAAAGGCATCACCTCCGCCTCCCTGTGTAAAACCAGTCCGGTCTGAGTAAGGGATTAGATTAAATGTCAGCAACATTCTAAAACTAACCAATTCTTAATATATACGTACCTGATTCTCATCATTAATTTTACCCCCAATTTTCCCTGTTACGTGCACATTATGACTGCTCATTAAGCGTGAAAAGTTCAGCCAGATACAGCTTAGCTGGTGTTTGAGGACACGCTTGACATTTGAAACGATCAGTAATAAATCTTGTAAAGTGAGCGCATGTACAACCAACACAAGGAACTAGGATGAGTAATAGCCAATGAGAGGGCAAGAAGAGGCAGAAATGATGAAAATAACAATCATGTCCAGTACAGGCTGAGGAAATAAAGGGCAGCTTAACAAAGCTCTCTAAGACAGCAACTCGTAAGCGAGAAGTACTGTAGAGAATTGTGTAGTGTTTAGTAGTCTCCTCGCAGTCCAGTCACGGCTGCCCCGATTTCAAAACATAAATATTATTAAGCATCTTCAATGGATTTGCCAATATTTTCCAGGCCTGCATGACGCTGTAAAGTCTACTACAGAGACAACATAAAAGTTTTCATTCCAACTTATAAGATGTACAAGCCATGCCAGCCCCCATCTTCTCTCCAATGGCTTCTTTTGTTGGTTTTTTGTTTGTTTTTGGGTTTTCTTTTACTATAAAACACAAGCTGTGCTTGGCTATCATCCGCCACCTTTGTTTTTCTGTTTCTAAAGTCCCATTTCTTTAGGTGGGATTTTGTGACATCCCAGGCTTTGAGAGCTAGGATTTATGCATAATCTTTAAAACAAACAAACAAAAACACTGTCATTACATCTGTCATATCAACCATTTTCAAACATATAGTAGTAAAAGTACACTGCAATCCAATGAAAAACCATTTTACTTACACTAAAGGTCAATAAATTGCTTGCTTCTCTGTAGCGTTTTTTCTTGTGGTCTTGCTGTTTTATCCAGATGATAGAAACAGAATTAAAACATGGTTTAACTACAAAAAAATACAACCCATCTGTAATAGACTAATTCACTGATACTATTATTCATCAGTGTCCTACACCCATTTCCATGGTTACGCCAGGTCGCCGCTTCAGACATGCACCATTACTGGCTGAACGCTATTAGGGCAAAGATGAAGTGGCAAAGAAATTTGAAATCGTCAAAACTGTTGAGCCGAGAAAGAAGAAAAGAGTCATTTGATGAGCAGATAATCCATTCTGCTGGTGCTAACCCCAAGAACGTTATGGTTTTCTCGTTTCCTAGACGCAGCTCTAAATTGTTTGTTCATTCGGGTTAGTGCGAGAACGAAAACAGCTATTCCCCTTTTTCTACCTTTCATTTTATACAGATGACACGACATAACGTGACGTCTTCTGCAGAGTACAACTAACACCTAACACTTGTTATTTTTATGTTTACGACTCTGTTTTATGATTCTACGGTCATACCGTATAGATAACCTACACACTACGCTTTGTGGATGATTTTTGGAGAACCAATGACAAAAGGAGCTATGTAGGCTAAACCAAAACAACAATGACTTAATTTTCATAGATTCTGATTGTAAATTCATCAAATTTAAACAAAACTTCACATCACGAGAGGTTCTTGTAATTGGCTGTCCTAAATCTCATTGCTGTTTCTTGGGTAATTAGCATGATAAAATGATTGAATGAGTGTGTGTGTGTGTGTGTGTGTGTGTGTGTGTGTGTGTGTGTGTGTGTGTGTGTGTGTGTGTGCTGTTCTGTAAGAAACAAAAAATGAATGAATGAACGAATTAATGTTCTGTTCTATCCTATTAGTGGTGATTGAGGATAGCTTGTCTGTACTTACACTGACTTATTTAGTAAGTTTTAGGATGAATAAAATATACCTATAAATATAGCTACCTGCTGTAAGTAAGAAAACTATTATATTTTGGCTTAAATGGCTTTTTAAAAATCAGAGCACACTTCTGTAACTGAATATACTGTATTTAAGACATAATATTATTAATTTCGGTAAAAACAAAGGATTGAAGAAACCAAACCTCGTGTACCATCATTTACTCCGATAACACTTATTTAATTTCATGCTTTCATTATTTTGCTCTCATTTTTCAGGACACCATAAAGATTTATTTTGTATTCTTATCAACCTCAGACACAAGCACTTCTAATTCAGGTTCTCTGAAATGTTTTCCCTTTTTCCCCCTTGGATCTTGGATGACTAGTCTGAAGCACGGTTTCTTTGTATTGGCTCGCTCAAAAATTAAGGCATGTATTAAGTAAATTAAATGTTCAGAAGGGGAGTTTCATATGTACAGTATATGGCAGGAAAATTATGGACTAGTGTGCAGGAGTTTATATTCACACAGCTGATGATTCATGAGTAAGAGCTTTAATATATATATATATATATATATATATATATATATATATATATAAATAATATATATCATATATATAATATATATCATATATATCACCGTTTTCATGAAACAGACGCAGATTTGTTCATACGGTATATCTGGAGCTTGAATCTGCAGTCATGTCTGTGCAATTTTGAACAATAAATGCCAACATGTATGCCATAAATAATGTCTATATATTAATAATAATGTTTTCGAAGTCCAGCTTTAAAAACCATTTCGAAATGGAACTCTATGCAAAGGGTCCACTTCACAAATGTGAAGTTTTTTTAGCCCCCTTCTGCTTGATTCCTGCAGGCCAGGCCTAGGAATAGAGAATTGTCTCTGCCCCTGTGGAATCATGGGAATTCGAGGCCTTTGGCTGTCAGTCAGGGCTGCGCAATGGCACCGCTGTGCTCAGAAAATCATCACCCGCATTCACAGTGCAATAAAAAACCCGACATGATCCATCTGATGAGAGGAACACCCACGTCTCTCACTCTGTCTCTTTCCCTCTCTATCTTTCCCCCTCTCTCCTTCAATCCGATTCGATCTCCCTCTATCCCTGCAGATATCCATCTCCCTCTGTCAGCCTCAATTTAAGGCTTTTCTTTCCATACTCTCAGTCAAGGTCTCGCTGTCTACTGTCTGTCTTCGACGACTCTTTACAGTATGCTGTCTCTCGCGCAAACACACGTAGACACACACTCTCGCAGGCTATGAATATTTCATGCTGTGGAGACTGCTGGGTCGAAGACAGCGCTCAGCAGTTCGGGATTGCGTGCAAATATTTACTTCCTCGGCTGAGTGCAGGAGGGCAGGGGGCCAGCGGAGATCAGGTAAAGCTGTGCGCTCTTCAGACATGCGGACGCACTTGCAGCCGAAACATCGTCACGCTGGGCTGTGTGCTGGTGGGGGGGACAGGCTGGGGTGGATTGAAGGATAAAACTGTGTGTGCTTGTGCATGTGCGTGTGTGTGCATCGACATAAAGCATAAGCATGCTGGATGTATATGCCTGCTGAGAACGAAGCTCCGCCGCAAGTGCAGAGAAACATCAAAACACAATTAAGTACTGAGAGAGACAGAAAGACAGAGAGTGCGAGAGAAACCAGGAGACAGATTGAGTGACAGAGACGGAGAGGAAGAGTGCAAAGATCTAAACTGTTGTGACAAGCTAAAGTGCCTTGAAATCAACTGTGCGTTATATCAGTGCCATGGTTTCTTTCCCTCGCTACACACTGCTCTTTTGGTACCATTCCTCTCAACATATGCAGCACATCCAACCTTCTGTTTTCATACAAATGAGTGCATACCAGTGTGTATGACTAGTGAAAAGCAAGCCTGTTGTAATTAATTTCGCGAAAACCGACCAAGAATATCAATCTGACATGAATGGATTTCGATTTATTTTACCTCTCGTGGCAGACTTGAATCTAAGCTTTTCATGTTTTGCGAGGGATAGAGAGGATTTGTCAGGACAAAAGCACGTTGTCTCGCAAGAATCCCTTGCGCAGGCGTGTGTAGGTATCCACCATTTTGTTCTCTTTGACTCTCAGTCAGGCTAAATTGCCTTGATGACAAATTGAGTATGGGCCTTCTATCTTCACGGGAAGAAAAAGTCTTTGATTGAGAAACCACAAATTAGACCGGTGTAGTTAGTGAACGTTCTAATACAACTTCCTCATTCTGAAACGGCGGCGCATTTATTTCAGACCTTATTTGCAATCTGCTTTCAGAGCCAAGACAACTCCTGAGAAAATCAGAAAACCCAAACCACTATCTATTTGAAACATTTCAGAGGTTGCTCCATATGTGTGATATATGCATTGAATACAAACAGGCTCAGATTATCTATTGTGCATCATTTATATTCGGTGTGATTCGTCCTCGCTTCTTTCTCACTGGCATTAAATCAAGAGTGGCCCGTGCCTCTGATTCTCTCTGCCCTGCACAATGACTCCTGTGTGGCTATTAGACATTATTTATTCTTCCTTTCCTAAACTAATTCCTGAGACATGCATGAGGGTTGGAGACTGGCCAATAAAATCACGATTTTTTAATCCCTTCACCTTTAAGATCATGTAATATCGCAAAATGGACAGAATAAAGAAAGAAATGTAGGAAATGTTTCCCTAAACTGTTTTAACCTGTGCCAGCAGAAGTTGATGGCGATTTCATTATTACTGAATGACATGTCATAGATTTGATCTGAGTGCAGTTACATTTAACATATGCATTTAAGGTTGTGCAAGTAATCACTTATCAACAGTAGAAATGGTCAAGGAACAATGCTACAAAGTGCTGACACAGGAGACTCCTTTAAAAACGTTAAAGGTGCACTATGTAGGATTCAACCACCTGAATGCCCCTCCCTTACCCCTCCCTTTCCAAGCGTGTATTAGAGCGTATGGTGGCCGTCAGGTGCCCATAGCGTACTTCCAATTACTGTGCTAAAAAATAAGTATGATCCTCCATTTTTCAAAATTTTGGTTCTCGAACGTGTTAGCCAGCAAGCAAACACTGATTCCTCTTATTTCTGTCTTCCTTTCTTCTTCTTTGTCATTTTTCCAGTTCTTCTTTCCAGATTCACGCTGTCACGTGTAAAAACACGAGAAGTGTAAGACACTCTTTAGAGGTTTGTCCGCTCTGGGCTACTGCAGCAGCACAACATGGCGGATCTATAGATGTGGACCCGCTCCCTACGTAAATATAATGGGCTCGTTCTAAGCTTACAAAGACACAATGATTCATTGTTACAGGTAATTATCCATCCATCCATTATCTATAGCGCTTTATCCGTCTGGGTGGCGGGGAAGCTGGAGCCAATCCCAGCATCATGGGGCGAGAGGCGGGGTACACCCTGGGCAGGTCGCCAGTCCACCACAGGGCCAACACAGACAAACAGCCACACACG
>JAQQZR010000010.1:3190780-3212082 GCA_030068235.1 Notoglanidium macrostoma
CACACACACACACACACACACACACACACACACACACACACACACACACACACACACACACACACACACAAAACACAATCCACAATCTCCCACATGCCGCTTTCAGGTTCACATGGGGTGTGTGTGTCTTTGTTTGTGTGTGTATGTATAAATGTGTGTGTGTGTGTGTGTGTGTGCGCGCGAGTGTACCTGTATTTCATGATAAGAGCATGGCATGTAGGTGGGCTTCAGAAAATGTTTCAGGTTTCAAGTGAAACTTCCGAAAACATCTACACCTACACTGCCTACATCTCTGTTAAAGTGGGAAAAAGGGAATATGAGAGAAATGGCTGCCTCCATCCCTTTGTCTTTTTAATCTAACCCTATTTATTAATATAATAGCACAGCTCTCAAGGTTCATTTAGTCTTGTTCCAAATGACATTACATTATGATATTTCCTGATCATATAGATTTAGGTGATTTTAGTCAAAATGGTTAAAACAATCTCAAAAAAACAAAAAAAAACCCAGAGACATTTTTCACTACTTCTGTGTAAAACCCTTTCTCAGTTAATGATCTCAGTGTATAGTGTAATCCCCGCAGCTTTGGACCGATCACATGTATGATTGGAGGATTATATGCATGCTAAGCTGTTTATCTAGCTAACGTTAGCGCTAAACAATACAGTTGCGGTGTATTTTGGCATCTTCGGCTGCGGTCAAACAAACCACTGAGAATTTCACCGTGCGAACTTGAACTCGGAAACTAATCATGCTAGTTAGCTAGCTAGTTTTCAGTGCCATCAGTAAATATAACTAATGTGTTAAACATGGACTTGTGTAAATTTTCTCATTATTATGATACAAACGTAAAACCTTTTCTCGATTTACACTGAAAAAAGTGTAAGATCTCTTGAGCGGCAAGAGGACAACATCTATTTAAGGCGAGAGCACAGACCAACCCATAACTAATGTAAGACGAAGGAAGGGGGGCGGGGCTTCCTGCGGATCAGTTAACATCAGAGAGTTAACCACAAAACCAAACTCTCAATCATTCCAGATTTCTATGGCCATGGGCTAATGTTCGAAGGCAGACGTCCGACACAAACTGTGTAAAGATTCCGAACATCTATCTTAACTTCCTGTCCACACATCTTCAGATAAGCTTTCCCCTTGACTCTTGAACTTTTGCCAGGCACGGAAGGAGAAAGCGGGTATGAAATAAACCCCACAGCACGACCTCCAGTATTTAATCACCATCACAGAGAAGCCACTCTAAAGCACCTCTATCCCAGGGCACATCGAACGTCGAGCCCCCCTGCAGTCCCCATTTCCTCTGGTGCTTAAGCTGGAAATGCACATCAATAAAGTATCTCGGCACACACGCCCGCTCCTGTTGACAGTATTGATCCGGAGCTCCGGGGGTAGCTGCTGCGTGCGGATTTTGCTATCGGATTTTCTTTTTTTTTTTTTTAAAAAAAGAGGGAAGGCAGGTAAGGCTAGGTATTGAAGGCACTCGACATCCTTTGGAAATTATTAGATACTGGCCTGCGGGATGCTGCAGCAGAGCACTATGGGTGCTAGAAATGATGCGGGGAGATAAATACGAGAGCAAGCGTCTGGTTTTCACCTCTGGAAGAAGCAGGCAAGGTCACGCTTGGGTGATGGAGAAAGTGTGAGATTGCTTTCAGAAAGAGTGCCAATCGGCTGTGAGGATTGGTGATATGTAGCTGCTTGTTGTCGCTCACCTGAGACTGATGTTTCCAAGAAGGGAATTCAAATCTACAGAGGACAGATAAGAGGAGGACAGAGGAGGGTTCTTTTTGTCTTAATTCAATTAGAAGAGAGAAAAACGGTTTGATTCTCAGCTCTGATTTGTAAGGTGTCGATTAATTTCACAGGTTTTATATTGCTGCACGCATTCTAATACGTTATCATTTCCACAGCAGCGGTGTACGCTGAGAATTATATGATGGATGCGTCGAACAAAACGACATGGTGTTTTCTATTTAGCATTTTTTGGAAGGAGTCTCCAGTCTCAGAGCTTTGTAACAGTTTTCTGCCGCTGTCTTGATTAACTTTAAGAAAGAGAATAAAATGAGAGGCTGGTGAAGGAACGAACGTCTATAGCTGCTTTAAGTTATAAGTTATAAGTTATAACAGGAGCTAACTTGTTTCGAAGGGGCTTCTGCAACATTAAACGTAGCTATAAATGGATAAAAAAAAAAGAACGATGCGTGATTGTTTAAACAATAAAAGAATATGCTAGCAGTGGAAAATTGCCAGGATGCAAGAGGAAGTCCTGTAGTAAGAAAATAATGCTGGATGTTGGGTAAATTCACTCATATGTTGAAGCCGGTGTGTTACGGAAGAGCTCGACACCTTTAGTCCGTCTCTAGACAGTGCACCAATTAATGAAAAAGGTACTACCCATTTATTTATTTATTTACTTGCTTGTTTGTTTGTTTGCTTTGGGGGAATGGGAGTTTGCCATAAATATCTAATTTAGATGTTACTACATGAGAAATTTCACATTTAAATATTCATCAAAAATCCAAAGCAACACATTCAGTTGAAAAGTCGCATCGGCTATGATTTCACTGCGTCTCAAAAATATAATCAAATCAAAAATGATTTGAGGCCTTAATCCTCAGATAGATGTTCATAAACTCAAGGTTTCTGTTTTCTCGGTTGCATTTTGGAATAAGGACCTTTTGGAATAAATTGTGCCTATAAAAGCACTTTCAATTTTTACTTGAGTAAATGTGTAAACAGATTACTTTCCATCATTCAGTCACTTCGGTACATTTTCTCTCTATGCGATTTGGTGGATGAGCTCCTTGGCGCACAAGTCAAACAGTCAATTAGATACCCAGTGCGAAAAAAAACAAAAAACACAACCCAATAAACGTTCAGAAAACCATTTTGAGGTTCAGTTTTAGACATACGGGGCTATTTTGTTCCAATACTATATATATTTTAATATATTACTTTTTACAAATGCTTCATTTCCGTGCCTATGTTCACACTGTCCAGACATCTACACTGTTTAATTCATATTTGGTTACCACAACTTGAAAAAAATTACACAGTTTGTTGATGTTTTTATAAGCGTTTTATAGCCTTTTACATTAATAGTGTGCAACAGCAACAGGACTTCACCTCAAGTCAGGATGAATGCTGCTTTTGCCCTTGGGTTTGTCCCAATAGGTGCTAATGTTAACTCAATTTGGGAGCAGAACGACTTTGAAAATGCCACTTCTCAGACAGATTTTGAATGTCTCACCCACGTCAGTCCTCACCAGGCGCCTTCATTTCTCACTACAAAAAAAGCAGCTGGGTAAAAGGGGAAAAAAAAATAAATAAATAAAATACACCTGTCTGGGAAATCTGCCACTGTGTTGCTAAGAGTCCAAAAACAACCTCAGCATCACAAGAAGTTACCGTGCGTCACCTTGAAGCGTCAAATTCAACTTCCAACTCTAATTGACCTTGAGGGAGTGGTCCCGAGTTCGCAGCGACTGAATGGATTCGCAACACGGCCCGTATTTTAAGCCGACCTCTCAGATGAAGCCTTAGCTAAACGAATACCATAATTACTCCAATGTTTCTCAATTCAACAGGCCACGCCAATGACGGAATAAATCCACGCACAGGTCATCAAAAGCCGACGTTTAATCGATTCTCACTGCGCCCATCAAAGCGCCTACCGCTCCGCCTGGCTGCCTGCGCCGTTGCCAACTCATCAGGCCACTACAGAAAGAAGCCGCCCTGCTGTGAACAGATCTCAGATCAGCGTCGACAAAAGCTAAATATTAAAGGAAGAGCCCATCGATTTTTCATAATTTTATATCTGTTTACGTGCAGTGAGACGAGTCGATATGCCGGATGTTTATTGGAGATGCTGCATCGAGCAGTCTCAGTCCACTAGCAAGAATTGGTTTTTATTGACTTGGTTTATTAACTATTTTTAGGAAGAAGCAAATTGAGCCAGAATGAGGGGGTTTTTAGATCATAAGGTATTAGAAAACTATATGTGCAAACTTTAAAAAGTGAAGCAGATGGTATGTGAAGGATATTCAGATCGATAGTTGCTTCTTATAGGTTTAGTATGAGCTCTGTGTAAGACTGAAAGACAGAATATATCAAATATAGGATATCATACTACTTCAAGAAGAGGAAAATTATATACAGAATGGAACAAAAGTACGTATACAGTACTGACCAGATCAAGGCATTTTTATTTTTACTTATTTATTATTATTATTATTATCCATATTTGATTATTTACTGTATTATTTTATATAGGAGTTCATTCTTCAAGCATTCCAGGCCATTGATGCTAACCGGAATGTGTGTGTTGCTGTGCGTCTCAGTGTCGGATACAGCTTCCAGGGATGCCGCGACATTAATGAAGGACATTTCGAGCACCAGAGAGAGTAAACATTACGCGAGAAATAATGTTTTAAAGTCCGAGCCTTGTTCTGTGTTTCCGGGTTTCCCGGTTCTTGTTATGGATTATCATGTTTTAATGTTGAATACCGATGCTTTACCTGTGCTATGGATTTTGTCCCGAAAGAAAAACACGCCACGAGGTCAAAAAATTACAATGACATGTGAGTGGAAAAGGTACAAGCAGTAACCTGATCCTAAACCTAACCTTTTTCATCCTTTAACAGAAGCAAATCGTACAAACTTTATTTAGTCCCAATGACAAAGTGTCATTGAAGCAGTGATGAACTCGGTCCTCACTTTATATACACCTGAGGTGTGAACTGAGGAACTTTTGTCATTAGCCAGTATGAGAATAAGTATTAAGCCTCATCTCCTACCAGGCCAAAAGGGCAGCTTCTGCTTGCCCCATAAAGCCTTGTGGAATACATGGCTGCTCTCCTTTGCTCCGTCCACGCTGTCGAGAGGCAGGGAGGTCACGGAGAGGACGGCAGAGTGACGGCAGCACAACACGCTCTTCCATTTCCAGGTTTTGTCACGGTTCCGTCTCTCTGCATGACCAGTTTCCGCGAGCGGCTAATCTTCTTCTGCCCCGAGGCCACAGAAGGCTCTAGAAATCATAACCGGTGTTCCCTGTGCTGCACACTTCCACCTCAATTGCACAAACTCTAAATGATCAAAAATTAGAAACTTCCTAAGCTGCCATATTTCCATGAATCATACAGCTGCACAACAATCGAGCTGAAATTAATTCATTTCTGAAGGAAGAGAAGAGCGCTTCATATCTGTGCAAGGATAACAAAATCAGATAATCAGTAATCTAGCACCATTTTAATAATGTAGTCATTATTTCCCGACACCTGACGTCTCTTGCAGCTCTTTTAGATGGGAACAAAGTCATCAAAACACAATATAATAAAAGCTCTGTTCGACATCTCTCAGTGCCATTTTCTTTTCACACTGTGTTTTTTTTTTCTTTTTCCACCACCCAAAGGAACAGACTGTTGAAACGATAAATTATGGTTGTGTAATTTTTACAATGAGTAGAACAAACACCTTTAACAATCCCCAACACACACACACACACACCACAATCCTCTTTTATGTGGTGCTCACCTGATGTCTTGTGACACAATGTGGCTCGTAGTTTAATGGAGTGCTCCAATTAAAAGCCTCCTTCAGCCTGACCTTTTTGAAATGACTTGGGAGGAATCAAGACAGTAATTAGACCTGTTTCTGCGTTCGTGTTGATATGTGAGCTCGTTACAAAGGACAAAAACACGTGAAACAGGAACGGGGCGATTAAAACAGATGGCACAAGATGTTTGTTGCGTTTGTTCACCGTTTTGCTGTATTAAAAATAGATTTGAGTCACTGCCGAAAGGACACACAGTACAAATAACGGAATGTTTTATTGATATTAATTTCACTAACATCAAGACACCTCTGTAACTGAGCCTCTGTATCTCAGCTTCACAGCAGCCTTCTGTGTGACTTCACAGCATCATGAGATGCACAGAAGGGAGGCAAACCTGTCATTTCATTGCACAGAAAGCGGTCATTAGTACACTTCAAATGCTTTCCTGCGGCTCAAATGTTTGCCGGAACCTCCGATGTCTCCTTGCCACCGTGGTGTACGAGCCTGGAGGGAATAATGGGTTTATTTCATAATTGGTGTCACGTTTACGAGTGTCCAAGTTGTTCTTGAGGTCTCCTAAGGTGTTTTTCACACTCACACTCGAGTCAGCACTCACAATTGATTCTGGGTTCATTGTGGAGGTCAGGGCTCATAATCACAGGTTTGCGTGCACACAGATGATTTCCTTCTCCATTGAGCAATTCCATACATCAATTTTTGGTTGCTGTTTTTTTTTTTTTTTTTTAATCCTTGCCCTTTGGTACTAATATTCAAGCTGCAAAGAAAAATGCAATTTTTGCTAGGAGAAACAACAACAAAGAGCAGTGTGGATTGATTTGGCCAAATTTCAAATCATGAAAGTGACCTTAACATTCATTCATTCATTCATCTTCGTTATCCTGGTCAGGATCGTGGTGAATCCGGAGCCTATCCCAGGAATACCGGGCATGAGGCAATGCATGAGAATCCGGTGCATTTACACACTCATTCATATATAGGAGCCTAGATGTGTGAATCCAATTTGGCTCCATCTACCAGTATGTTTTTGGGATGTCGGAGGAAACCAGAAAACATGGAAACATGCATGTGAGGAAATCCACATGGATACATGAAGAACTCCACAATAACCCAAGCTCAGGAATGAACTACGTTCCCTGGAGCTGTGAGCAGCACCTTAGAACCCGATAGCATGAAAACTTTCACAACTTTGAACAAGTCCAAATGGCTGATCCATAAACATTCCAACACCACCATTACACTCATCATCTCATAGATGCCTATCTAACCAAACCAAGTCTTTGCTGATTATAATCTGAAACTTCGAGTCCAATGTTGGCACCAATGTCTCCATTACTTCTACGCTGGGTTTCTGAATAATGACATCAAAACACCAGAAAATGGTGAGTAAGAAAAGAAGCTCTTTTGCTTTTAGGAGTGAACCCTGATCATCGTGTATTATTGTTTACATGTTTTCTCCTACCCAAAAAATTAGCACCAGAATCACTAAACACATCAGAAAGATTTCAGTGTGAACATACAGCGTATACACACAGGGCGGTTTTCCTTCAAGCTTCGTATTTCTGCGCGCGTGTGAATTTGCAGAAGTGACACTGTTTTCAATATCAATCTGATCATGCAAAATGTGTAGGAATTTTTGGAGAATTTGTGAAATTTACTCTGAATATCTTTCCCCAAACGCTCCAGCTGCTAAACCCATTAATTTACCCAATTGCTAACCCAAACTGCGAAAGCGTTTCATGACAAATTCAAGCCAAAATGATCGCAAACTCCAAAGGCATGTCTGATCAGCTTCAAAATTTAACACTGATAACTTTTCCACATCTGTCATGCGTTCCTGTTCCTCTTCTTCCCTTTTCCTCAGGCTCATTGCCTCTGTGGGCTCAAACTCATTACGGTGCCGTCTCAGCCCTGACCACTGTGATACAGGTAGGGTGCGCTTCAATGCCCTCTCCTTCAATTATCAACACCAACCTCTTTTTTAAAAAAAAATCCTGAACCCTTGAAGAGGTTCCTGACAGCCACAAACAGCTACATCTCATCCTCCTGAAGGTGAAGTGGAGAGAAAAAACCTGAGCAGTAGGAGATTTAAAAGTTAATGTGGCGTTAGCAGCATTACTACACATGCTTCTGTTTCTCAGGTTTCTGTTTCTCACATTGCTCTTTTCTGGGACTCGTTCCCTACTTTAGCACATTTGACAAGCTTAATTAAGGTTTAACACTTACTTGATTGGTTGAATCATGTTTGAAGCACAAAAAAAGAACTGCCGCCAAGAGTTGCCCATGGGTGTTGTGCCACGGTTGCTCAAACTTTGCAAGAAGTTTTCCTTTTTGGTTTTTTTATTTTTTTTGGAAAACAAAGCCTGAACATAAACTAGCATCTCCACTACAGAGTGACAAGAAGAAGCTTGGCCATGAGACGCATCGCACCTCGTAGATTAAAACCATCATTATATATTTACTTCCAAGGTCTCCTTCATGCGAGACACATCCAAGGCTTTTTCTCCCATTTTGATCTCGGTGTCTTGCATGCTGATGACCTGGCGTTTTAATTAAGAGCTACTTAATGAGTTTACGGATGGCTGGTGCTATGTGTTTACCCAATACCAGAGGGTTTGAGAAACAGCGGCCTCGTCTGGATAGTGCTCAAGGTGACCGCTGTCATGAAAGCAACAACTTCCCTTATGAAAATCTGTCATCTGTTTAATTAATGGTGGAATTTGATCACTAAGGTCAAAGACTCAATTCCCTGCAGACTCACGCTGCTCAAACACAACTTTAAGTGCTGATCCCGACTTCAGCGTGGAACACAGCTTGCTAGGAATTTCTTTCTTAATTGCACTTCAGGTTCATCCCCTGAGTGAAAGCATCTGCTGGGAATTGGGTCTCATCTCATGTTGGGTCGCAACTCTCAACACGAGGACTTGTTTGTTTTATAACAGGAGTGAACTGGGACGGGGAAAACAGTCTGACCTGATATACAGACCTCCTATTGTGCTGGAGTCCTGAAACTCAGGACACATTTCTTCTAGAAATATCCAAATCCTCACCTACTTGACATGCAGCCACAGTGAGTAGAATTTTTAGTCAGTAGAACAAAATTCCAGATTAGCGTCCTAAAGGGTTATTTCGTCTGTCAAACAGGACATTACACCCTTGTAGAGAGGGCCTAAAGAAGTGCCTTAAAGGTCCACGATGTAGGATTATATATTGAATAAGTACACTTATGAAATTCATTAGTGTATAATGACCTGTAACTACAAATCGTTGTGTTTTCGTAAGCTTAAAACGGGTCCTTTATATCTACATAGGGAGCGCGTCCACCTCTACAGAGCCGCCATGTTGCGCCGCTACAGTAGCCCAGAATGGACAAATGTCTAGAGAGCGACTCCTGTGTTTCTAGTAGTGGCAGCATGAATCCAGAAGAAAGCACCTGAAGGAAGACAAAGAAGAAGAAATGAAGACAAGGAAGAAGAAATAAGAGGAATCAGTGTTTGCTGGTGCTGGCTAAGAAGTTTGAGAAAAAAAAAATAATAATTTTTTCTGAGAAAAAATGCTTTCGGGAATCCTTATTTATTCAAAGAGCCCTTAAAGAAAATCATTTTCTCTAGGACTGTAGGTAAATATGTATAAAATGTATAGAAAATGTATTAACACTTTCCATAGATTAATATCGGTGCATATTAAACTGAAAAGTAAGAATCCTGTTTTACAGTCGAATTTTGAAAAAAAATAAAATAAAAAATAAATAAATAAATAAAGCATTATGTGTTTATATAAGAGCAATACATTGGGAACTAGAGAGCACGAGCCGATTAAAAATACATTTCCCAGCTCGATATAGAATATTTCAATCTACAAGAGCATCAATGCAGGAAATACATTTTAAAATCTCAAGAACCGAGAAGCACGTGTTCCTTTTTCTACAGCAGAGTGGATAGATACTTGATCAAGAGATTGTGTCAACACGCCAACACACACACACACACACACACACACAGATTTAGAAAGAATAAAAATAGATTTTGATTTTGACACAGGAGTTCTATTTTTTTCTCACACCCGGAGCAAGAACACCAGGGTGTTAAAAGCGTACAATCAATGTGAGACAGTCCGAAACATGTTTTTATCATAAGTTATAAACTGGAGGGAGTCATGGATCAATGTCACATGCAGCAGTGGAAATTCAATTTACAAACCCTCGTTGCTTATGGAGGGAAGATATGTACCTCTGGGGAAAGTGTGTGAATGAACAAGAATGTTCATGAGTGTGCGTGTGCGCGATGCTCTCCTTCTCTACAGATCCTCAGAGAAAGCTATTTTATATTCATTAGCATAATAAGGCACCTTTCACCACGTTACATTAATAAGGTTCACTAAAGTCTTGCCTCAGTAGCCAGTAAGACTCTATTCAATGGAAAGTCCCAAGCCACACAATGGCATCTAGTCAGGACACGGTGAAGCCCGGGGCAGTCCATTAGCTTAATCTTATTTGACTTTAGACCTATTTAAGGACCTCATAAAATTGAAACGATCTCCTTTTGCCATTGAAGCAGGAGTCTCAATCGTTCTCTCGCCCTCTCACTTCCTTCCTCCGTTCCTCCGTTTTGTTCTCTCTTTCACAGGCACGATGTTTGCATTATCTCTATTCCAATACCCAGTTTGTTCTCTCAGCACTGGCTGCTCACAATCGAACCGCATTGAACCCTGTGTGATGAATCACTCTGCCCATGGCCTATTTGTTCCCGCACTACCCTCCTATACTGTCAAATAAACTACGCAACACGACACGGAAATCACACCGGGAAACTAAGCTGTGTGCCTGACTGTGGCCTGCTGGAGGAATCGATGGATGCGATGTGATACAGATGGCGGAGAAAATCTGATATATTACGTTTAATTGGAGCAAACAGAAAAGACCTCTTTATAAGCGTTCCTGATTTTCCTCCAACTGTCTGTATGACAGGAAAGGACAAATACAGCCAGAGGCAAACGGGGGTTTGGGGAAAATTTGTGCTGGACCAGATAATCTGATTTCCTTCAAGTTATCTCAATATTTCAAAAAGACTAAAGTTTAACAAAAAGTAAGGTTAGGGTTCGAATTTCTGCCATCATTCAGAATGAGCAGATTATTTGTTCTCAACACATACAAATACGAATACAGACACGGGGTGCATTTTTTTTTTTTTTTTTCCATTTAAGTTTACTTTTATTTTAGAAACCTTGCCAGAAAGGATCACAGGGCACCTGGTTAAGACTACAGGTGTGCGTACATACAGCACTCATACGTTCATCCTTAGTAACTGCCTGGTCAGGGTTGCAGTGTATTAAATTAAAGGTCCACTATGTAGAATTCAACCACCTGAACGCCCCTCCCTTTCCACGCGTGTATTAGAGCGTACGGTGGCCGTCAGGTGCCCGAAGCGTACCTCCAAGTACTTACATTCACACTCCCTTGCTTTTTCTGTGATAAATAATAAGTATGATCCTCCATTTTTGAAAATTTGGGCTCTAATCAAACACTAATTCCTCTTCTTTCTTCTTCCTTGTTGTGCTTCCGGTGCTTCCTTCCAGATTCACGCTGCCACTTATAAAACCATGAAAGTGGAAGGTGCTCTCTAGAGGTTTGTCCATTCTGGGCTGTGCAACATGGCGGCTTTTGTAGAGGTGGACCCGCTCCCTATGTAGGTATAAAGGGCTCGTTCTAAGCTTACGGAAACACAGTTATTGGTAATTATACACTAATGACAACATACTTATGAATACTATATTCCATTTCTGCTAATAGACATCCTACATAGTAGACGTTCAAGCTATTAGTTTGTTTAGAAAATATCACAAGTAGATACTAACAAAAATATCTGGGCAAGCAGGATTTAAAAAACAGTTTTACGCACATCACTAGGTTGAGACCAATTATGAACTGGAGTGATGTGGCTGAGGTTGAGGAACTGTCAGAGCTAGAATTCACACACCATGCTAACATCGCTTGACACTTCATTTTTTCCTATTGTCTCCTGAAGGATAGTGGAAATGGAAATCAGATAGTGGAAATCTGATTACGGCTACAAATATGGATTTTGGGAGCATTAAAGAGATACAGATATAGTGGTTTTGCATTACATGCCCATCGATTGAAATCAAACAAAACCCAATCATATTGCTGGAAGTTTTTTAAATTAACAGAAGTTTCTCCAGACTCAAATCATTTGTAAAAATAAATCAATCGAATAAAAATGTACCCAAAGAATGTCACAGAAGGTTACGTTTAGGGGTTAACGTTCATATAAAGCATGACATTTCATACTGAATGAGGTGCGCAAATGATATGGCTGATGACGTGCACGTTTGATCTGAAACACAAACTTCCAAGCAGGTTACAGAGAACTTTCATAGCCGATCACGGTTCCGTAAAATCAAATCCAGTGCGTTCCATTGGTTCTTTTTAGAAATGCTAACGAAGATGAAATCGAGGTGTACTGTTCAATCAATTAATCAACAGGTTTTCACATTTATTTTTAAACTAACTGCTCAGCCAGTAGCTTGAGTAAGCTCATCGTTAAATTTTTTCTTTTTGCAAGTTTTCCTGTTAGTTCTATTAATTCAGGGATAGGCAGCTGATATTACGACCTCCAGCCGAGCTTGGCGCCAAGCCTGGTACGACTGCTCAGACCCCCTGATGTACTGAAATGTTCAAGCGCAGCTCCAATCTGGCCAAAAAGCTTCAAACGGGAGTGGAAACAAATTGGCCCGGACGTCAATAATCAGGGAGAGATTAGTTCAAATGGAGTCCGTTATCTCCGAAAGGAAATGTGTTCGGATTAAGTCTTAAAATAAGTGAGAATAAAACATGACAGGTCATACTGACATGAAAATAATGAACGCCGGGGTGTTGCGAGATGGATCATGTTCTTCTATAACAGCATGTTTTATTCCTTTTATTACACAGCAATTAGATTTTTTTTTAAATGATTAAAAGAACCACACATATTACTTTTTATGCATATAGATACAGGACTAACAAAACTGCAGCAGATAATAACAATGACTATACAACATGTACAAGGACAAGCTGGGACAGGACGGAACCAAGAAGGAAACAGGGTCTGTGACAAGATTTAAACTGTTCATAAAGCAAAATTAGTTAAAGCCTCATTGTTAATTCCTCATTTTCCTGATCATTTTATGAAACACTTGTGTGACCTAGGCCGAGCCAAAGACTCATGACAGGCCAAGCACCGTCGAGCCTGGATGAGAAAGCAGGCCAATTTTCAACTAATAAGCACCTCTAACCATTTTGTATCATTGTAAACTAATCGATATAGTATATTAGGCACTAAAAGACCATCTGTAGATGGAGTAACTGTCACAGCGGTAGCGAGGACGGTGCAGCCTCCATACGATTTATGATCGGCATGACAAAGGAAATTGCTGTAATTATATTACACCGGGTTCGGGTGCAGCAAATCACATGTAAAAGCGAATCCAAATTAAAGTAATACAAATCAGAAAAGCTTGTGTTGGTGGGCGGGTGAGGGGTTTCTACCAGCATCAAATGACAGAAGATACACAAATATTTCACCCATATTCAATTTTTGTACCAAAATCAAATTAGAGTTGATTTTTTTTTGTTGTTGTAATGTTTAACACACAACAGAATTACAGAAGCGAGTTTAAAAACATAACTCTATATTTTATGTATCTGATATGCCTGAAATTGGAAAATATATGGACCCTTTTGAACATTCTAATGCTAGGGTTAGGGTCAGTAAATTGCTCTTTAAATCTTTCGAGTGCAATGAGTTACTGTTGTGTAGGAAGTGTGTATCGTCGATAAACCAAGCGTATAAATGAAATCTGTATCCTCGCAATCAGAAGATTTGAAAGGAATGCGAAGAGAAAAAGGTTCCTTGATATAAAAAAAAAAGTTGTAATAAAGATACAAATCTCACCACTCATTATGTGATGTGATATCACTTAAGATGTTCAACTTTTAGAAAAGGAAAAGTCAACAATCTGGAGGCCACGACAAGACCTGTGGATTGTCCTTGAACTGTAAAAATATTACAGTAGAAAAAGGAAAAAGGAAAGCCAAACGTGACCCACCTTTACAAAACATGGGTCAATGTCTCGCAACCAACAAACATATCGTGAACAGATTTAATAATAACGTATATATTGAACATGAATACCTGTACTCACGTAGTTCATTCCGAATTATGGTTAAAAAACAAACACAGTAACAATGCAGAAATATTTGTAGGAAAGTTCTGTAATGGAGGGTCACAGATATGATAACCAGCATACATCTGGAATAAAAAAAAAAGACAGTCGTTTGGATTTTTATATTTTTTATAGATTGTTTTAATATTTAATTGCGCTAGGTCACCTTAGTTAGGCATTATTACATTACTAGGCTACTTTTTTTCTGTGAGAGAGACAGAAAGTGAGAGAGAGTTTGTTTTTCTTTATCTCCCTGTTTGTAATGTCTGGTTTGGATGTATGTATGGGTACAGGAGAGGAGGTGCAATGCTTTTGAAGTGTTTACCTTATTGTTATGACTGACTCTGTGTGGCTGGGCTTTATCTGTGTCTGTGTGAGAGAGAGAGACAGACAGACAGACACTCAGTCCCATGTTTGTTCGGCCCAGTTGTGGCTGGCTAGGCTTTGTTTGCTATTGTTTTGATCGCTGGGGTTTCCCCTTGGGGGTCAAAATGGAGGAGATAGAGAGTAAGAGAGAGGGAGGAGAGTCTGCTGTGTTTTCAGGCTGAAGAGAAGCGAGTTAAAGCCACTAGCGTGCCAAGTGTTCCCTCTGGATCCCCTGCCTGCTGCCTCCATCTCACTCTCCACTTAGTGCATGGATGCGTGAAGAGGCGAGTGAAGACACAGTGTTTCTCCTATCACTATTTCTCTCTCTCTCTCTCTCTCTCTTTCCCTCTTCCCCTCTGGCCCATCCTATCTCTATCTTTCTACTGAGCTCTTCAATCTCTCACCATCTCTCCATCATCTTCTATGATGCTAAGCCCCCAACTGCACCCCTCTCTCTCTCTCACACACACATCTTCTCCACCTCTCATCTCCAAACAATCCTGGAGTGAATTAGTCCTGCTCCAGGCCTCTAAAGTGGACCTCACAGGTTACCTTAAAGCTTTTTAACTCAAAGCTTTGTACTGACGCAGGGTGCGACATCTAAGAGCAAAAGTAGAGAAGTAAATCCATCACAGCACGTTCTCTGAAACTGGTATTTTTTATAGGGTTTTTTGGGGCTGATTGTAATCTTCAGTCAATACGGATCATTATTAATGCTGTTACAGGAAATAATCGATAACACGGAGTTACTGTTTCAACCCGGAAGACGATTATTTTCCTAAAGCTCCGACAAATTACAAAATCTTTTAATTACAATCATTTCATGGCAGAAACATCTGAATTTGCATCTGAAATCAAGCGTTTCAATTATTTATTTTTGTATTTTCTAATTCAATTGCTGACGGTCAGTTACATCTTTTGTCATTTATCAATTCTTCTCATGATCCATAGTGAAGAAAATTACTATAAACTATAATGCTTTATATGTTAGCACGTCTCATGATTGGTCACACACTACACCACATCATAACGAATAGTGCCATTTGTGCTCTGACAGGTTTATACTGTTGTTATAACATTCTTATACAGCAAGTCATCAGGAGTCTACATCAAGGACAAAAAAATAAATTGATAGTTAGTAGTTATTGGTTACAGGTGTATTAAAAATGCAATTGTACTGATTATATGTAGTCATTTGTACTTACGTTTTAATGTTGTTCGATGAAACAGCTATTGCTTTAACATCTAATACCTTTTAAGACACAAAATAACTTTTAAGATTTAAAAATGATTATTAAATCAATATATTGAACCAAATGAATGTATGTTTTGCATAATACTAACGTTTAACTGATAAAAATCTAAATGTTAATTTTTGTTTCAAATAAAAACTGTTGATTTCTATACAATAATAATAATAATAATAATAAAGTATTATACTTAAACATTTTTGTTTAGAAAGTAAATTATTTTTTAATTATAAATGTAGATCATTTTTAAAATGTTAAAAATATTATTAATGACATTATTATTTATTTATAAAATTATTTATTTTTGTTTGCTGCTCTATCTATCTACCTATCTAACATAGACATCAGGACTTTATCAGGCTCACTGTGACATAGCTAATATATATACTAAATGATGTGTTTTTTTTTATTAAAACATTATACTAAAATGTATGAACTAAGAAACTAGAGAAAAATAAGATGTATCTCAGATCTGAACTCATATTAGGCATAGTAGCCATTGCAGTCACCCTTCAGGACTGTACATCACACCAGCCTGAAGCTAATACACATCCATCTATCCATCATACTCATTGTTTGATTAGGTCATCCTGATGCTAATGAGTCTGCAACACTCTACACTGCAGCATAACAGGTGTAGTTCTCTCTGTGATTGCTGCTTGACACTGATAACATCTCTTTCAATCATCTTTCTATCTGTAAACGCCTGAGATAAACACACTGAATAGAGCCTGAGCGACAATACAATCAACCTGCATTTTAATTCTAAATCCAGACCTTATTTACAAAATTTACCACAAATTATATAAAAATGTGTTTTAAGACTTATCGCAAACACATTGAGAAAAACAGCACTGGCAGACAATAAGCACATTACTGAATCATAAGGGAGAGTCAGCGTCTAAGAAAACGCCACATCAAAGTTTGTGAAGATAAAAATTCAACAGCTAATTTACTCCTACTTGTCCCTTTCGATTGGAATCAGCTTCAATAGCAGAGCGATTACGAGAAGAGGCATGTGTGAAAGAGAAGCTTAATTTGATGACACAATATGCAGGTGCACACACACACACACACACACACACACACACACACAATCGTAATTTGCGACTCTGCTGCGCTAACAGAACACATGTTGGAAGCAAGTAAAGAAAAAATAAATAATTAAGATGGAAGTTGTCGACATACTCAGATTCCTTACTCAGACAAACTCTACAATGTATGTAAGTATGAAAGATAAGTTGCAAAAGTATAATAAATGTAAAAGTTAATTTAGCTTTTAAAATGGTCAGTTACCATAGTTACATTTTTTTCTTTAAAAAAAAAAAAAGAAAGTGGTCTGAAGTGAGGTTTGTACAAATTGGAACAAACATGATGTGACTGGATTCCATTCAAATTCATACAAACAGTTTCAAATGTGCAAATCTGAGGCTTTTGTTAAGTTTGACTCAAATATCAGCTACAGCGAGCTTACTATGTTACAACTAGCCTACGTTTTAACTAGCAGGTTTATTGTTATGATGATAGCTTTCATGATACAAAGTAAAATGTACTGTAGATAGCAACACAAATTATTTATAGCAATACATATCAATATCATAGGGGGAACACAATAAGCTGTAGCTGTTAGATCGGTGACCTTCCCAGGGTGCACTGCACCCTAACGCCTGAAATCAGCTCGGATTGGCTCAGGTTTCCACGTGACCCTGATGGATAAGTGGTATAAGATAGTTGACGGACGGACGGACAAGCTGTAGATGAGTCAATTGATGGGGATGACCTGCAGCAGAATATCTTCTTTGATGATAATTGCACTGACCTACCATTTAGTGAATTATCATTCATCTTGAGGAAAACGGTCAGCACGCAGTTGCTTAATGCTGGAACAAAAGTTGCTTTCAAAGTGTAAATCCATGCGTATTTGCCTTTCTAACCCCAGTGAGAGTTTGAGAGCTTGATTTGAAAAGGAATTTGTCAATAAACTGCTTGACACGTCACTACGTGAATGGAGAATTTGTTGTAGCGAAGGGACGTCACCGGAAGCTTAATTCGCCCACCCTGAACAGCTCTGAGAGGAAAGGTCAGACAAAGAGCAATTGCAAAGACCTCATGAACCTCCATTGCGCAAAAACAACCCCAAGTATATCCTGCTGGGATTAAGGTTATGAGGTTACCAACCAGGACATCCAGGTGACTGGTGACCAGGTCACTCAAAAAACCCATTCGAGCTTGGTCCAAAATGGCTATAGGGGCTCAGCACATGCAAGATGAAGGGCTCAGGTCAGGTTTAAAGCCAGTCAGGGTGCAAGCAGTCTTACATGGACTACAACCTTCGAATGGAAAGTTCCTGATACCGTCTGATACCAAGGCACCAAAAAAAGAACCTGTTCTCCAAAAGGAACCATTCAAATCTAATCAGTAGAACATCTTTGAAATGAAGTAAGTAAGCATTAAAAGTCTTAAGTTAAAGAACCAACCGAAGAAAAGTTACAGTATTAAGTTAAGGCGATTTGTTGCCTCCTATTATTGTATGCCGACTGAGTCTGGAACATCTAAATCCATTAACAATAATTCATCAAATATTTAAGTTAATACTTTGCTTGCTCAAGGCTGATTTATATCCTTCATGACGACATGGACTTGCCATGTCCAGACTGCATTCATGAGCAAAATAGGTCTACATTTAGAATTTCCTTTTTTGTTAAAACTAGCAAAGAAATCTTGTGAGCCGGTAAATGTCGCATAAAGTTGCATATTAACAAACTGAAGTAGGTGAGTTCAGTGCAGATTCTCTAACCTCCTAAATAATGAAATAGATTTACCTCATTTTATTTCTACTATTATTACCCATAGGGGAGAAATGTCGTGTTTTTGCTCCTGGGTCTTATATTCATTTTATGAGCCTTTTCCTGCTTGTGACTCGCAGGAGCCGGGGGAAAATAATTGATTGTAATTGAGCAGTCTTGTCCCTTTGGTAGTTGACCTCCCTTTGTCAATAATTATCATGTCACCAATCACTACTTCAAATGTCTGACTTTCTTCAAGAAGAGACTCCAGCGTTGGCTATAAACCATCATAATGGCCTGTTTCTGAGGCAGTATTATAGATCCTGGTGCAACCAGTCGCAGATAAAAAAACGGTACAAGGACACGATTGTGCATACTTATCTCTTCTTATTCAATTACAGAGTTATCGGCTTTAAAAAAGCCGAACACATAAAACAATACAATACAACAGATGCTATATTTGGCTCTTAGTGAAAAGAACTATTATCTCGGGCCTGTGTGGAAAGCCATGGGGGCCCAGTGTTTTGCCAGAGCCAGCAGAATTCAAGCTTTTGTTTCGATTCAGAAATCGCTAATTGGACGCAGTTAGTGCCAAGTCGAAAGAATGATGTTGATTTGTTCAAAACAATGCAGTTCCCTGTTGAAATCTGCCTCATGGTGGCCCTGTTCATCACTTCCCAATCAGCAGTGCAAATGCAGCCACCCACACTCGCATCATTCATCCATGTGACTCTTGGGATTTAGTCTGCCAAACATGACTCGCCTGAGCAATGCGAGCACCCCGCTTTGAAGATTTTAAGGTTCAGGATAAACAACAAGTGACAGCGCCAGAGTCATTTGGAAACAAAGCCAAGCGCAGGGCGAGTCCTGCGACTGGCCCTCAACTACAATTTGTATGATTGACTGTTGATAAACAACCACAACTGTCACATGTTAACTATTAAGAACCATCCCGACTTTCCCTGAGAGGATTTACCCATGATCTGATTCCACACCCTTCTGATAAACAACACTAACGTTTCACGTTTCTCATTTTCCTCTCATGTTAAGTCTGTCGTTTCTTTCTCCTCCTGGTGAGGTTTTTGTGACGTTCCTATTCAGAGGCATTATTCTTCTTTGTAGTTGTTACCCATGTGTGAACCTGTTTTTCAGAGTTGATTGCCGGGTTGCTCTGTGACTTCACTGGCTTTTCGACTTTCAGACTGTGAATACCTTGCACTTATTTATATCACGGTGCTGATGAATTCTCAATTGTGATTGGCCAGAAGGTATCGAATCATTTTCAATACCGGCTGCTCCGACAGTAGTGCTGGCTGTAAGGCAAATCACGGGTTTATATTAATGCTGTTCTCAGTCTTTTTAATACTTTGTCATTTCTATAGTAACAGCTCACTCACAGGGATTTGATGCGCTCGTAATCTTAGGTTGATAATAACTAGGGGGAAAAATGATAAAAAGCAAAATGCATAATCACTCATACGGTGTAACTTTATGCAACATTTATGGATGAAGTCTCCAGTGTGAGCACTTAGTGAGTAATAGACTTCCAACACTGGAAATTCTTCAGGAGCAATGTTCCAGTTTCTCGGAATCAGAATAAGGAGATTTTTGTTAACATTCTTATTAACATTGAGAGCTGTGGGAATGACTTTTTATTGCTATTGGTAAATAATCAACTTTGGGGCAAGCTCTGCTTCTTGTCAGGTTGCATCACAACTTTGATTGTTTTACATATCTGCCTTGCATACCTGGGCTGTTTGGACGTTGTTCAGTTATAAATTTCTCAGCACTTCTATCCTTCTGTTGTCACACACCGGTCTCAGAACACAGGTTCGGTTGGCCAAGAACTTGTAGAACAGCTTACATAGTCGACCAGCTATCAATTTCCAACCAGGTAAGCTGGTAAACAAGCTGTTTAGTACAAGGAACAGCTGGCAGACCAGCCAATGCTCCTGTCCTGATATATGTCAGCTGAAGATGGAAAGGAAACACGAGGTCATGTCAGTGACAAAATCGGTGATGGACTACAGTTCCTGGACTACAACACCCAACAACCGTAGAGATTGTGACGTTCACATTCAACGGCTTACTGATCACCGACACCTGAACCTCAATTACTTGCCACACTAATGTAATTACTGCCACACAGTATTTAAGGACTCAATCCGCATTGTGACGTATTTGCTTAGTGCCTAGCTAAACCATACCTTTTGTTCATGTTTTGCTATGCTGGTTTTTGTGTACTTTTGGTACTGTTTTTGCTCATCACCTCATGACCATTGCCTTTTTTGAGCTTGATTCTCAATTCCTGTTTTGAAATCCTTTGCCTGTGTGCTTTTTTTTTTTTAAATAAACTTTCTTAATCCACATTTGCATCTGCCTAGCTTTCCTGACAAATGACCTTTTTCTCAAGGTTGCATGATATTGAACACAGCAACAATGCACCCTGACAGGAAACCACCATTTCAGTGCATGACAAAGATTTACAGCCACCTTTTCCAACCTGCTCAATAATACATGGCAACAATTTAACTACTTCTGTAAGGCATTTTACTTCTGCGCATTATGCATCAGATTCAATGCATAATGAATAGCACAGGTTGTTGCACTGGCATTGTGTTAAGGTTAACTTCTTTTCCCAGGAAATGCTTCTGCTCTTTGCTTATTTGGGTAGTTGGTTGAATTCAATGGTCTTAATGGTCCTGCAGCATAATGTTAAAATCCGATAACTGTGCTGTTGGGAAAACCGGAGAGTCAGCCACCAAGAACTTTGAAAAAAGACAAGGTTTAAGGAAGAGGGATCCAAAACTGTGGCTAACAGTCAATGAAAGATGGTATTAGTTTTATTCAAGTATTAATTATTTAGGACGTAAGCATTGCAAGAGCTCCAATGTGACAGAACGACAATAGGCACTTGTGTTTGAAAATTGCAGCCTATGAAAGCATTATATTAAATAATCTTTCGTACGATTTTCATTCATTTCTCTCCGTTTTACACCTGGGTTGTCTCATAGCCAGTTTCCAATAGAATTTCACAAGAATGTCTCCACGGTCTCTACCTGCCTTTACAAAATGCAAACACTTCATATA
>JAQQZR010000010.1:3215188-3225661 GCA_030068235.1 Notoglanidium macrostoma
CACACACACACACACACACACACACACACACACACACACACACACACACACACACACACACACACACACACACGGATCGTCTGTCTCTCGCTCGCATCGCCCATGCTTTTACACCTGAAAATCCCTTTTTACAAGATTACACCTGCTCACTTGCCCGAGAAACTCAGCTCTGCAGGACTGAAGCCAGAAAAGCAGGCCTGTTATTTCGAGACGGTCCTTTATTAGAAAATTAAAATATGAGAATTAAGAATTACTTTGAGGTTTATGGTCGGTGGCTTTCTTAATTTAAACCGTGTTACTCCTTATTAGACTTTGCAATTACAATTACGGCCGGGGTTATTCGGAAGAGTGCGGTGCATGAAATATGATATGAAGGAGGCAAATTTATTCCAATAATCCGTGATACAGCTGCACGGCTCCGTGGCCTTTTCCCAGAGAAATAAGGTGCTATTAAAGTGCTGGAACGGCAGAGACGTGGCCATCTCCAAGTGTTATCAGAGCCTACACGGGAGCTGATACTCAAGTCGCAAAAGAGGTTAATAGCACTTTATGGAAATGATGTGGAAATGCTTAAGCGTTGAAGGCCCCATACGGTACCTTTCTTCTGCCTGAATAATAACCTGTATTATCTTTTTATGGCCTTCTCTCGCTACACTGTAACGTTTGTTGGCTGATTGGAAATTGAATTTCGTGAAAGGAGGTCGGGACTTGAGGTGAGCTCTTCATACCATAGCTGAGAATCAGCGAAGTGCAGAAATTAGGTGAAAGGGGCGCTAGAAGTACACCCTGTGGTCATATGTATAAGGGTAGCTGAAACAATCGTGCATTTATTACATAAAGAATGGGTGGACCGTGTAAGTGAGCGCATAAATCACGTCACGTGACTTACATTTCAAACAGTGTAAACTGTTGATGACGAGATTGTCAGGAAGGCCTCTCAAATAATCCCTCTTCTCAAACGTGGTGAGCAGAAAAGCATCTCAAGACGCACAACATCGCAGCCTCAACAGCAGAAGCGCTTCCACGTCGGGTTCCACGCGAGACATGGGAGGAATTTTGGTGAACTTTGGTTCTCACTGAAGCCTCAGATTCCTGAGCTAGCGGACATTTCGGACAAAAGTGTTTCTGAGACTGTAGGAGGTGAAACTAAGACATACAGTGTCTCCCAACTATTGCTTCTGTGGCGTATTCCGTTTTCAAATTCAAGTAAATAAATCCAGTTCAGAAGACAGCCGGGGTTTTCACACATAACAAACCCGCATCGCCTATAGCAGGTGTGTCTGCTGTCTAACCCTGTTAAAGCAGAGATTAAGATTTGTGGGGAGATGATGGGTTTCTCTCTCTCTCACACACACACACACACACACACGCACACACACACCTGAGGCAGCTGTTATAAGAATCAATCAACGCTGTGATTTCGTCTGCGTGCGGTTCCTGCGATTACAACCCGATAACTGAAGCGATTTCATCGCGATTGCAACTCCTCCCCAAAACGCACGCCAAATCATCGACGTCGTTTTTAAAGGAAAGACGTGCCTCGGATGCTAACGGATAAAACGCACACCTGAACACGGAAAAACCGTATGAACAGGTGTCATCCGGCGACGCCGTACCGGCGGCTGTCAGGATGAAGGAGCAGCGACGTGTTTCTTCTAACTTGTTTAACTGAACAGAAACGGGATCGCGACGACGCCAGACAACACGCGTATTAAACAAGACAGTGATATGGGCTGCTAATAAACAAGGTAACAGATGTCACAACGCCGTCGCTTCAGGGACGTCTGGCATTAAAAGTCCTACGAATCTAAAAATAGTCGGTAAATCTTCCGCACATGCCTGAAAACAAACCAATTAGTGAGACGGGAATCGTCTTCATTCTTCCCTCACACCAAGCTAACAAGAGTGCTAGCATTTGAAAAAAACAAAAAACAAAACAAAACTGTGTAATGGGACGGGACTCTGAAGGTGGCGACAGCCTGTAACGCAGCCTGCTTGTTATACGACACCTCCCATCCGACACACAAACACAGGAGCACTCGGCACACTTGCAAAGGGAAGGACCGAGAAACTAATGAACACTGACAACACCCCGCTAGCTGTTTGCGTTCCTGTCAGAAGACTAAGCAGCAAATGGATGGTGCGGTCTGACACACACACACTCTCACTCACACACACACACCTTCTCTTATCTCCATCAGATGGCGGTGGCTAAGAATGAGGCGCCGGACTCCCTCATCAAATCAATTTACTTCCCAATAGCCTCAACTCCTCAACCTGCTCGATTTAATTTCCTGAGACATTATTGGAATCCCATTTTAATGATAAAGTGATGGAAAGGTAGTCTGACAATAATAATTTTCATTATACAGATAATGAATGTTTGCCTTTTTTTTCCTCCTCAGGTTCAGGGTTATTAATATTGCAGTTTGCACGTAGCGCTAATCGACGAGGTGAGCATGCAAAGGCATTAGACACGTTTATTGGCTAATTAGCCTAGCTGTCAGTTCGCCATCAAAGTACTGGGGAGAAAAAAGCCACAAATAGAGTAAGATGAAATGTCAAGGGTCATTAGTGTCTAGTGGAGCTAAAGCTCCGCTAAGGAAATCGATGGCGTCTTCACAAGCAGCAGAACGTCTTACGTCTGTAACAGACGCGATTCCTCGCTTGTGAAGCTGTTTAGCCTTTATAACTGTTTTTTTATTATTATTATTATTATTATTATTATTCATGTTTCATCCCTATCCCAAGCAATAATCCTTGAAATTCATTCATCAAATTAATAAATTAATTTCAATCTGTAATTCAAGAAACAATATAGCACTTTCAAAGTCAATATCATTAAAAATAAAGGAAGAAAAAAAACCAACGAAAGAATGTTTCTTCCCATGATCTGCAGGAAATGATGCAGGCTGATGCAACTTCCTGTTGAGCACGTGACTCACTCCAAATATGGGGTCCTGGGGTGAGATGTGTACAGGGTTAAGTAAATATTTAAGGGGATTAAATGGACGTTTTTTATAACTATAATTATGAATCCTGGAAAAAGATGTTTTAAGCACCAGCTATTAAACGGATTCACACATTAGTTCAGAAAATATGATTTTTGAAGTATTTTAATGATTATATTTGAAGGTAAAGTGTAGGTATTGTGAGCAGGGGTGGGCAAAAATACTGTTTTCTAAGTGCTGCAAAGTTTTATTAATGTTTAAAATGATCTGAAACATGCACACAGGCTGCTGGGAAGGAAACTTTATCTGTGTTTAAAATGTCTTGCAGCTTTACTCCATGTATGTATTACATATTAGTGTTTGCGATGTTAGTGATAATCACAATCATGTCCCAATCGTATCGTGTCCCAGTCGTGGAATCACCTACATGAAACAAGGAAAACTGCGACGTGATGGACGTTTTTCTTTCATCTTTCTTTCATCTTTCTCTCACTTACCTTTCCCCATCCATCTCTCTCTCTCTCTCTCCCTCCCTCTCTCCCTCGTCACAAGGGACTCTCAAAAAACAAACCCTGTAAGAAACCCGGCTCGCTCTATAAATAACAGTAATTACGCGTGACACGCTCAGTAGCAGGTGACCTCGGGAGCGCCGTGCATGCGCCTGTACACATCGGTGACTTGTGCACACGGGGGTGATGTGGGCGATTGAGTGGAAAGCAGGCAAGATGAGAAAAGGAAAAGAAGGCCAAGGGAGAGGGGGAGAGGGGGAGGTAGAGAGGGAGAAGGGGCTGCCTAATGTATGTTGTGGCTACCGAGTGCTAAGTGCATTTGTAAGCTTCACAGGAACATCAAAACACAATTGAATGTCTGAGCCTGGAGATTCGGACCAAGAGTAACAACAGTGAGAGAAAGAGCGAGAGAGAGAGAGGGAGAGAGAGAGAGAGCTGGGAGAAGGAGGAGGGGGAGAAAAGGGTTTTCCTTTTACAGTGTTCCACTTTGACAACCATAAAAAATCACGATGGAAAAGAAGAAGAAAAAGAAAAAGTTGAAGATGTACAAAGAAGATAATTATTTGTTTTCTAATGATGTTCATTAATTAAAAATAGTGAAGAAGAACAAGAAGAATGAGAAGAAGAAGAACAGGAAGAAGAAGAATGAGAAGAACAGGAAGAAGAGGAAGAAGAAGAAGAACAGGAAGAAGAGGAAGAAGAACAGGACAAAGAACAAGAAGAACAGGAAAAAGAGGAAGAAGAAGAAGAAGAATGAGAAGAAGATGATGATGAAGAAGAAGAAAAGAAGAACAGGAAGAAGAACGAAAAGTACAGGAGGAAGAAGAACGAAAAGAACAGGAAGAAGAAGGAGAAGAACGGGAAGAAAAAGAAGGAGGAGAAGAACAGGAAGAAGAATGAGAAGAACATGGAGCAGAATAAGAAGAACGAGATGAACAGGAAGAAGAGGAAGAAGAAGAACGAGATGAACAGGAAGAAGAGGAAGAAGAAGAACGAGATGAACAGGAAGAAGAGGAAGAAGAAGAACGAGATGAACAGAAAGAAGAGGAAGAAGAAGAACGAGATGAACAGGAAGAAGAGGAAGAAGAAGAATGAGGAGAAGAAGGAGAACAGGAAGAAGAATTACAGGAAGAAGAACAAGAAGAACTAGAAGAACTGGAAGAAGAACAACAACAACAGGAAAGAGAAGAAGAAGAAATTGGGAGAGAAGAAAAAGGAAAAAGAAAAAGTTCGTCTTTTCAGTCCTGAAGGGAAAAAAGACAGAGAAAAAGGGAAAAAAAACATTTCCAATGTTCTACACTGACATCCATATTTATTTACTGTTTATTTACAGAAGAGAAATAAGAACATGAATAAGAAAAAGATCAACAAAAACAAAGACATCTACAAATAAAACGCAGAAAGAAGCAACAGGATGAGAAAGGGGAAGAAGGGAAATATGTATTTCCCCTTGTATTTCACTTTGTCACCCATATTTATGACCAGTGAAGAAGCAGCCGCAGGAGAAGAAGATGAAGAAGAAGAAAACCTCATTGCTGTGTTCTGCTCCGACATTCCTATTTATTTAGAAGTAGAAAAGTAGAAAAGGGGGGGAGAAAAAAAGAGGTCAGTTTTGTTTGCTTCACACTGACATTCATATTTATCACCAGCTCGGGGGGAAAAGGCCGGAAAACGGGACATTAGGTGGCTTCCCATTAACCTGCTTATTGCTCAATTTCAAATTGCAAACTATAAAACGAGTAATGTAAATGTGAATTTCGAAAAATTTCTGAAATAGGCCAAAAAAGCTTCCGACGATTCGACAAAGCAATATTTTTCACACTTGAAATGGAAAAGTCACGTGACGTGCAGCGGATGCAATCGAAATCACCGTGCCGACACTCGTCAGGTCCCGGAGATCCATCTCCATGTTTAATCAGGATGATTTTCATGAGAGGAGAAAACCCGGCTTTAATCACACATCATCACTCCACGCTTCCATTTTTAAAATGCTTCTATTGCACTCCATGGTCCAAAATACTGATCTTAATGTAACATTTTAGATGAAGATGAAGTCTAAAAGGATACTTCCTGTTCATGCGCACACTCTCCAAACATCAACTTTTGGTTGATGAATTTTGGTGTTCATCATGGTGTCTTAAACACTTCTAGCCATTGAGCAAAAGTTTGTAGCCCAGGTCACTTGGTGATGTTTTTGTTCATATCCGTCCCTAACACAGGACAGTTGAAAGGAAAGTATTTTGTATATATTAACAACAAGGAAAGTTGCAAAATTTAATACGAAACCGTGATACTTGAAGCCAGACGTTTTGTGTAATTTACCTCTTTACCCAGTAGCATTTCTCTTCACTTTTGAGTGGATTTCCTTTTGCGAAGTTTGTTGAATTTGTATTTCCAGTCTGCTAAGTGAGTGCATGAATAAATGAAGACATGTTCTAGCAGCACACATTCATAGGCTGGTAGGAGCTTATTCATGCCACGTTAGAGCGGGTCTTGACAGAAAGGCACTGGGAAAATTAAAGGCTTTAAAAAGAGAGCCTGAGAGTTTAGCTTTGCCAGATGAATGGAGGCTTTAAAGCTCTATGTATACCATAAGTTCCCTTCAGAAAAACTTTTTCCGCACATTACGTTTTGGTGTACGCGTCATTCTCAAGGCTCGTGGGGTTGTTTTTTTTACCCTGTTACGGTTAAAATATGAGGAAAAAAAACACAATACATTCCAGTCCACTTGTTCAGTGTGACATCCACACCACCAACACCCCCCCTCCCCTTCCCCCGTTTAGTGTTGACGGCTTGTCATATAGGCCAGCTGTTGAGATGGCAGCCTTGTGATGAATTGCTGCACAGCTTCTCGCTAATTAGCAAACTTCCCCGTCATTCAAGTGAGCCGAAAACAGATATGTCACACATCCAGAACCTTCACGAGGCTCGTGGTGTGAGCCGGAAGGGAGCGAACGCTTCATCAGCCAACGGAGAATGTGGAGTCCCGCGGCCTTGTTAGATTGAGTATTTCTGGCCTGAAGGTGATCGAGATCATGCTAGCTACGTGATAGCTGGATGACCATGTACGAGTGTGCGTATGTGTGTGTGTGTTTTGTGTGGTTGCTGGAGAGTGTGTGGGCTGGGTGCCTTCCTCAGGGGCGACCCCGGGTCACAGCTGACACCTGGAAAAAGGAAGAGCAGATTATTCCCCCTTCAAGATTTTCCACAGTCAGTGACAGCAGAAAAAAGGCTGGAGGGAGAGTTAGCACGCAACGCTGCATTTAACAGGCTTTGTGTGCCCTTGTAATCTGTGGAATGTAAGTATGTATTTCTAGGTGTGCACGTGTATGCGTGTGTGTGTGTGTGTGTGTGTGTGTGTGTGAGGTTTTACCCTTCCTGAAGGTGAACAAAAGTCACACACGTGCACATTTGTATAACACAGACGTTGGCTGTACAGTGCAACAATACTGACTGTGCAAAATCTTTTGGTTTAGCCTGTTCAGAGAACGTTTGTATTCTCAAAGTAAACGTGTTTGCTTATCAATGTCAATACAAGACAGGAATTTGACATGTTACAGAGAACAAAAATCTATTTTTATTGAACGTTATCGAAAATCAAATATCAAATGGCTCCAGAGTGAAAATATAATTAAAAAATTTTTTTTTTTTTACGTTAGCGCTTAACTGGTTCATTTTGCAGTGATATCAAGACAGTACAGTCCAAAACTGAGTATTTTCCCAACTGAGTTCCTCGCGACATGTCTGGAAGGTTTTTTGAAGGTGGAAAATCTGTGCATGAATCTACAAAGCTGCGAAATCCAATGCGAAGGATTCTCTGCAATTGTAATTCATGTTTAAACAAAGTGGTTTGTTTATTGAAGCGGAAATAGGCTATGATACGAGGTGTGGCTATGAAATAACGAGACTGCTGCTGTAAGTCAATTTTAATAAAGAAATCTTATATTTCAATTCCTTTCCCCGTCTCAACTGCACACCGCTGCGTTCTGGTCTTCCACTGATCAAAGCAGTGCAGAAGGTCGTCTTCTGTTAGTCTCAGAAACTCCGTCGTTTTATTCTTCACTTTTTCACTTGGCCTTTTTCTCCTGACCCTTTCTCACAAAGTTTCAAGAACCTTTTTGTAACAGTGTTGGTTCACTATTAGCCCAGTTCTCCATAATTAACGTCAAAGAAAACAATTCACTTGGTTAATTGAACTTGGATTTGGAATTTATTGGATTGGAATTGAACTTGGACCTGCTTTGTCGAGTTGTCTTCATCCTTGGTGACCCAGGCGTTTTTCAGGGTCGTACTGATCTGGACCGCTCAGTCTCATTGGATGGTGGAAGAATGGGTGGTCTGGTGAGACATTTCATCTATTTTCATAGAAAGAAGCAGTTTCACTGACCAACTACGTGTTTCTTTCCTCATAGCTCGTCAGAAAACGTGAGATTATTTACTCACTGCTAAATGTTTCAAATAAAACCAATTGAAACTTTTTAAAGACAAGATTCAGAAGTGCACAGGAAGTGCAAGCCAGTCATGTTGCAACCTTCACCATTCTGAAGATCGTGACCAGAGAGTACTCAGATATATCAAGTATTCCCTATTACAAGATTCCAACCAAATAAAACATTATTAGACTATTTTTAGACATTTGTACGACTTGGCAAGTGTGAAATAGTCTTGCTGTTGGCAGATAAGTTTGCGAATTTATTTCAGATTTAATTGAATGTCATTTAATTTAATGTCTGCATTTGCATATATTTCTAGAGAGAAGCAAAAAGTAATCTTTCAATAGGACAAGAAAATGTAGAATTTTAAATGAAGGAAAAAATGTCTAGAAATAGCTTTAATAAACTTGTATTTTGATGAACTGTAACCTTGTAACCTTAAAAATACCAGCTAACTGACTATATTCAAGATATATTCACTGGCTAAGATACCAGTTTTGCAGTGAGATATTCTTAAAAAAAAAAGAAAAGAAAAAGAAAAAAAGTGTACAAATGATATTCAGGAGGTTGTGGACTAAAAATGGATACATAAATTATTATTGCGGATAGAGAAGCGCACAAAAGATACTCTGAAGTGTCCAAAAGATATCGTATGCTCGACTAGTTTGCTCCTAAGTGAGTAATACTTTACAAAAATCATGGAGGAAACCTTTTTAGAGCAAAAGTCATAAATGTCACCTCTCCTCGCACATTGTGGTTCCTATAGCAACAAGAACCATATGCTTTTGTTGTTGTTTTTGCCCTGTCTCCATACCCTTGTCCTGACATTGCTTTATTGCCCAACTGTATTAATCTGTTCTGCGAGTTGTTTGTCTACGTATACCATGTGCTTCATTAGCATCACTAATCGGAAAACGCTCGCAGTAATATTAGCTCCACGTCTTACAGATATAACGTGATCACATGACAGCCTATGCTATGCTATACAGTACTGCTACACGGACAAGGACCGGCCACGTCTCAAGTGAGCATGTCTAGTGAAGGCGGAAAAAACTGCATTCATGAAAAGTTTCTTCGGAAACACAGCAGAGCATCAAACTCCATCCAGCTGGTTGAAAGAATGCTTAAAGCTTACAAACCCTTTGTAAGTGCAGCAAATCATTAAAGATTCATTTTCTACATTCACGTTTAGACTTCTTGCCTGAAAAGCTTGTTGCAGTCACTGACAGACATGGTGAGAGGGTTCACCATGACATTGGCCAGCTGGAATCCATCAACGTTGGCAGATTATTGATGGACACTTAAATGAAAAGCATTAGACGCTGAGCACGAGCAAAAATCAGCAGCCAAACTGAAGGCCAGTGGAAACGTTAGCTCTTTAATAGTGATTAAATTCAAGCAAAGTCAAATTTCTTTTTTATAATTTCATATAATATGCTGGATATTATCATATAGTTTGTACTTACATGTTGGGAAAAAGTCTGTATACTCTTAGGATTAAATGACAGACCAAGGGATTTATTTTATTCCAGATACATGCTATTTACCTCGATTAATTTTTGACCTATTCTTTCCTTCATTAATAGTGAAATAGAGGTTTATTTTGCCTTCTCTTTTCCTACCCAGAGACTACAGATGATTCAAACCTTTGCACATAATTTTTGTTTGCTTATTCTTATACACGCATCGTCATTGTACATCATTAATTTATTCCCAATTAATCAATTGTTGCCGTCACGGTAACTATTTTCACAGTTACAGCAAATGTTTATTATTGGTAAAAAAAACATGGATAATGAGCCATATGTTGTGACATCCTATGGAAAGGAAATACAGCAGCTCTAGAATTATTGGCACCCCTGCTCAAACGTGTGTATTTTCACGTACACTCCTGACCTGTACGCAAGAGCCCTCAGTGGTAGAAAAGTGTAATAGCAGGTAAACTGGCTATGTGGGGTTTCTATATCTATGTTATATCAGCATAATTAAGAGAGTATTGACTGATTTCGGTGCTCATACTATGCAGACAGATGACACACAGTCAAAATGTAAAATGAAGTCGTATAAAAGGAACATTTAAAGATGGATTGGGATTATGTCTTGTTTGAGATTTGGCTCGGGCAGCTTTGAGGAGAGAGGAAAGTAATTTAAGCAGCACTGGAAATTCTAAGCTCAGAGTGAGGAGCGGCTCATCAGTCGATTTTGTTTCCCCAGTGCAGTTTTAGTTGATCTCTATTCTAGAACTTTTACCTATGGGTACATAGCTGAGGGAAATTGGAGACCTACCAACTACAAGTTGAATAATGACGCATCTTACTTACATTCATATGCCTCACACGACATTACACTTCCGAAACCAGCAACGGAAAAGAGCAAAAACGAGGAATTTCATGCTAAGTGTAATTGGGGAAACAGAATGCACATGTACTCAAAATTATCCATCCATCCATCCATTATCTATACCGCTTTATCCGTCTGGGCTGGGGGGAAGCTGGAGCCAATCTCGGGTGAGAGGCGGGGTACACCCTGGGCAGGTCGCCAGTCCACCACAGGGCCAACACAGACAAACAGCCACACACG
>JAQQZR010000010.1:3225674-3251763 GCA_030068235.1 Notoglanidium macrostoma
GAGTAGCCAGTTGACCTAATCTGCATGTCTTTGGACTGTGGGAGGAAACCGGAGCACCCGGAGGAAACCCACGAATGTGCGGGGAGAACATGCAAACTCCACTCAAAATTATATATATATATATATATACATTTATTTACTTGTTTATTTGGCAAACTTCTCATGAAAGTGCCAAATAAACCATTTTTGTTTAGACTTTATGTCTTCTGAAACAAACAGCAGCATCAGTACTACTACTTTGCTTTTTAATGGGAACTTCTTTACCATATAAGGTAATTTGAGGGCGTTTCTTTATGCAAATCAGCGTTACCATGCACGAGCATATCAGTTAACGCTGATCAATGGTCATTTGCTTACAGCTGTGTGTATACGCGTGAGAAATTGCAATAACAGAAACTTCCTCTTTAGGGATATATATTTAAATATATTTTTTATGGATAAATGTATAGATTTGTACGTTTATAACCAGAATTTATACAATGTCCATTGTTAAAAGCTCTGAATAAATAAAATTGAATTTTCTTGTATTTACAGAAGGTCTTACGCACAAATTTAGTACTAGTGCTTTGATAAATGAGACTCCAGGTCTGGTGAGTTGAAGGTGAGAATCAGCTGAAGGCTGACATGAGCTTCTGACATCACACCACAAATGGATCATTATCCTCAATAAATAAATGACTAAATATAATATTTTTGTATCATTTGTTTAACTGGGTTTTCGTTATCTACTTTTAGGACTTGTGTGAAGATCTGATGTTGTTTTAGGTCATATATGCAAAAACATAGAACATTCTTAAGGGTTCAGAAACTTTCAAGCACTACTATAATTCTTGAGCTAACTGCATGTCCTTTCATTCTCTGTTTTTTTTCCCCCCCTTGGAAATAAACTCAGTTATATCAGTGCTATCAAGCCAGCAAGGACAAGTAAAATCTAATCAATTTATATATTTATTTTGCTCAATCTACCTTGAAATTCTCTCTGGAACATCTTTAACAGACATCTTACCTCCTGTTAGTGGACTGAGAAAGGGCACATATATTAGGATGAGTGTATTGCCTCTGCGGACACTTGTCTGCCTTAAGTTCTTAGTGTCCTTGAGCATTCATCTGAAAGCCCTTTCCTTTCACAGCTCTCAGGAAAGAGAGAGAGAGAGAGAGAGAGAGAGAGAGAGAACAGGCTAGTTATAGAGAATTAAGACATATTTCTCTGAGCGCTCACAGATTAGAAATTGAACCATCATTCTGCACATGAGCCGAAATGAGTAAAGGGTGATTAAAGAGAGAGAGAGAGAGAGAGAGAGTTTGAGAGAGAGAGAGAACAAGCATGAGCAGGATTAGGAAATGGATATAAAAGAAGAGGAGACGATGATAACAGGAAGCTTTTATGTTAGCGTTTAGCCCCCTTAGCGGCTGGGATGCTGCTTTCTTTCTCTCTTCCCAGCAGTTGCCTCTCATTTCACCAACTCTTAGTGCGAGCGTCACACACAGCGGGCTACGTTATTCATTTATTTTAATTTGCGTAGGTCACGCTAGTTTTGCAAAGCAGCTTTATATTTAAATATCAGCATGTGGGACAATTTGAGCTTTTTCATCCATGTTAATTCCATTTTCTCTCTCATCACACTCACACACACACACACACACACACCTGAACTCCACACTGTAGCATGAAGCTAAAAGGAAAGACGGCCATACAGTGACTAGGAGTCTTCTTAGACACGCATCTTTATCTGGGATTAAAAAACACAGCTGGCTTGTTTGATTTGATTGCATTTTACTTTTTCCTTCTTTACGGCCTCTCTGTCTCTTACTTTCTTTCTTTCCTGCATTCACACTTTCTTTCTCCCCCATCTGTTTTGCTTCGCCTCTCATTCTCCTGCTTTCTTCTCTTTTGTTTTGCATTTTCTCTTCTGTACCTTTCCCCTTTCTGTTTTTGCCTATGTTTTTTTCTCTCTTTTTCTCTTCATTCTTTCTCCCAACCACTCTTTCCTTCTTTCTGCCTCGCTCTTCTGTCTTTCCTTCTCTCGCCCCACGGACGAGAAAATGTGCCTCTCTAAGTGGTCCTTGGATATTTATGGGTTCTCAGCTTTCAAACATATCTTCGTGCTGAAACCATTTCTGTCAGGAAAGCACTCTGTTGCAGGGTTCTACAAAGAACCTTTAAGGGCTTCCTCGGAGAGACGACCACAGAGATGGCAAATGGAAGTCTTAAAGTATGTTCCAGGTAGAAAAACCCAATTTTGGCTAAAACCAATCTTTCGACCTTCATTGGCTGTTTTGCAGAATTCACTCAGAGTAACATAGGATGGGTTTTCCCAGACCTCCACAAGTTCCACAAATTACATATAGAATTTTGTTAAATAAATAAAGAACCTCCGGAGCCCTGATTTGGAGGGTCTGAAATAAACTTCAGCGCTCGATGTCTTACATAAAACTCACACAGGGTTCACAATGCTAAGTGTACTTCCAATTGCCAGATATATTCTGGACTTTTGGCACACGAACACTTCACTCATATCAGCCCACATCACTGCCATAATTAGCTCTTTCCCTCCCTCTTTCCATCACATGCTCTCACTCCATCCCTTCCTCCATCTCCCCTCTTCACTGCTGCATTGTTTCAAGTAGGCAGCTCGACTCCCACACAAGCGCTGGAGTGGAGGTTGCCAACCCCAGAGAGCCTGACTTTGCTTCTGTTGTGTTCGGGGGTGTGTGTGTGTGTGTGTGTGTGTGTGTGTGTGTGTGTGTCGCATTTTATGAGGATATCAAGTGCAGCTTCTTAGGACATTCTAAAGAGAAGAGGAACAGCCGGGAGGGACCGCTGCCTCTTCTTTCACAGAACGAATGCGGAGATCAAAGAGCGGCAGAGAGAGTTGGAGAGGCAGTGAGAGAGCCTGACTGCCTAAAAAAATGAAAGCGAGAGTGGGAAAGAGCGCTCTCTCTTCCTTCAGAAAGCCTTTGATCCTCCATCGCTGTGACCTCCAAATGAACCGGAGCCATAGACCCGTGGAGACTCTGGCAATATGGCGGCCTATTCCTGATTAATTAATCATCGGAGGACAGATGAGAGACTGACAGGAGGAAAACGTAATCATGAAAACATCAACCTGTCCATAGACAAAGCATTTAAAAAAAAAAAAAAGAAAGAAAAATGTATAATGTCCATAAAACAGTCACAATTTGAAAGCAGCTGTGAAAATACCTAAGCAGGTTTTAAATGCGTAAGAAACATACCATCATTAAAATGGCAGCGTTAACACATAGGGTTGTCTTTTTAATGCTAATCTGGGTTAGTTTTAGAACAAGGCTGTGAACAGGTAAAGTTGCAGGTTGAGTTTTTTGGGCAGGTTTACAAATATTTACGGTTGCCAAGACCTTTTGCTTTAAAGCAAATAATCGGGATTAAATCGCAACCATAAGCTGCTTTTGTTGTAAGGGAAATGGCAACATTATGGAAAGAGAAAGGGGATTATGGAGTGCATAATGTCCATACTAGGTTTTTTTAAAAAATGGGTTCTGCAAATCCAAAATATGTACCACTGAGAACTTGTTTGCCATGCAAAGTACGATAAAAAAATAAAAAAGCACCCTTTTTCCAAATGCCAAAGGTTTTAGGCTAGTTTTAAATTGTGTTGTGCAGTTTTTCAGACAGGGAAGGAGATTTTGGTGAAATCTGGCAACCAGCATACCTGTCCTCCATACTTTCCTATAACTAGCTGCAAGTAAATTAGCACACATTTGACATCAGTGGGATTTTACTATCCAAATCTTAACTGTTATATTACCAGAGATTTATGTACCAGTAGCCAACCCTGTCAAAATACAGCCTTGCAAAAGAAACACCCAAGAATATGTTCATTACAAACATTAACTTTGGTAGCTAGCAGATTTCACGCTAACTGCTAGTAAACTTGCATCATCATATTCTCAGTGGTTTTTTTAACAGCAGGAAAACCTGTGAAATTATATCATAACAATTAAAACTACTTTAGCCTCTAATATTAGCCAAGCTAACTAGCTAGCTTAACACACAGGGTCTGTGGCTAAAAGGTTCAAAATAGTGATTAGCCAAAAACTGCAAAAATGTATCTTGTAAGCAAACATATAACCTGGAATAAGGGTTTTGTTTGTTTGTTTGTTTGTTTTGGGAAATACTGAGAAAACTCTGGGATGGCTTTAAAAATAACTTTTTCAGTTCACTTCTCCTAATAGAGCAGAATTATTAACATTTTACACCATTGCAAATCCTCTTCTGCTATTAGAAAGCAACTGTCATGATTTACCACATAAGTGCTACTTCTGGAGCTGAGCTAGCTTGCAACATTAGCACAGCATGTTCAGCTAATTAGCTAATAAATTCAGTCCTGCCAATTTTGTTACATGCACACTTGTTTTTTTGGTGCTTAATGGCACAAATAGCTTCATTGTTTGGCCATTTTCACCTAAGTGCAAATAGACAGTATGCTATTTATTTATTTTTTTTGCTAAAAATGACCAAAGAAACCATTTTGTAAGCATCTGATGTGCATTCAGTTGATATAAGTGGATTGGAGAGGAAAGAAACAAAGCAAAAGAAGTCTTGCAGTTTCTTCCTACTTTCATTTTCTGGCCTCTGGTTCTTTTCCGTGCAGTTGTGAAATCACTTCTGTGCCCACTTAGGAAACACATGTGGTTCTCTAATGACCAGGATGCATTTAATGACAAAAAACATTGATGTTTAATTCAGTTTTTATTCAGTTAACCCCACTGGCTGAGAATGAAGACAATTATAGGAGCCAAATCCACCCTGAAACACATTAAACGTGTTTAAGTTGAAATATTTGTGGTGTGTTTAGTGATGTTTGCCCTGATTTCTGGGTGGATGGTGTATTTCTGCCATTTCGACAGCCGTGAGCTGTACTGATGTCTTGGGGTGTAGTTGTTAATGCTAGCGCTGTTACAATAGCGTTTGATAGGAGAAAAAAAATTCAACCATCTCAAACATAAGACCTTATCTTGCTCACCATTTTCCGGCGACATTTAACATCATATTCGTGTGAAATCTGACGTGGAGACGGCAAACACTGGAGTGAAAAGTCCAGAATGCAATGCAGTGCTACGTCACAATCGTGTAACGTTACGGCAGAGACTCGGCTCAGCTAGGCAGCCATGTACAAGACGACGAGTGCAATGGCGTAGGCATTGGTAATAACTGTTAGGGTGAGAAGTGTACAGATGAGATGGTGAGAGAGCTGACAGACTAAAGTGCCGCTGCATCACTCTTTATGGAGAGATGAATTCCCACTGGCGCCGCTAACAACGAGAAACCGTCAAAACGAAAATAGAAAATAAACATGTCATTGAAAGACGTTTAACCCCACGTCTTTTAACATTTTGATGATAAACATTAAGTCATTCAGTGTGCATTTTTGCCTCTAAAAACCTGAACAAAAAAAAAGCAAAAACACCACAAAGCCCCCTGGTTGTGTTCTGACAGTAAGACAGGCGCAAAGCAGGAATTTATATTGCACAGACTATATCTTAATTAGGCAATCTGTGCTCGTGTTCATTTGCATGCAAGTTTTTACTACATCACCTGCTAAATGGGCCACCCAAACAGCACAAACGACTGCTAAAACACCAGTAATTAGCACTTCTCTTAGTAAACATCCCTTAAGCAAAGCCAAAGATCTATGGGTTAGGGCCTGTAATTATAGGATCTACTACTAAAAGAATTCAGTAACACGATACTTACTGATTCTTCATGATAACGCACCTGAACTGTGTCAAAGCATGGGCTTTTCATTTACCGACAGGACGGCATGCTGCATATCTTATACCATCACAAAGCTTAGGCTGAAAATATGAACTCATCCACAACTTCCTTTGATGCTTTAAGGGGAAAGATGATAGAAAAAGTTTTTGAATGGCCCAAAAACTGGCTAGTTTGACACAGTCATGCAACTTTTCCCTTTCTAAAACGCGCAACTCAAGAGGCGTTTCGCCCCCCCCCTCTCTCTTGCTCTCTCTCATTCCGTCTCCCTCTCCCTCTTTTTCTTTCATTTCCCTCCCTGTGGGCATTTCATCCAATATTGATGTCCTCTAGTTGTTCCAGAAGTGTCATTTTAACTTTAACAAGCTTTGAAGCCAGGGAGTTTGACACCAGTGAATGTGTTAAACTAAAATAAAACAAAAAAAAAGCATCAACCTGTCTTCTGCAGCACGCAATAACTTCATTGGTCGAAGGAAAATTGCACCCTAAAGACATATCAATGAAGATGGTGAGAGACACTCATAACCATGTGTCATATTGAATAATTGGTTTGCTCCCGCTTCTGAAAATGGGGGCGTGAAAATGGTTCGGGAATTTGAATCTTTGATTTAGATTTTGTAATGACTCTTATTTCATTCACTTGTTACATCTGTATGACTTTACTTTTATTAAAATTAATTACCTACATAATTAACATCAGAAACAAGGTAATATAATTGCGGAATGCTAGCGTTGGGTCCCCAGAGCGAAAGAACAGCAGGAGTTCCAAACTGATTTCAGACAAAAACTTGTAACTATGCAATCTTTGGATCTCATCTGAAATGCAATTCTTAAGTAAAGTTACAAATGCAAAATGCACCACAGCACTGTAGTTCCTCCTGCACTACTGGGACACAGCGTTAGAATCCACGTGTAAATAGGGTTTCTATTGGAAGACAGATTATCTAAATACAAAATGTAAAACTATTAGCAATAATAATGACAGCCAAAGGATAATCCAAAGAATACATTAGGATAAACAAAGCAACGCAGTCAGACATAACAAAAGGCTCAGAACCTTTACAAATGTCTGATATGGCAAGACTAATCATATGAAGGACGTACTCATGCTAGGCGATCCGACCCAGTGTGATGGCGCTGTACCGCCCCCATGGGCGCGTCACTTGGGCCGCTTGGAAGAGGTGCCCCGGGAGCGGATCGGTTGGATTCATGCGCAGTGTCCTCACTAAACACACCCAGGCTCTGAATTTGAACGCTATCACGTGAAAGTTTCAATTCATTGGAGAATATAAGGGTTATTAACGGCTCTGGCTCTCACCTTATTGATGAATGCGGATTGTAGTCAGCGAGTAAAGGTACAAATTCCTCCTGCAGTGTTAACTGCTTCCGTAAAACGGATACTGGAAACTCCATTACCCCTTGTAACCTTCAGGGAATTCTCAAAAATCCGCCAAATGTTCAACTGGAGCTCACGTGTAAATATGGCATTCCACAACATATAAGTCATGGGTTCAGCTTACACAATTTGTGGCCACAACCTCGGTATCACAATATATTAATTCCTGGCCAGGTCTTATTTAAAATAACCACCATGTCACCTCAATAACTACGCAGGCTTCCGTTATTATTTTTCATAATTTTTAAACTATAAGTTCATGTAGAAATACTATGGTGTCAATATAAGGCCAAATTTTGAACACCAATAAGATGAATTAGTAACCTTAGGTCCAATCATGCCAAGCATGCCACTATGGGCGTCTTATTCTATCAAAATGTTAGTCTCCTTTTGAAATAGCCAGTGATTCACTAGATCTTCCTCATGTCAAACTGGAGCCAAAACTCCAACATGATACAACCATTTAGGAATGAATTCCTTTAACAGAGAAGAATCTGAGAACCACCACCACATTTGTTTGATTTCTTGGTTATAGATTCCTCTTTTTGTTTGTCAGGATCATTTTGCCATTAATATCCCTGACACCATAATGTACCAGTTTTGTGTCATTCTATCTATCTAACGAGAGAGAGAGAGAGAGAGAGAGAGAGAGAGAGAGAGTTTCTTTATACAATACCTACAAAACCTATTTAAAGTTCCACCAACTCCACAATCATGAAACCTGAAATGAGTTCCCTTAAACTCTTTCTGCTTGTTATAAATGTTTAACTCTACAGACAAAGCCATATATTTGTTTTTTTTTGTTTTTTTGGAATTTGGCTCTTAGACGTTGACAGATGAATATAATGATTGGCAGCACCATTGTGCTACAGCCCATGCACACTTATTACAGGCTGCAGAACATTTACATACTGCCAGTGGGTTGACATGAATAATATGGTAATAATCAGATTTAGCACAGCTAATTGAATTTATCTTCAACCTGATGTAAATGGAATGAAACATTTTTAACACACTCAAATGACTGGAGTGTTCATTAGCTATTGATACCTGCTGAGAAGTGGAATGTAGCACTGAAGTGGCCGAGGCACCAACCATGGTGGCTTGTAGACAGTCTCAGCCCATGTTTTGTACACTTTTCTGGTCACAACCTTCAGAATGTTGAACGGTGCAATCTGATTGGCGTTCTGTGCTCATACTTTCCAACAGGAGAACTTCTGAGCATCATAAAGTGACTTTAAATAAAGGTGGGTGTGGCCTGAGCCAGAAAGACTTTTTTTTTTTTTTTTTTTTTTTTTTTTTTTTTTTTAAATAAGGATGAATGAATGAATGCTGAAAATGCATTGTTCAGGTTTACATTAATGAATATAGTATTTCTTTGTCCTGCAAGCTTCATATCTAACTGCCTTCCCACATTAAAGTAAAAACCTCCCACTCATGTAACTTAAAGTTCCACTATGTATCATAAGTACGTTTTCATTAGTGTACTGTACTAGTACAATACTAGTTATCCCAGAACGGGGTTGAAATATTGACTTGTCTGACTGGTCCAGAGGAGATAACTGCATTTCTGGAATATATGATATCTCTCAATCAATGGTGTCTTTTGATATTATCCAAGATGAAGTACTGATTAACCTGTCCTTGGAGTATAGTCTCAGACAGGGATGGAGAAATGGATTTTGGTCTGTGGAGCTCGAAAAAGAGAAAGCAGAACCTGAATAGAGGATTGGTCATCACAACACCTCATTTTTCATCTGATGATCTGGCTCGGCTCACGGGCCCTCTTGCAACCGTCCCTCAGAAGTGAAATTGACTTGGCAGGGATGAAATAAAGAAGAATAAAATAACATTTCATGTGTGCGAGTTCTGAAGTGGGTTGCATAGAAATAGATTTACCTCTTGTCCAAAGTCACTACTGGGAAAGTAAATGTTCTTGGAGAACTACTTTCCAGACATTTTATCAAGCCATCCATCAATAACAGAAAAAACAAAAACAAAAGAGGAGCTGCTGTGATAAAAGCAAATGCATTAAGCCTGAAACATGATGACTAAAGGGATCATACGGAGAATTTAAATAACTTTTAATTAGGGAATACAAAACAAATCACATCTTTATAATCATGGTATAACACTTATAAGGTACAGTCCAATCAATATAAAGTCCTCATGTAGTCTGGAGATCAGTGGGAGGAAAAAAGAAAAGAAAAGAAAATGTCTCTTGTTCAAATGACACAAAAGGGAATTTCTAAGTGAATTCAGAAAGTGTGCCAAGTCTCTTATTCTTTATATATAGCTAAATCGATTGCGTCCTTTCCCCCCAGTGAAAAATTAATCCATGACTCAACATGTAATCTTTTCTGTTTGTATCACCGTGTTGTGTCCTCCCATAACACCATAATGAATGTCTTGCCTGAAGCGAACATGCATTTTCTCTTACTAGTCTCTCTCTGGACAAAGAGATTGGCTGAAAATATTGGCCCATTTTCACTGGGAACTCAGCGATAGACATTGCAGTGCAAAAGAACAGCAGTATCCCAGTAGAAATGCGATAAATCTCTGCTTAAAAGACGTCATTAATTTTTCCCAGTGCTAAAGACCGGTAAAAGCCATTAGGGGCCAATTAGAATAATGCCAGCTTCATAATGTTACTGGTCCATGCCACAATTCATACATGATTTCCAGTATATTTGGGCTGTCTTCCTTCGTCAAGGAAAAGCTCAAATCAATACAGCAAGCAGCAAATTTTTTTTAAAAGCAATTATGGATAATAAAATAGAAACCTGCAGTTCATAGTTTTTTTTTAGTAAGAGAAGAACAACTAAAACACACTCTTCCTGAGCTGTGTGTCACCCTGAAATCCTGTAATATTAATTCACAGTCTGACCTGTAGGGTTCAATTTAGTACGAGATTTCAGAGGCACACATCTCAAATATGCCATATGCCATCATCCTCCAACCTCAGAAAGGAGTCTATATTTCACAGCAGTGATGGCAGCAAGCGAGTCTAAAGCTCAGGTCAGAGAATAGAAATGACCCAGATGACAAAATATGTGGAGATCAAGTAATAAAAACACACACTGGAATCAACCACATGTGAAAGGTTCACCTTCACCTTGTATTTTGGTTAGCGAATGTTGTCTAGTTATCTTGCTATTATCAATCTCAGTGATACAGGAAGTGAGTAAACAAACACAATATCCCTAAGTGAGTGGAGTTACTCTTTCCCCAGCGAAAGGTTGGAGAAAGATTTTACCTTAAGTAATTTGCTCACATTGGCAAAATACCTCACAATTTTGGCTTTGGGCATGAGCCACACAGGTAACATTTTCTCCACAGCTTCTGTAAATGACAAGCTTTTGTTGAAAAAAAAAGTGCTTTTTCATTCCCTACAGTATTCACAAAAGATAAGAAATAGCCACATGCTAATATACTGAATAATAGTATGTTAGCACAGTAGTGAAGTCAGTACTGTTTAGAAGAGTTTACATGCATGTCTTCCTTGTACCTTGAAAGACAGTGGAACCGGTCGAGCACTGCTGGAGGACCAGAGGGAGCGTGGTGCAGTGCGGGGTGTGATAGGTGCTTTGAGGTAGGACGGTGCTGGTCCATTTTTGGCTTTTTAGGCAAGCATCGGTGTTTTGAATTTGATGCGGGCAGCCGCAGGAAACCAGTAAAAGGAGCGTAGCAATGGGGTGGTGTAGGAGAACTTGGGAAGGTTGAAAACAAGTTGTGCAGCTGCATTCTGGATCGACTGCAGAGGTCGAATGGCGCTCGCATTTACAAAACGTTTGTCCACTAGTGTCTTGCAAAAGCATTTTTTTTTAATACCAAAGATGTAGATGTGATAGGTGAAATTCCTAAAGGTCACATCCAGCAGCTTTAACTGATAAGTCTTGTGTGGCGAGATGTGATCCCTAATAAGTCTGGAGGCAGTGTTTCAAAAAAACTAATAGTATGCCCTTCCAAGTTGACAGTGTTGTGAGGTGTTGGATTAGCTTCAGAAATCAGAACCACGGTTTGTTACTGCGCTTAAGCCGAACTTTCTCATAGGGATCTATAGAAGGGTATTCCAGATCACATCTGGCCCTGCAAGACTATTAAATGGTACAAAGAGCAGCATGCATGAGTGGGAGTTTAATGCTATAATCCTAGTTACTTCTACTACCTGGTCAAACCATTTATCAAGTTACTGATTTTCTATAGTTAATGCAAGAAGACCGCAAGAAAGCAATTCAGTCAATGAAGGGATAGATTAGTAAGTCATAGGCCCCTGGGCAGGAACCAATGCCCTTCCCTCATTTCACACCATGCCACCCATTAACCAATGCAGTGAGCCCTGACCACCCTGCCTTGCAACCCATCCATTATCTATACCACTTATCTGTTCGGGGTTCCTGGAAGCCGGTGCCAATCCCAGCTGACTATGGGTGAGAGGCAGGGTACACCCTGGGCAGGTTGCCAATCTATTGCAGGGCTAACTCACATTCACCCCTATGGGCAATTTAGAGTAGCCAGTTGACTGAATCTGCATGTCTTTGGGTGGTGGGAGGAAACCGGAGCTTTGTAACCTTCTTTGCTTTGCAACCCTACGCATTCAAAACTCAAGCTCCATCTTTAAAAAGCTCTGACTCAGTGGTCAGCATGTTAAGGCTTTTTGGCCCATTCTATTTTGGAGTTCATTATATTCATCGACATACTTAATGTGGGCTTTTACAGTTAGAGTGGGTTTTTTTCCATCTGCTTATGTACATTTAGTACAGTCTATGAATCAGTTTAAATCCAAGCTTGACATCGTCCTAGTGCCACGGCCCTCAAGGAGCATAAAAACTCAGGAAGCAATTCAACAGTGAATCCTGCAGGGATAACAAAGTGGGCATCTTTCTTTAAGTATGTTCACTGGACCAAGATCATTATGCAAAATTTAAAAAGACAAGTGTGGCGACAGATCCTCAAAGTCAGACGACTGTAGAGAAGAGAAAGGGTGCAGATGTTGTGCTATCACATGTGATCTGGTATGGAAGAGAAAGTGAGACGAGCTCCTTCTTTAGTGATAAAGCTTTGAAGGTGACATCTGTTCTGACGGTATCCAAACTTCTACACATGCATAAAGTTTAAAAAAGAAGGAGCGTGGGGAAAGAAAGTTGCAATATAATAAGCATGTCCTTAGACAGTGACAGGTACTTGGATGTATGCAAATTGTGCGCGCGAGAGAGAAGGAGTGTGTCGGCCTTGTTTGTCTCTCCCACGCTTTACACATCATTATTTCCATCCTGTCATTCAGTATATGGCTGAAGGGAAGTTAGACTAGGCTTTGCCCCAAGGGATTATGCTAAGATATGCGTTTTTGTGTAGGTACACATTGGTGTGTTTGTTTGATTCTTCACTCAGTAAAGTTCATCGGAAGGTCAGCAGAGGTCAGAAGGTGAGAGGTGAACCTAAGGTTAGAGATGGCAGGATGTTTTTGTGCTTACGTTTTTGCAGCGGAGCTTATTTTAAACCCACCCCCTGATCACTCTCGGCAACAACTGCAATTACAAGCAAATCGCACACATGATTTAATTGGCTGAGAATCACAGCTTCTGGTGCACTCATTTGCATATTTTCTAGCACTCTTGTCAACCTGTCAGAAATTCTTCCCCCTAAACATAAATAGCTCCTTGTGTTAGGCCAGTGATGAGCTTAACTTTAGGTGTTGCAGAGACTTGCAAAACACTACAGCCAAGTCTAAGTTATGATGTTGCTCTAGAAGCCACTTGAATTTATAATGACTGCAGTGAAGGGATAATATTAAATAGTGAAGAGAGGGAAAGAAAACTGCTGATACCAAGGCTTGAAGCCTCACTATGGAGCACAGCCAGGGTTGCCAGGTATCAGTAAAAAACATCTCTGATCTCTGAGAATCCTGAAACTAACCCAAAAAATGGGCACTGGAAAAAGTAGTCACACTTTTCTTTGCATGTGAGAAAAGGTCGCTGTGGTGCACATGCATTTTTGAATAGGGTAGCCAGCTATTATCCATGCTGTAATACCCTTTTTCCTTTCCCAATCTTTGCAATATTTTCTTCCATATTTAGACCATTTACCTGCCATTCCTGTAGTACATCAGAAGAAACACAGAACAAATGATCCCTAGCCTTGTCACCCACTAATGTTCTCGCAATACATTTTCCCTCTGTTATCTATAGCTGATGTTTGATGAGAATTATTGATGAGTATTTGTTTTAAAAAGATCTTGGTGGCTCTGGAATATTTTTGAACTAGCCCCAAGGAAATGCAGATTTGCAGATTTGTTTTTTCCACCCATAACCCTGTTCCAAAACTGGTAGAATATGGCACAAATAGCACAACACAGGCAACCCTGAGGTCATCTGCAGACTGGGCACTGGTCAAAAAGCAGGGGTAAGGAGCCAAATGAGATATAAAGCATCTTTGGATGATCTGGTAAGTGGATCTATGGAATACGTGGAGAGAATGGACGTTTCTCCGTGGTACATCCCATCAGCAGATATTCTGACCTACCAATGGATTCTACCAATTTCTGATGAAGGCACAGAGTATAGCATAGAGAACAACCAAGATCTTGTATTCAGGAACAGCATGTAGAGGCACAACCCAGTTATAGGGATTGCCTGGAGGTACAAGTGCCACAAGTGGACAGCATTGCTGCCTTACAGCTCCAGGATCCCAGGGTCAATCCTGAGCTTGGGTTACTGTTTGTGCAGAATTTTCCCTGTTTTCCCAATGTTGATATGGGGATCACTGGTTTCTGGAGTCTCTCCACCACCCAAAGACATGCTGGTAGGTGGATTGGCTCTAAAATGCCCCAAAGAATTAATGACAGCAGTACGCTGTAAGGAACTCCTTTTTTTTCCCCAAATTTTACTGGTCACATACACAATCATACATGGTACAACATGCAGTGAAATGTTTCCTCTGCATTTAACCCATCCAAGCAGTGAACACATGCAGCAGTGGGCAGCTCTACAGCACCTGGGGAGCAGTTTTTGGGGTCAGGTGCCTTGCTCAAGGGCACTTCAACCGTGGATGTTCATTCACATTTTTTCCTGGCAATCAAACCAGCGACCTTTCGGTCCCAAACCCACTTCTCTAGCCTTTAGGCCATGGCTGACCCTACAAACCCCATCTAGGGTGTATTCCCACCTCATGCCCAGTGTTCCCCAAATAGGCTTCAGATTCATTGCAATATTGACCAGGATTAAGAATGAATTAATGATCAACCACAAGGATTATGGGTAGAACAGTTCCATGTCCTAATCACCGGAACAATAGAAAGTAAAAAAATACCAGCATAGCTAAGGTGTTTTGATATATCCAGATCTATGCCAGATGAAAAACCAACCAAGGACATATGGGGCTGGGAGATATAGCATCATCCAAGCTGTTGCTCTGTAGCTATGGCCTATTGACTGCCTTGTAAACCTTTGAGTAATAACCAGTGTAAATAAGGCTCGTTCTCCTTCTGCATAATTAATGTTTTATGTGAGCTACTAGGAGTGGAAACATGACATGCATCATGTTCACAAAAATCATCCAGGCGTTGACAAATTGCCAATAGGTGGATGATATACAGCAGTATTCGCATGAGTCTAAAAACACAGTTGGAAGTAGGAAGAAGAAATACCCCCAAAGGACTAAACAGAATGTGGAAGTCTCAGTGGTGCTAGAGCACAGGAAATGATCCTCCACAGGATTCTGAGAATGGGGGAAAAAAAATCTATATTCTTCCTCAAGAGAATTAGAACTGTCAAAATACTACACTGCACCATCAAACTTTAATGATTACTTACCATTTGCCTTTCTGTAACCAAATGGTAAACTGGTAGGAGGCTTTCCTCTGTACCGAGTCAAGAATGTAAAAGCTGCCGACGCTTTATAATTAAAGTTTGAGGGCAGCTGTCGGGCTCACAGTGTGCCAAGTAGTCTGGGACAAATATGGTTGTTTAGGCACATACATGCCAATGGGAAAAGTGGCCAAGATATAAATATTCAATTTCAACAAAGGCTAAGATGGAGTTAGCTATGGCTGAGTTCATTAGTTATTGATAAATGCTCAAAATCTAAAACTATAAAAGTCATTTTCAAGCAACTATCACAGTTACTTTCTTAAGTGGTGGATGGTCCCACATGGATACACTGAATACTTGTACTTCATAAGAACTGTTTATGTCCCAATTCAAACTTCAAGCTTTAGTGTACGAGCTCACTCGGAAGCTCTAGATTTACACCCAAGAACTGCTGCTGCAATCATGAAGAGGATTCAGAACACAATCATATTGAACATCATTTCAACCCACTTTTTCTACACCTGAACACTGTAATGATTTCTAATCTCACTATTCAGTCTCAAGTATGATTCTAGCTTCTTCATTAGGGATCCACTGTAAATCTACATCCAGTTTCCTGTAAAGCTGCTTTGTGACCATGTCTATTGCTAAAAGCAACATATAATGCAAAATGAATTGAACTGAATTAATAATAAAGGTATGATGATGAGACATGCATGAGAGAGCCTAGTCAAAATAACAGTTCCAGTCATATATGCCAGTGGTCACCAACCCTGTTCTTGGAGATCTATTTCTTATTATCTTATTATCTATTAGTAGCTTTAACTTTAGCTTAGGTGCACACCTGACCATCTAATCATTGCTTTAAGAAGCTCTTGATCAGCTAAAAGAGGTGTGTTAGATTTTTGGTTGGAGATGAAACCTGCAGGAAGGTAGGTCTCCAGGAACAGGGTTGGTGACCACTGATTTATGGCTTCTCAAAGTGTATGATCAGACTCAAATAATTACACGGTTATCAACATCACTACAAATTCTTTCCTCTGAAAAAGTCCGGCAAGCTCTGAAAGGTCAAATTATGGAGATTCAGAGCTTCAATTAGAAATAACTTGGACTGAGAAATTCATGAAAGCATTCTACAGAAAATGTGTAGAATATGTACAAGTTCAACAAGTCGACTCAGACTTCTAGATGTAAAGTGAATTTTTAGTGGCGTTTTCTGTAAATTTTTCAAAACATCTTGATGACAACTCTCCATAGACAAGCCACTAGACAAGCTAGTGAAAATCAAGACAATTATTTTTTGAAAGTAATTTTTTAAACATTTAAACAGTAACATGCATCCAAAGCGTTTAGCTCAAAACACAAAGTTGGTGAAAACTTAATAAGGTCTTTAAGGCATTTTGTCATATCCACTTTTATCTAGTTATCTTTGAAACAAATCAGCTTACTCCACACCACACATGCCTTCATACAGCACACAGTATTGAGTTACATTCTACGAGTGACCGAGAATAACCTTGGAAAACCGTCAATACATTACATATCCCTTAGAGACCGAAATGAGCAAATTCAATCAGAGAAAAGTCAACTAAGCACAATGATGCTGACGGATCAGGCGGTGAGACTGGTGTTGAGAGCGATGAAGGCATATTCTATAGGGATTGGGCTTTTGAATGGTGACAAAGTGACATTTATTGCTAACCCATTTACATCACTGACAGCACACACGATCATATCATTGCACCATTATGAGAATGACAAAATTTTAGTGTGTTGGTGGTGTGGACCTGAACTACCCACTGCTCCTGTTTGCCGTTTATATATGCTAAATAATAACTGTATATAGGTAATGTTGTAGCACCACCTGTAAGTAACTAATGCTTGTGAAACTGTGCTTACAAAAGTGGTGGTTATGCCTTTCTGTTTCATACTTGGAGTGTTATTACCCAAGAAATCATTTTGTCCATTTTTAAGTATGACTAAGTATCACTCACGGCAAGGTAATATGTCACAGATGATTACTTTGCAGCTCTATGATTGTAAGTGGTTAAAAATAGGAACTTAGAAGTCACATAAATCTATAATCCCATGTCTACCCCTGGGCACTGGACTCTGTGTGTGTGTGTGTGTGTGTGTGTGTGTGTGTGTGTGTGTGTGTGTGTGTGTGTGTGTGTGTGTGTGTGTGTGGAAGTAACTGGGAGCTCATTTCACCCCTAATGACATGGAAAATGAAAGTTCCACAAAAGGGACAGCACACACAGGACGTCTCTTGCCCTTATCTCTGTCCCAGTGTCAATCTATCAGTGGTCTTGGACAGGCAAGGGGCGAGACTCCTCTGTGATCATACATCACACAGCACCATGTCCTTACCCACAATACACTTCTTCATGTCACTGGAACTGTGGGTGTCTGATGAAACCTGATGAAGTTTTTTTTTCACATTACATGGGCTTGTCAAAGTAAATTCCACCCAGAATTACTTTTATTTATTCCACATGAAATGTCAATTCTGATTGGTCAATAATTATACCAAGAGTCTTCTTCTGTGCCAGTGCTTCAGGCTACAAGTCAAAATGCCGGTGTATATTTCTATAGAAACACAGGGACTTGTATGGCAGACAAATGATTTTAAAACTGTGTGTAATTCTATGACGAGCTGTTTATTAAAAATGCTTAGAAGTTGTTTCCAATGTCTGTGCTTTCTTATAGTCATGGCTAAAGATGTTACTATGTTTTCCATCACAGGAAAGCAGGGCTGTAATCAAGACCTCCACTGTCAAGTCTGAGACCAGGAATAGCCAAAATCGAGTCAAGATCAAGTCTTTTAAGGCGGTCAAGGCGAGTCAGAATTGAGAGTCAAAACCACCGTATCCGTTTCAAGGCCAAGCTTTAACTCAACTAGTTTGTCTCATTCATGCATCACACCAATGATTAGGCTGTTTTCAAGAAGGATTTACTTTCATGTAAAGGGTGGTTCCGCAGCCAAGTCAAGTCCATAGCATTTTATAGGCTATACGTTTATGCTACACAAACAATGTTGATGTAACAACAGGCAAAGTTTCTGTGCAAAGCGTCTTTATATCAATGTAAAATCATGCCCCTTTGTTACTTTGGAGAATATGACTCCAGATGTCACATCAATAATGCTGGAACCACCCTAAAAAAAAAAGAAGACAATATGAACATTATTTTTACATTCTTTTAACTCTCAGGTCGAGACTAAGACCATATTTAGCAAGACCAATGCGCAAGACTCGAAGAAGTCCAAGTACAAATTGCAGTAATTCAAAGACAATACCAAATCAATACAGAAAACATCTTGAGGCCAGATTTGACTCCTTCAGCTCTGATAGCAGGAACCAACTCGTTTCACAAACATTAAATGTAAATGTAAATATAAATGGATGAATCTGGGATTGGCTCCAGCTCCCCTGCAACCCTGATGGATAATCAGTATAGATAATGGATCTATGGATGGATGGATGGACAAAAAGTATGACATGCCATTCTTTAATAAGTAAAAATGCATTAGCATTGGCAAATTGCTTTAGTATAAAATGAATAAAGCAGACATGGGCGTGCTGTGCTGTTATAGGAAAATAATCAACTTAGGAGTGGTAACAGTAACTCTGTTAACACACCACCAAGTCTTTTATTCCTTGCACAATTATAAGCACTTGAAACTGAATTTATTCCTATACTTACTTGCTATACCTTTAGACCAGATTTATTATTGTTCATTCTAAATTAGAGCCATGCATTAGACCATTAAATGTGTTGGTTAAGGGTACCTAATCTTCCCAAATCCCCTCGGACAGATATAAACACTGAGCCGGGTGAATTTGAAGCCTAATTAATACGTTTTTCATCTCTGTAAAAGTGGCCAATTTAATCTGACAAACAGAAGGAAAATTAGACACAGTTTCTGATGCATAACATTTAGTTTGAGGGGATTTTTTTTTTTTTCTTCATTCAGGTGCTTAAAAAATGCAAGCTTATTGTACAGTCAAATTTATGATGTGAGGGCATGGTAAGTGTTAAATTCTGCAGTTTGGATGTGTTCCTTCAGTGAGAAAATGGTTGTTTATTCATCGAGGGTGAATTGAATACCTCCCAGCAGTCGTGTCTGGGAGGAAAAGACCCCCTGTGACTCAAATGTTAATTTGTGCTTCCTCACACTTTAAATTATTCAGGGATAAAAATGAGCTTTTTGAAAAGAAATCTTGTTTTCTCAAGCACAACTTCAGTACAAAGTTAAAAGTCAACAAACCACTCATGAACGACTCGGCTGACTGTGACTGTACCGTACCTCGTATCTCCCCTGTGTCTGTTATCTGTACTGAATGTAATTACTGCTGCATTTTACAAAACATTTGGAATGAGACAGGAAGGAAGACAGACTGCCTAACATTAGACATCTAATAGGTACAAACAGAACAACCTCACTATTTGAAACAGAGTGGTATAAAATATCAGAGTGCTATATAGCTATAATTAATATCATAGATTAAAGATAAAGTTAGACCAAACAAAGTGTGTCAGTAAGGTGTTGAAGCCACAACGAGCTGCCAGAACATCTTCACAACACTTATCGTTGATTCTACCACTTCTTCTAAAAGATACTGGTGTTTTGATGATGGAAGTGGTGATGAAGAGCGCTTTCTAATACACCACTCCAAACTCTCCCTTAGAGGGTTCAACTGGGTTAAAATTTGGTGCCTGTGTAAGTGATAGCAAATGATGTAAAGAAATGGCTTCCGCTTCAAACTATTCCGTGAGCCCTCGTGCGAAGTCATCAGGGAAGAACCCCTGCTTTATCATAGGATAAAGGTGATCAGTCAGAAGAGCTCTGTATTGATTTGCAGTGACGCAGATCTCTAAGGGGGCAAAATCTTTATTACAGTGCTGCTTTTATTCACCCATAATTTCAAAAACTGGCCACCCAAGTGTATGATGTAAATCCAGCATTATATTGTTCAAAATCTCCAAGGAAGGATTGAATTAAGTTCTAAAAACCACATCAACGTGGGAGAAGGAAGTTGTTTGGCTTTATTAGTCTTGGGGACATTTTCTCCAAAAATAGTAATTGAGGTCATGTAAGCAGTTTTAGGTATTTACCTGGAGCACACATTAAACACCCAATAGTCCTTCTCTCTCTCACGCATCTTAAGTGGAAGATTTAGACTTGGACTACTAAAAAACTACAGCTGTAATCATAACGACCCCGGGGTCTCATTACAGAAAAATGTCCTAACTGCTTGTTCTTAACTTAGGTTTCAAAGATTGGAATTTTCCTATTACAGAAGTAATTCCTAAACTCATGGCTGTGTCTTATCCTATCCGAGACCTCCTATCTTATCTCAAGTAATCCTAACTATAACTTTAAATTCGATTTTTCAATCAGCAATGGTCCTGCCATGCCCGTGCTTAGAATGTACAGGAGACTACCTTCTCAAGTGATGGGCACTCATTTGAAAATCGTATAGCACTGAAACATACAGATACATAGATAGATAGAGGTACTTTACTGATCCACAAGAGGAAAAATGGCAATAATAAGAAAAGGAATCTCCACATGGTCACCTAAGCAGAGACTCGAAACCCAGGACTCATCCACGCTACCTAACTGTGCATTTCGACATCATAATAAAAATACATTTGTCATTTTAGGATTACAAGAAAAACTAATAACGCATGGACTCTCTAGCCTTTCAGTCATTACAGTATATTTCTGTGTTCAGACCAAGAGCGCTGCTGCCATTTTTGACAGTGATTTTGGATTAGGGCAGATTCTATGACATCCTAACTTAGTAATAGCTAAATTCCTATCTTACGTCTTCTCACGGAGGATTTTCCAATTCAATGCTATATAAACAAATTTCTCTGCCAGCCAGTCCGTCCCTGGTTGTGGGGAAGCCGGAAGCCGATCCCAGCTGACTTTGGGTGAGAGGCCAAAGGGCTATCACAGGGCTAACACAGAGACAAACAACCGTTCATGCTCACATTCATACCTATGGGCATTTTAGAGTAGCCAGTTGACCTAATCTGCATGTCTGCATCGAGAACAAACACACAAATGCCACACAGATAGGCCCCAGTCGGCCCAAAAACACTGTATTGTTGTATATCCATACAATAGAAGTGAATGATATTAAATATAATTCTCCGCACAAGTTGCACATGGCAGTGATGCAATGAAAACATTTAAACATGCTTTACTTAAATCTGTAGACAAGCACTTTTCTGAAGTGAATAATAAAAGCCCAGTGCAACTCTAGACAATCCAAGGTACTTAACATACAGAGCTACTTCATATAATATTAATTAGCTAATGTTATAAACAGACAGCCTGAACATGAGCACACGTGTGCGCACTTTTCACGGTCACTACTGAACCTGAGGAAACAAACCGAGCCGAATGAAATGTTCTTAGGCGTCGTGTGTTTGATTAATACTCATGAGGTTACTTATATTGGTATCATTATCATTATTCTTACTCCTAGTCCTAATTAATAGGTTATGGAGTATGGAGTGATTCGAGATGTTGTTTCACAGGAGTCTGGTCTCTGGTGTCAGGTTGTCTGGAAGGAAACAGGAAAACACTCATATAATATTTATGTTCTATCTAGAGAGAACCTTTTCATACAAAACACGCCATTAAGACACTTCAATTTGATTAACGACACACCGGATGGCTCCAGAATCTTTAACTAAATCAAGAAGTTGACTCTTAAAAACTGATGTTTCTAAGAAAATGTGTCATGAAATCCATTAGGCCAATTCCCACTGTAAAGTATTTTTTTTCCTAGAGAAGATAGATAACATCTGGGCTGAAGGGAGCACACTAGCAGGTTTATCATGGTCGGCTCTCATAATAGCTAGGAAATTTTGATTTAAAGGCTTCTGGCAAAAGATGACAAATGTAAATTTCAAATCTCAAGGACATTGTGAGGGATGTGATCAATTTGAGAAAAAAATGAATGTTGGATTTTCAGAGCTGAGGATTCATGAATGAGGAACACACTGTAAAGGTTGTACACAATGGATGCGAGCAGATACAAGAACAAGCAAATAAATGAGCGATTTATGATTGGGACGCTTTAAATAAGATAAATGGCACTACGATATGGATTTGGTTGGATATATCAAACACACCAGAGTAGAGAGAATTAGAGGAAGTCCGATGTGCTCTTTAACGCTACACTGTAAACCTTTACTGTAAATTTACAGGTAATTTCTAACCGTATTGCTCAGTGTTTTATGGAACAGCAACATGCTGTATCTTTTACATAATAGCTGGAAATATACAGCGGTTTTCTGTTTTCGGTCCGCTTCATCCTTACAGCATTATACAGTAGAAACATTGCATTCTGGGATTGATATTTTTCCCCCCCGCACTCATTTCAAGTTCTAGAAGTTTCAAGGTCTTACAAATACATTTTAATTTCTTTCCCAATTTCTTTTCTTTCTTTTTCAATGTTTAATGAACAAAACCCAGAAATAATTATTCATTTTAATAAGATAAGCCAGTGGGGTGTGAATTTGTGTGTAGTTTAAGCTTTTGTGAGATCTTTTTTTTTTTTTTGCCTCAAAAACTAATGTTTGCGCCTGTGACGAGGATAAATGAACTTTGTAGCGCAAGACGATGGATAAATAATTCTTGGCCTGAGTATTGATAGGGTAAGTCAGAGATTTTCGTTTCGTCTCCAAATTTGTCTCATGGATTGTCTCCATGAATGGTTTGACCTTAGGAGACCCTTTTTAGCTGTACACGGTTCTCAACTCTTCACCCAGTAACTTTTGTTATTTCACAGGATACTGCAAAAGCTACCACTGTATATCCTTCATACAACCTGCTCTGGAAAAGCTTTTGGTATTGCTGTAGACATGACAGTAAATGGCTGGCAACCAAGCTGCCAGTATTATACTGTAAAGTTAGAGTGAAAGGTTTTACAGCATCTACAGTGCTTTACTCGGACACAACATGGTGTAAAGTATGAGCTCATTTCATTCCACCAGTTTAAATCTTGGGTCAATAATAGGAAACGGGACTTTTTATTGGCGAAGGTGACAACATTGCCGGGAAGAAAATCTTAGCGGGCGGAGAGGAATTTACCACAAAAACCTTAGCAGAAGCTGCTGAACAACATAAAAGAAAAAGTCTGTACTAGTTAATAATAAGCAGGTCATCTGTTATTTACTGATCAGTGAGGCAACAATTACAGCTCCTTGTTTTCTTTTGACTCACAAGCCCAAGGTAAAGGTCGTGAATTCAAAGGTCAAATTTTCCCTACATAGTACAAGTAAGCACTAGCAGACGTGAACGCGTTTTTCCTCATCCTGGATCCTTTCCCCTTAAATGAACTGCCTGTTCCACTGGAGCGAGTGTGTGTACTGACCACTGCTTTAGCTGAAAAAGCAGAAATATATGATTTATGGCTCTTGGCACCACTGCAATGATAATGATCAAACAAACACTAATAACCATTGTTTCAGAGCTTTCACAACATTTTGTACAACAGTGATCAGGAAGCTCGTGTTATTAAGAGTCTTGTTTATATTTCCGCCATCCTCTGTGTCTTCGGAAATGAAGTCCATGCTAATGTTATTCCTGGAACTCATGGCGTTTCCTTGACTCCGTTGACTCGTCACACCCTCAGAGTCAATTTGTCACTTCAGGTTTGGGTTATTGTGCAGCTGTGGTGGGGCACAGACGTCCTGAGCCCCCTGCGATATTCTCGTGTCCTTGAGGCCGAATTGATGCCAGGTCTGGACTGAAGGGAAGAATGCACAGGAGTGGATTGACACGGATGAATACAGACGGCGCATGTTTGCCAGGTGGCCTTGAAGGCGTGGCGTCGCCCATCAATCACGCCACGCTAGCGAGCTGTCGACCAAACGGAGGGAATATGGGAAAGCGAGGTCCGAGAGAAAGTGGGACTCTAAATATAGAGTCCGACTATTTTGATGCAATTTTTTACGCCAGTTAAATGCGATTTGACAAGAGAAGAGATGGGTTTCTAAGCACCAGGGTTTCGCTGTGACCTTCCAAAGAAGTTTCTACACCATTACAATCCTCCCACCTTTGGCTCATGCCAGTCACATCTTGTTCCTTTCCGAGCAGCGCGAGTTCATTTATCACACTTTTCCGAGCCTCATTTAGGTAGGCCAAAGATAGTCTGACAGTGGAAGAGAGAGAGGAAATCTGCGTACTGTATTTGAATGAGAACAGGGGCATGCGCTTCCTCTCGCTTAAACTAGACTCCAGATTTCTAACCTGTCAAGGACTGGTTGAGGAGTTGGAAGGTCATACATTAAATTCACCAACTGTAATTTATGCCTTCATTTATGGAAGGACTCGTGTGCCAAGCTGATTATTTTTAGGCTCGAAGCGTGAAACTGTGGACCTTTTCAAAAATAGAGGCAAGATGGAAGAACAGATGCACTGACCAAGATTGAATTTCATTAACATATGAAAATCACCAATTTATTTGTTATGCTAAGCTCTTGGTTTTTTCATCACTGAAAGAATCAGCGGTCTTAGTTACTATTATATCCTGTATAGTCAAACGTTCTCTAAACTAGGTCTCATTTTCCAAATATGGTGACTTTCAGAGCAGAAAATGTTAACATTTTGTATTATGTTTACTCTTAAATTTGGAAATTTAATGTAATGAAATTCTTTTGAAACAAATTATCTCTTCATCTCTGATGTAGTGTCTTTACTTTTACCAGTGATGGCAACATTTCCAATAAAGACACATTTCCAAGACTAATCACACCAGAATCAATACTTTATTCTATTAAATTCTTTTTCACCTGGTAAAAATCTTTTGACAGGAAGACTGAAAAATTTATTTCCAATTCCACTTCTTAAATGTCTACAAAACAAAACAGAATTTGCAAGTAAATAACTAACAACGAACGCATGGATAACACATAACTCACCTGCTGCTGCTGGTAGAAATGGCTGCTCATTCTTCTGAACTTTGACCCTTGAAGCACTTATTCACAACATTTTGTGATTTCAAAATACCAGTTTTTACACCACGGTCATGAGATAAACGGGGACAAAGGTATTTTTGTTATATTAAAAAATACTCTCGATGATACAGAGTCAACCCATTTTTATTTAAAGATGTACAATAATGTCTGTTATGTGGAGCTTTTTGAAAATCTTTCATGAAATGAAATGGCTTTCATTTGATTCATGATTCATATTTTTACTGTCTCAAAGACATTTCTCTTAAGGCAAATGGTTTCAAATCAAAAGGTACTTTTAATAGACGCCTTCTTAAAGCAAATAGTTTCCATGTACAGCTTTAAGCGAAGCAGTGAGAGGATTTTAAACGCCAAACAAACGGCTCCTCGCGGAAAACGTCGCCTTATCGATGACATGTTTTTTTAGAACGTTCACCATACATATCGGAAATTAATCAACACCTTCCGACCAAACAGATATGAAAATTCAACACCACTGTGGTATAAACAAACATATAAATATATAAATAAATAAATAAATAAATAAATGATCATTAGGAATGTTTTTGTGTATCAAATAATTACTAAACTAATATAAACATTTATCTCACAAGGGCTTTGATTTATAATTATCGCAAGAACTATAAAAATATTAAACTGATTTTTAAAAATGGCAACTAAGCCTACAAAAACTGCAGTGTTCATGGCTAAAATGTAATTTCCTCGCAATCCCAGTTAATTCAAAAGTTTGATTAATTCATGAAATGAATTGATTTGAAATGATTTGAGGTTAGTAAAGTACCTCTTTCTGTCCGATCACAATTTTACTTTGAGCTTCGTGTCAATTTGCATAAATTGTTTTTCCTGAATTAAAGGTTTTAGCTGAGTGCCAACACGCACGCCATCAACAAACATTCAAATCGTTTGGCAGGCATGATTTGTGGAAGTGGAATTTATGCTTGCACACACACACACACACACACACACACACACACACACACACAGTAAGAAGGGCACACGTGAGTGTGATACTCTTGTCATGTCATGTCCTGCCAGTCGCCTTCAAATTTTTTCTCACTGTCCTACACACACACACACACACACACACACACACACACACACACACACACACACACACACACACACACACAC
>JAQQZR010000010.1:3252750-3266061 GCA_030068235.1 Notoglanidium macrostoma
ACAAACAGCCACACACGCTCACATTCACACCTATGGGCGATTTAGAGTAGCCAGTTGACCTAATCTGCATGTCTTTGAACTGTGGGAGGAAACCAGTGAACCTGGAGGAAACCCACACAGGCACAGGGAGAACATGCAAACTCCAGACAGGAAACTCCCAGTCGGCCGACAAGTTCAAACCCAGAAACTTCTTCCCTCCATGATATTAAATGTAACTATAAATCGTATTAAAAAAAAAAAAAAAATGGGATAAGAGGAATGAAAGAGTTTGAAACGTGCTGTTGATAGAAAAATAATCCACAGTAAGTCTGCTTCACATTGTTGATTATTTTCCTGTATCAGCATGCCCCGTTGTGTTTATTCCATACTTAATTTTAATTTCTATGGGAAAGACGTACCATCATGTATTCCGCTTGTTCTTCCAGTCAGTGTCGTGACTATTAAAGTGCACCCAAATACAGAGTGATCAAGGTCTTCCAATTCATAAATCTTTTAATTTTTCTGGTGAAACATGATTAAGCATTTATAATGCATAGAGTGTTTATCCAGTAACACACACACACACACACACACGAGCAAAAGAGGGAGCACTTTGTAATAAATCAATCCAGAGATAAAACACTTCATAAATCCTTCATTAGTCATTCTCTCCCTCTCTCTGTCTCAGACTTCCTCTCTCTCCATGATGAATCAGACTTTCCTGAGTGAAACCTACATCAGATTGCAACACTATCTCATTGTCTTAATAACCAGCATCTTAGCAAAGCTTTTTCCAGCGCCAGGGCTAATCAGCTAGTGTTCATTCGTTAGCATTAGCATAGATTAGTAATACAGTGAGCTTCCTCATTGAGTAAGCATTCCATGTGCTGGAAATCCTGACAGAGGAGACAGAGACCTTGATCTACGTGCAATCAAGGCAAGGCAAGCAGACTAGCATAAACAAATCTCATCACTGCTCGTCATCAAACTCGAAGAGGGCGAAAGCTTCACCTTCACAGGGCCGAATGAAAACTTTCAGCTGAAGAGCAAGCCGACGGAAGTTAAAGACTCGTGACTCACTCCAGTTTCTTTCCTCAGTAAACTCTGTGGCTATCTGACCAAGCTCAGTGAAAATTAGCTCATCAGAAGGCTGCCATTTCCCTCAGTGGTGCTCTGTTGCTAATCTTTCATGCTACCAAATTTTCCGCTTTCTTATACCTTTCTGCGCTTTTTTTCCTGGCCTTGGTGAAGGCTTTTGTTATTTCTCCATGCCAACGTGAGCTAATTAAGTTCAAACAGAGAGCGCCTCGGAGAAGGCTAATGAGGCTAAGCTGTGCTACGTGTAAAAAGGGATTATGCTAGTTGCACAGCCTCTCTATTAAGCATGGCCTATTCCCACACAGCATAGTAGAGCTTAACGGATCTCTATGTTTACACTGTTTAAACATTATTTTATCATTTACAGTTAGCATATGTCGGTTGGTAGCAGGTTCATAGCTAAGGTATTAGCATATCGAGCCATGCGAAGTTTTAAATGCTAAGGGTGTAAAATAAAGGGACTGATATATGGGATTTTTTGTGTGTAAGAGTTGATGGGACTCATAATTTAAGGTCATTGAGAGAAAGAAAGAGACAGAGACAAAAAAAAAAAAAAAGGGAGAGACACAGAGAAAGAGCGAGAGAGGAGAATTCATATCTATGCACGCACTGATGCGCCGATTAATTGAACATTCTAATGCTCGGCCATGATTACGCTGTCCTCCCATGATTAATAGGGCGCTTTTAAATACCTGAAGCCTAACGAATTAAATTCAGTGCGTGTTTACGTAATAAAGTGTGAACCTCACTGAGCTACGGTCACATCACCCATTGACTCTTAACATAATGGCCCTGGCAATTAAAAAGTGTGCCTTATGAGTTGAAAACATGAAAAAAAGATCCTTCTTTTCTTTTCTCTCTCGCTCGCTCGCTCTCTCTCTCTCTCATATCTAGTCAGGTTTAATAGCAGGGTGCTCAGTTAGCTAATACGGTCCCCTGCTTTATGCTTTATCATAGTTAATAGCTGCGTGTAGCGTAACGTATTAATACAGCCTCCTTCACAGGCTGATTGTCTTTATATCTGTTATATCTGTCTAATCAAAATGTCATTTCTGGAAAGGAATCCACTATAAAGCAACAGCAAAAACGGCTCCACGTCTGAGATCCCACCAGCGTTGAGTTTACGAAGAATAAAATGTTGGCCTGTTGTAATTTTGTAAAGATATTGGAATCAGAATTATGTAAAATAAATCTTAGTGGTTCTACTGTAAAGATCAGTCACTCATTAAACTCATTCCGGCAGAGTTGAGGAATAAAACACGGGGTGCGTTGTTGCTGGAAAATAATCAATGATGGAGTAAAACACTTCCAGACGGGCTTTTATTGGAAAATAATCAGCAACGCAACCTGAATCAAAGTTGATTGTTTTTCTATAACAGCATGTCTTGACGTGCTTTATTCTCACCACGCAGGAATTTGCCAACGTTTTTGATTGTTTTTTTCATGATTTTTAGCAGTTTATAATTACAACAGATTGACAACCGGTCCAGGGTGTACCGCGCCTCTCGCACAAAGTCGGCTGGGATTGACTCCAGCTATGCCGCGTCCCATAACGGATAAGCGGCATAGAAAATCCAGAACGTGAACGCGAGCCTTTATGCAAATCCAAATCGGCAGGCATCATTAACAAGAAACAGGCGGGATGAGATCATCTGAACAATGCACGGCAAAGAAACCCACAGAAAAATGGAAGTCATTAAATGAATAACAAATAGCACTCCAAAATGCGTTGTATGTAAACAATTGTTGTCGGCTCTTTGCAACGAAGGTTTCGCAGTGCAGAAGTTTTCCTTGTCTGGTTTCTAAGGTGTGTATTTGAGCTCTCTTGTTTTGTAGAACGTCACACAACACACAATGTAACTACAAATGGATAAAAAGTATCTGGTCACTTTTAGTTTAGTTTGTTTAGTAATTTGTCATTATTTATTTAGTGCATTAGGTATTTTGCATGCTATAATAAAAGAATTTTACGTGAATTCTACCAGGGTTTGATTTATGCAGAGGTAAAATGAGCCTGCATAGGAGTTTGTTTCCTCTAACATTTCTCAGTAAATCCACTAAAATCACATGTGTTGATAGAGCATGAACCACACACACACACACACACACACACACACACACACACACACAGCCCTGTGGCTAACCGGAGAGATATGCAGGATTGTAGCATTCCGAGCCGCTGTATTTTCATTTTTTTCCCTCAACCCCTAATTCTGTCTCCACCTGATTATGCAAAGCAGGCCTATATTCTCCCGTTTGAAGTGGGTTGGAAAGCTGCAGAGCTCACACACGCTCAGGGACATTTTATCTTCTTAAAAATGACAAGCACGGGTTCACACAGGGGTCAACAAAATGGCCGACATCCCGAAAAAGTGGGTTCAAGAACATAAATGCTGATTTGATGCCATTTGGAATTAGGTTTGTCTTCTGATAACGCCGTAATGGCCCATAATATAAAAAGAAAACCTAGCAGACTAGCAGTCAGCCTGGCATTCGGCTTCTTTAAATATGAATGGAGGGAATGGAAAGGCCAACGTCAAATGGTTACTTGAGGGGACGCCGTATCTGCTATTGTTTTGAAAGGACGCTGCTAAAGCGTTGGCCCATTTTGCGAGATTGCCTGAGCATCAAAGGGATCCAGAAATGGAAGCTTCTTATACTGGAGGGATTCCCTCTCAGCTTCTTCACACGCCATTACCCCCGAGAGTTCAATCCTCTCTCGTTTGACATTTATAGGGGCATTTATGGGGACACGGAAAAAGCGACACAGAAAGCTTTCATTTGTTGGCCGCGTAATTAGCATCAAAAGCAACAGCAGCATGTTGACGGTAATTAACGAAGCATGCTCAGTCGGAGACGCCTCGTTATATCCGTTCCTGTCATGTTTACACTCATTCATGGACAGACCTCCACATTCAATGTACTTGTTCTGAAGGGCAAAACCAGAGATCTCAGCTGAAGGATATTTAAGTCCCTATCAGAGCAGCGCTCATGCGGACATTTCATAAATGGATAAATCAGTCGATCTCACTACACAAGTCTATGGCCTTCATGAATTATAGATCTGCTATTTCTCTTTGGACTGCAGTATAAGTAGCTTCTGTTGCCTGGAGAAGCGGCTCTGGCCTGGAGAGCTTTAGGATGAGGATTACTTCAGATATACCCACATTGCACATGCAAACAATCGAGCTTCCTACAGAAAAGAAACAAGGGTACGCAAAAAAAAAACAAAAAAAACAAACAAATCTGGTTTCACACAAAACATACAAAAATTTCTTCAGAACATTTATTTTCAGCAACAAACTCGCAACACCCAGAAGAAAAGAAACCACCAAGCGGTCCAAACTTTGGCAAGAAAGTGAGCCGGGACCTCCTTTTTAGAACAGTTGCTCTTAAACATGTGCTCTGTTTTACAACATAAATAAATGTTTGGGTTTTTGCCCTTTTTTTTTTTTTAGCCTAGCTTTGATTCATGGCTAAAGATTATGGTGCAAAAAAAAAAAAAAAAAAAAATCGAAGTTCTGTACACACGGTGAATAAACAGTGACAAACAGGAGCCAAAAGAAACAAGTCTTAGAAATAAAGCAACTCAGAATCAAGCTGAACATGTAACCCTGTACGCCAGGCAGTGTAGCTGAGACGTACGGATTAAAATAGCATTTATGGGATGAAGGCGTTCTGTTTGGTAATGAGTTCTGAGCAGTGTAATAGGTATAAAGAATCCAATGAGGCTTTTTATTCGCCTTGTATTTAATCACACTGAAGTTCAAATTTGATGCTCATAGCCAGTCTGATGCGCATAACTGTGGGATTACTGGATGTACAGTTAATGTACAGAATTACGATCAGTCACAGTGAACAGAAACGAATGTTTCTATAAATTGTGGGCAAACAGCTGTCTCTTTTCCATTAAGTAATTAGGACTGTACTTTGAAAATGTATATATGTGTGGCTATAAAGATCAGTGCAGCCACGGAAATACACATTCTTTACTCAAGTGCAATTAAAATCCTTTGCTCAAGGTTTAAGATTTAAATACTTTATTCGGGTTAGAAGACTAAGATCGAAATGAAGCCAAAGTGCAAAAGTACAGCATCGTAAACATACTGTCATGTCAGGTGAGTAGACGCGGATAGAAATGTAGAATTAAGGTTTATTAAGACAAAACATGAACAACATCACTTACGCGTCACACGGCATGAACGAGGTTAAGAAAAAACGTGGCATAACAACGGCAGGAGCTTGATAAAAGACGTTTTGGAACGTAAGTAGTGGTACTAATTAAATACAACTCAAAACAGGTGCTAGCGATCAGGGACATGTGATATGCAGGGGCTGATGGGAAAAGTAGTCCAACAGTCCAATCCAGAAGTCCCGAGAACATCGGGGCGCCGACGTGACAACTTTGACGTGACAAGGAACTCACACACACATACAGCCAATCAAATCCAAGCTGCAGAAATCTGAATTTAAATAAATACGTTTCATGTTATAGTTTCAGTTTCCTAGACTAATCTGCTGGTTTGCACAAATAATCAGATTACAGAGCAGGAAATGTGGTGAGTCAAACATAATCATACCTTTCTACATTGCAAGCACTATTAATATTTATATTTGGGGTGGGGTGTATATTTTATACATATGCTGAAAGATTAATGCAGTTTATTCTGTATGCATACAGTGTGGGATGTTTCTCTGCCCTCATGTTAACAAATCAATCTTCAAGCATTAGTAGAGAATTACTGTATATTAGCAGTCAGCTACGTCGCGTTGCCCACACTGCCGCCTCGATTCAACTTCAAGAACCATTAAGAAAAATCCTCTGTGATCCACTTGCACCTGAACGAGACCTGTAACAGGTAACCTGAGGGAGCGCGTAAACTCGGACCTCGCGTCCATATGTCATGTCACGTCGCAGACAGAGTGTTCGTAAACATCAGTGTTATGTAAGGATGTGTTGCGAGGCAGAGAAGAGCAAAAACCGATTGGATAATGAGCCCACCGAGCCGCTGATACTCAGTCACCCGTAGGAGAAAAACGCTTGGGCTTAGCTACGTGTGAATCCGAGCGAGACGTAATGCGTCGCTTTAACACGTTATTAACATCTCGATGTTTGGCAGACGGAAGTGTGACAGGTCGGGACATGCGCTAGAACACAACCAGCATGTGAACTGGGGCTACATATTAAATCAACACAAGGATGGTTTATGGATCATGGACAGTGTTTAGCAGAGATTTAAAAAAATAATTATAATAATAAAATATTCATGTGGCATTGAGTTCAAGGCAAACCACAGATTTATGTCAATGTGCTTGTTCTAATATGTTATTCCAATCCCAATTTCCCTGCTTAGCCCTATCTCTTGACCCTACCCCTGCATTTTGCACGTTGCCGCATAGGGTCGTGTGTCCCGTTTCTTTAGGTGATGGAGGCGTAGTGGTCATCTAGCCCTGCAAATGGCTCTCCAAAGAAAACGTTTTCAGATGCAGACTCCAAATGGAGTATCAAGAAAATTGCCAGAATGCTTTGCGAGCTGAGGCAGTGTAACACCGAACTACCGTGTATGGGGACAGAAGGCCATATATATGTAAGTATATCATTACAAATAATCATGCAGAAGTGTTACGTTTCATGTCGATGCAAGGAACATTTCAGAAAAATCGGTATTCACAATGTCAATAGAACTGCAATGATTTGTGAGTGACAATACAGTTATTTATTTATAAGCAGAGGATGATGATTACAGCTCATGCTTGTAGTAACACCACATCTGGCCCTTGCATTGTGGAGACCTGTATCTGTTGTGGGAATGCCTCGTCACGGTGTATTACGTATGCGCTACTGTCTGCTATTCATGACGTGACGAGTGGTGTCCCATTTCCTAGGTAAAGATTTCAACCCCTATGACCACCCAGTCGAAGGCACTTTTCTGAGGACTTTCTGGCTTCTCTGTAACATGACATGTTTTTGTTTTTTTTGTCTGATTATCTTCCAAAGAGAACAAAAAGAGAGGCCTATGAATAAACAACAGTTTATAACTGTTATAATGTAACTGAACTTTTTTTTTCTGCAATTGTTACACATTAATAAGCGTAACTATAAATGGATAAAAACTGTGACATTCTTTATTTTATTTTAAATTGTTACTGTCAGCATACTGATGTGGTATAAGAGGAATCAAACATTTTGTGAGCTGTAATTGGAAAATAATTATTGTAGCCTGATGTTCAAGAACCAAGGTGCATCCTGAGACGCTTTTCTGCTCACCACGGTTGTAACGAGTGGTTATTTGCGTTACCGTAGCCTTCTTGTCAGCTCTGATAAGTCAGTGTGGAAATCCCCAAAGGTTATCAGTTTCTCAAATACTCAAACCAGCCTGTCTGGCACCAACAATACTGATGTTTGATGTGAACCTTAACTGAAGCTCTTGACCTGCATGTGTATGGTTTAATGCACTGCGCTGCTGTTGATGCAGGTTACGATGCGTTTTCTTCCGGACAAGGTCACGTAATTAGAGTGAAAATGAATCATGGAAGGACACATCGTGACTGATACAACCCAATCGGGACGCGAATGTGGGTGTCTGTGTCTTTGTTTCCAAAAGCCTACGTTTTCCCTCGCCCACACTAAAACATTTTCAAACTAAAACAGGCCAGTTATTATTAGGCTGATCAATCTCACGCTTCATCATGCTGGAGTTATAAAGTGTCATTCCAGTCAGTGTGTTTTTAGAGAAATGATAAGAAGGTGCCAAAGGAATTATCTCTGGAATAATAAAAAATGACATAATACCACATATATGGTGTTTTACACCTACTTCTTAGAAGGTTGTATTTATGTAATACGTTTACTCATAGACAGGGAGTTAAATAACACACCGTTTATGTCAACAGTCCGTGTAGGTACAGGAGATTGCCTAAAGGACAGGCTAAGGTTAGAATGATTAGATGTCTTTCTTGCTAGCCATTCAACTGGTACTCCATGAAGCGCATTCAAATCTCTGGATTCATCGCAGGTGGGAGAAGCGGCATTATTAAAAGACAGTGGAGTAAATGTCAGTTGCTATTTTAACTTTTTTTTTTTAGCAACCAGGACCCATTTCTCACACCAGTAGCAAACCTGGTGTATTTTCCACATTCGCTCTCGCGCACACAGACGTCTCCGACTCCCAACACCGAGGGACGGCAATTCATTTCTTGCCCGAGCAAACTGCTCAGTGATTCAAAAGGGCAAGCGCTTGCAGCAAATGGAAAGGCAAACGATGTCCCTGCTAAAATTCACGCAGACATGCGCTTGCTGCCTCTCTCACACTCCCACACACACACACACACACTCGTACTTGTCTTGTTGTTTTGGCATGAACAGTGCACAGGTGCATGGCACATGTTAAATGTGATTTTTCCGTATAATTACGTTCAAAGAATACCGCATCGGAGCTTCCTTAATTGTTGCTTAACTGTTGAAAAATGCAACCACGTCATTTGAACTGCTTTTTCCTACATCGGCAGATTTACTGCTTTCTGCTAGAACTGCGACAAAAAAAATGTTTGGGAAATCTTATGAGAACTGGGGACTACTTTATCCCAGATAGACGAGCATCCAGAAGCACGAGTACAGCCCAGGTGAAAGCGGTGGGCTTCACACTCCAGTGCTTCCACACGGCTGCTTCAGTCGCGCCACCGAATAAAAAAGTGCCAAAACCCTGGTTCATGGTGTCCTTTAAATTGTAGTTGATTCACAGGGCAGGGACTTGGATGGCTGCGGTGGTGTAGAACCGGGCGGAGGTGGGCGTGGGTGTGGATGGACTGTATGGAGTGGTCAGGATGAAAGACGGCTTGGAGAGAATAAGCAGGTCATAAGAAATGATCCTGAAGAAATGAGAAATGCTGCTTCCTGTGTCTTCAGCTCATCCAAGGTGTTACCTTACGTATGAATCAGCTGAATTAAGTGATGCTGAATGCTTCTTCTCGATTTTGTGCTCGTGAAACAAAACAGAATGAAAGTTGTGAACTGAAGTGATAATGTGCACCACTTGAGTTACACTGTAATACATTTGAGGGTTTATGAGAAACATTGCGCATGTGTGGAACTCATGGAGCTCTGACCCGTTTCTTTCTGTTCAATAATATATATACAGCGCCTTTCTGGGTGGAGTTTGCATGTTCTCCCCGTGCATGCGTGGGTTCCCTCCGTGTGCTCCGGTTTCCTCCCACAGCCCAAAGACATGCAGATTAGGTCAACTGGCTACACTAAACTACCCGTAGGTGTGAATATGAGTGTGAATGGCTGTTTGTGTCTGTGTTACAGATACCCTGCCCAGGGTGTACACCGCCTCTCACCCGAAGTCAGCTGGGATCGGCTCCAGCTTCCCCACCACCCTTACTAGAGAATGGATGGATGTTTAAAACCAGTTAAAAAAAAAACAAAAAAAAAACAAGTAATAAAAATAAAAAAGTAATAAATAAAAATTTGGACAAGCAATTCATAAAACTTGTGAAAAAGGAAATGAAAAGCGAATTGATGAATGCGAGAAAATGAAAAGATCATACTCGTTTCAGGTGTGTGTATATATAAATATATATTTTCATTTTTTGTTTGAAAAGAAATAAATGAAAAAAGAACCCTGTCTTACACAACTTCATATTTTTATAATACAGAATCGGATACAATAATTAGTAATGAATTGATCATAATTCTTTAAGTAATAAACTAAACATTACTTGCTTCATTACTGAACCTTCATTTAATTTAGTTACAAGTTGGTTAGGAATTAAAGGAACAGGCAGATGGTGAATGAGGAGAGAGAAACCGTACTGTTACGTCCAACGTCACAAATCACAGATAAATTATTACCTTCAAGTCCACAGTTCACTCAAAATGTTCATTTGCACTACATTTTGAACGCTGACTGAACGCTCTAAACTAACAGTAAAGTTAATTTCCCTCTGCAGGTAGCCGCAAGCAAAAGGAACTATTTGAAGAACTGTGCTTGAGGCTACCAATGCAGTCGTATGACGCACAATCGAATCCGTACTAATCCAGCATCCATACCATCTACAATTAGTCTCATTTGCTTTTCAAAAAAAGCACTCATAAAGGAAACATCCAAGCTGCTTATAATGTAAAACTTCATTTCTTGCTTTCAAGTTGCTCTAAAGGTTAGAAGACTTAAACTTATTTATCACAATATGCCTGATATTTCCTTTCCTTCGTAGCTGCCTATGAGACGACTGAACCCGGTTCTGGTCCGTTACAAACGAACGTTAATTACTAATGCTAGCTACGCCGTTAATAGATTTGAACAAACTCAAAACATTCTCCATTTACCTTAGGGCATCTTTCAAGCAGGATGACGGTGTGAGATTAGAGAAGGGGGCGGGGCTTCTAGGAGCTCAAATATTTGAGTGATAACTTATATCAATATATGCTGATGTTCTTCTTCAAAACCAGTACAGGTTGCCAGGTCTGTTTTTTACATCCCCAAAGAGATGGAACAGATCGACATTCTTCAGAGTCTTAAACAGAAGGATCTCATTAGAATATTAGGCCACGCCCATACGAAGAGCTCTTCCATTGCTGATCAGCAAATACTGTTAGTGTACTGTTTTGTATTGTTTGGATTTTTTAAAATATTTTAAGGTCTTTAAGACCTTGATTTGATCTAAAATGTACAGAATTTACAGCCACCCTAGAGACAGAGCGAGAGAGCGAGCGCGAGTGTCAGGAAACACGAGCAAGGATAGAGGACGAATGAATATTTCAAAGCCACTGGTGATTTCTTTTTTCCTATGAGGAGTAAGTCTAATGCCATGCCTAGCCTGATGTGTGGAGCTAAAAACAAAGGGATAAAAATAAAAAATTGACTAAAATCCAATCAATAGCGATACAAAATGTATGAAAATTCAACAGCGCGGTGGTGAAATGTTCTTTAATGGAGGTCGGCAGGTAAACTCGGAAAGATGTTCAGGAGCTCCTCCTCAATCTGCACACGTACATGGGTCCCCACGTTCTTCCCTGTTCCGGCACCACCAAATGACCCAAAGGAGGTTGGAGCGGGGCGAATTTAAAATGACCAGAGAACAAGCCAATCAGATCCTCCTCCAGCTCCACAAGCTCCGCCCCCTGGGAGGTGGAAAGAACCGCCTCCATGACTGACTGGTTCTCAGCAGCGGAAAAGGTGCAGGTGGAGTAAACCACGAGACCTCCGGGACGCACCGCTGCCAAGGCTGAACTGAAACACACGAGAGAGAAAGAGAGAGAGAGAGAAATATATCTGATAATAGCCATCTCGTTGACTGAAAGGTCATCATTATTATCTTGAAGGTCAGAAAGCCACAGCCTCACATATAACTTCAGATTTAATTTACTACTAATATTTACACAGTCCAACAGTGATGTGCTGCAGCCGTGTGTCCTGGACTGCCATCATTAACGCTAGCTGTATAATATAGGAGTGCAACACAATCACACTACCTGTAACTGCTGACAGTACTCACGCTCTCCAAATATCCGTATCCGTATCTGCATTTAGATATAATCCTGAATCTATCGAGTGTGCAGAGAAACTTCTGCTTTGCTTTCACTCGCTTATCTCTCGACACTCTGCTCATGAGCATCGAATTTCGGGGGCAGGAATAAAACACGTTCCCACGACGTTCTGTTGGTCACTCCCGACCCATCCCCTGTCTTCTGAAAACAAACCTCGGATTCGTTCCCAATATGGTGCAGAAAAAAATTTATAAATAAAAAATTATATATATATATATATATATAATAACTACATTTCCATCTTCGCTACAGCTACGGCTCAAGTAAGTACGTAGCATGAACCAATAACCATCATTTACATTTATATCCCTATATGTGTATTTGTTCAACTTCCCTAGCATGAGTCAGCTTGCAAAAGTAAATGCCCCCCTGTAGATCAGCCTCAGCTGCACTCGCTCACACAACTCGGGGTATTTTTTTATATTTTACGCTGCTGTCGGGCAAAAATCCACAATAATCCGCCTTAATACTTGATACGCAAATAACCTGGTGTGGATTCCATTAACCATTATAAATTTAACTTTATCTTTAAAAAAAAAAAAAACTGTGAGTGTTTAGCCCTGCTATCTAATCCACATCTGTGAGAAAATCTACTGTTTGGGTTTTTTTTTTTTTTAATCCCACTCTTTTTGTTCGTACCTGCCTGCGATATTTCTCAAAATAAATACTATATAAACAAACTAGCTTCATATCTGTGTAAAAACTTCCTGTTGCATAACTTCCTTAATGCTCCGCAGGAACCTCCCTGCCAAGCTTTCTAAAAAAAAGACCAACATGTGAACATTGAACCTTCTATCCGTATCTGTATTCGTATCCGGTTCCGTCCCTAATATAACCCTTACGCGGTGAAGGTTCTGACGGTGACGGTGAGATATGCTGTATATCTCCGTCCAAGTCAAGTGACTTTAATGTTTCTGATTATGAGTATTTTTATGACACTGTAATTCACATTCTTTGAGTTTTGCGATTTATTTATTCAGATTTATCTGAAACGTCGTGTACAACACTGAGAGAATGGAATGTGTAAAGTCTTACCAAAACCCATGGCAGTGTCTTCACACCATAATTACATTCATGTATAAATAGTAAGTCAGTTCTATGTCACTTGACTTGCATGTTATGATCAAATGAAAAAAAAAATCTATTTTTATGACAGCTGATGTCTATCTGTTGGGGGAATAAATAAAAAAAAAACCCTTCACTAATGTTAATGTTAATGTAGGTTTATGTCAGTTATCAGTGAACTCGCAGGGTAAATGGCTGAGTGGAGTTTAAAATGTTCTCAAAAATAGTTGCTCCAAATGTGAGTCGACTGGGAGCAACTTCTGCTCTTTTCCAAAAGGGACCAAATGTTATCTGGCATAGAGATTTTTCGAATTTTCTTCGATTTTAAGGAAAATTTACTGTGCATCACCCTTTAGTGAAGTGTTAGCACGTTTTGTGCAGATCAGACATCGAAGAGAGGCTCACCAGAGAAGCTCCTTTTGCAGCTGAGGTAGTTTAGCTCTCTCTCTCAGCCGCAGCTCCCCCTGCTGGGCTCCGGCGCTAAACAGCCAACTGCGGTCATTGGAGCATGGGGCATCTACTAGCACCTGACACAAGGGACGAAGACACAGACACACACACACACACACACACACACACACACACACACACACACACACACACACACACACACACACACA
>JAQQZR010000010.1:3276624-3304557 GCA_030068235.1 Notoglanidium macrostoma
TTTGTAAATTGTGTTTATAGGCTTGTACATACAGCTGGTTTGTGTGTGTGTGTGTGTGTGTGTGTGTGTGTGTGTGTGTGGTGTTTAACTGGGTTCTGTAATGAATTATAGGAAACATTTGGATGAAAAGTTCCAATATTAAGCATGTATATCAGAATATATAGAGAAAATGCCCTCAACATTTACTGCCAATGTTTATACATATCAATAAGTATCATAAAAACTTTATAAAATCCAACACAGAGGTTCTGATATGCAGTTCTAGAGTTTGCCTTCATTTGCATGCATTTTTGCAACAATATTCCTTTCCCTTTCACCCACCCAACTCACTCTCCAGACAAAATGTTCAAGCTCGAGTTGCCTTTTAAGGAAACGACTAGAGATTAGTAGATCCGAAGAGCATCAATATCAAACCAGACGGCAAAGGAATAAAAAATATTTATGCATTTAATTGCATTCATATTAAAACAAGGTGGATAAAAAGTGCATGTAACAAAAAGGTACGAGAATGTGATGTTAGAGAAAACGAAAGATGTTACGTGTTTGAAATGAAATACATAATTCTGGAAGAAAAACTTACAATCAGGAGTGTCAAATATAAAATAATACATTTTAACAAATACGTGAGGGAAGTACAGGGTAAAGAAAAAACAAACAAAAAAAAAAAACAACTAAATAAATAACCTGCCTATGCCATTGACAATACATATCAGTGATTTAAAAAAAAAAAATATATATATATATATATATCTCTAAATGTGAAATCTATGTAGTGTGTGTCAAATGTTCCAGCTTAATTTAGCATTCCATGGTTTGGGAAATATTTTATGTTTGATTCCAACAATAGGTTTAATCTGGAACAGTCTCGGCTTTTAAAAAAAACAAAACAAAAAAAAAAAACAACAAACACTGCACTTTTTAAATAAAGCCGCTTAACAGTAGTAGCTTAACAACAAAGATATGTTGTTGTTGAAGTGTCCATAAACCAGGGAAAATGAAATGCTTCTCTGTGCAGTCGTTAAAGAATGCGTTTCCCATCGGGAAAATATTCACTTCAAAGGAAAACTCCACCCTGAAACGCGTGTGTAGAGAAATATCTGTGATGTGTTTAGTGATGCTGGAGCTCATTGCTGGTTGGTTCTTTCTTTGCCTGCACGGTTACAATGGGGTCAACAGGAGAATACATTTTTTTTTTTAAATAAATAAAAGTGGGATCACGTTCAAGTCTAAAAACAAAAGAGCATCTTTTCTTTCTACCTTTTTGCAGGCCATAATATTTATAAATAAGAAATTCAGGTGTTGAAGTAATGGAGACGTTGGTGCAAAACCCCGGAGTCAGGAAGCCCCAGAATGCAATGCAGCTACACAACACGAGTCACGTCAGACTCGAGCTCGGCTATGCGATGACGGTGACTGCACTATTAGCGTAAAGGCTTTAAGAAGCTGGTCTGTTTAAGCAGAGTGTACAGATGAGGAGGTGAGACATCTGCACAGACTGAAGGACTAAAGCGCCGCTGCATCGCTCTCTTTAGATGGAGATGAAGCCAGGGCTGTCACCATGATGGTAGTCAAACGGCATTGTGGGTAATGCAGGACAACAAAGCAAAATGTGTTGATGAAGGACGTTTAAACACAGATTTGAAGTTGAAAACTACTTATAAAGTATAAAAAAATTCAGGGTGCCTTTTTCCTTTAACATTACGTCGTGCGGTTAAATGCTGGTGAGATCTTGGAGGTTGTGGTAAGCATGTGTACCAGCAAAATCCTGAAGAGTGTTCGCTTTCAAAACTGTAGAAGGATGAAACATGAGCAGGTTGGAAATGACGACGTTGGTTTCATCGGTATAAGCTCATGCACGAGCTTTCACCATGTTCGAAGCGTTTAACAACAGCTTGATAATGAGCGTGTGCAGGAGTGAGAGCGATGTCTGCACCAGCGTCTCTTCAGCACAGGCGTAGTGTTAATTTACACAGATATACATCTCCTGCTCCGAAAAGTCAGTTTCACAGTTATACGTGTGATTCAGTCTAAAAATAAAGATTTATACACAGGCAATTCGATGAACATTATAACCTTATTATCGGACATGATGGCGCTTCTTCGTTTAGTGGAAAAATAAAATGTCGGCCTTTTCAAAATGTAGATCCGAATTCAGTCGCTGCTGAAAGTTTAAAAGAAACCACGAGTCTCTGTAGGACTCCCGTCCTTGGTGGGTCACGTGATCCCTCCGAGCAATCTGATTGGCTCCTCTCGCTGACACTGGCTGGTGATTGTTGCGTATTTACACAGCGCGGGCTTGGAGATGAGAGAAATAAAACAAAAGACCGTGATTGGTGGAGACGAGGCATCTCTAACCGTATGAGAGGAAAGAGGAGGAGGAGGAGGAGGGGCTAGGAAATGACATCATGGGTTTCCCCGTTCGGCCTCTGTCTAATTGCTACGGGTGGGAGGGGCTTGCCATAGAAATCTGCCAACAGGAGAGAACGATGGAAGAAACTTTAGTGAGAGCCACCCTATTGAAGGAGCAGTTTGTCATTTTTTTCATGCTATTAAGCAGACTGCAATCGTACTGAAAGCATCGTGTTTCACTTTCCCGTCCCATTATCGGGAATGATCCTTCGGAATTCTGATCGGTACGAATCTAGAAGCACTTTTTTTTTTCCCCCCAAATGACAAACTGCGCCTTCAAAGCCGTAACAGCAGATCACAGTTCACCCTTGATTCGGCGTTAACTGAACTGAACATAATGAAATGTTAATCCCGCTCCGGCAGTGTTACTGTAATGGACCGAGTGCGTCAGATGGAAAACGCTCAGCGCTGCAGTGAGATGATAATGAAGGTTTTTCGATCATCCTGATCATGTTCACTACATGCAGTAGAAAGCCAAGACGACTGGACCCGTCGGCCTTCTCAAGTGTGTACACACACACACACACACACACACACACGTGCGCGTATACAAGTTTGTGGACACCTGACCTTCACATCTATATGTGGATCTTCAACAGACAATTGTACAGGATGTACTTGTATGCTGTAGCATTACAGTTTCCCTTCAGCAAAGAGGGAATAAATCTGTAATGAAATACACGACAAGCACATACAGATGTGATGGTCAGATGTCCACAAACTTTTGGCCGTTATAGTGTAGCTGTGTTCTCTTTCTCCCTGTGGCTCATTAACCATGGATGAAAATATATTTGTTTCTCAGAATTATATTTTTACTTCACTTCCCACTCTAGTGCGGTATTTAAAACTTCAGTATTAATTTTTCTGTAACTAACACTCTACGGCTGCCTCGAGAGCCTTGAAATGTGAAATGTTAAAAGTGCTCAAACACTTTAATGAGAGCTGATACTATTGTCATGCTCAGTGGGAAGTTTACAAGATGCACTTCTTCTGAATTGAAAGAAATACCTCAGGTAAATTTAGTATCAAAGCAATTTTATGCCATTTAAGACTTTGGAAAATTAGTTTCATACATTTTAAATACTCTGTAATGGCTTTCTGTGATGTGTTTATGTGAGCAAGTGTCCTTATTACTGATGATGAATTAGATCGTTAGTCCTGTTTCTTTTTTTTATTTGGAAAAAAAAAAAAGGGAAAAAAAAAGAAAGAAAAAAAAGGGTGCGAGTGCATCAGTTAGTGGCAACTGAGAAATTCTGCAGCAAATCTCCTTTCTGTGTGACTTGAAGTGGCTTTGAATAGAAGAATCTGCCACATGAATAAATGTAAACATCCAGTTGCCTTGACCTGCATTAAAAGCATGTAAAACACACGGCCATACTGTACCGGCTGCACCAGAGACCTGCAGAATAGCTAAGAAAAAAAGGACAGGATTATTTCATGCCAAAAACAATGACAAACGGTATTAGTAGCGGCCACATTGTAGAAGAGCAGGGATGGAGAGATGATTTCCTGAGTCATGAGCATGCATGCTGGGAGCACGGTGAGATAATGAGACTCTGTGAAAGTCGGAGAGTCTGCTACGGGAGAGACGGTGTTAGTGATCGAGACAAAGCGAAAGCACGCTCGGTTAGGAAAACGGAATGGTAGTTCATGGTGAAAAAATGCACACTGGGAAGTCGGGGTTATAAATAAAGAGTTACCAGAACGCCTTGTATCTCCGAGAGGTTCGAGCTTGGGGAGTCTAGACACTTTGGGAGTAGCCCAGCCAACTACAAACAGAAGTGAAACAACACGTCGTAAACCTGTTCTTTAAAATCGACGGGACAGTCAGGGTCACTGTCGCTGAATTTTAAGAACAAAAAAAAAAATAAATAAATAAATAAAAAGTACAGGGGATGTAAAACACAAAAGAAGAGTTCCTGGATGGTGATCTTTTTCCTTTATACCACACGGCCCGGTTGAACGCTCGAATCTGATTGGTCAGAAGTTGTGCGTTAATTTCATACGGCGACGCAGGTGATTTCAGCTGTAAGATGAACTATAGCTTGACATTAATGTGCTTGTTCTAAAACGTCATTGTTCCTATAGCAACAGCTGCAACTCAGGGACTTGTTGATGTGGTGAAGTTTTTTGCAAGTAGGCGTTTACTTAACATTCATGGCAGGCGTCTCGGTTTAAGCGCTCGGTCTCGGTTACACTTCTTTTTTTGTTATTCGTGTGCCTGTATGTGTGTGTGAGAGAGATAGAGTGATCAGATTGAGCGAGATCAAGAGACCGGTGAGAGAATGACGCAAGTGAGCAGAGGAACTAACTAACTGAGGAACTAACTATTAATCTACTTTGGAGATGACTAAAATCGGTCACCTTCTAACCGATCAGATTTGCGAATTTAAAAGCAGTGTGGTATACGCACATGATGAATAAGCATAAGATAAGGAGTTATTATATGTAAAGTTCAGACAGGAGAGGACCGTCTTACCAGGTGCGGGCGGCGGAGTCGGGCTCTTGGCTGCGTCGTCCATTATGATGGGGTCGACTCTGTTTTTCCGCTTGAGCCTTATTTTCTTGATCTTCTTTTTGGTCTGGTCTGTTGGACCTGAGAATTTCATATCCAAGTGTTCTGATATTGTTCCTTTTTTTTTTTTTTTTGAGTGATTAAGGGGATTCTGATTAATTATGCATATTAGTGCACTTTAGAAATCATATAGATGACAGCAAATTATCTATAGTCTAAGCCCACGGTTCTGACTGCCGTCATTAACCTTAGAGCGGAAACGCTGGAATACAAATCAGGCCACTTTGTGCTAATCACATTGCTCTGTTAAACCTACTTAATACTCTTAATTATTATTAATCACTGTGATTGCGGAGACTGACCTGATTCTGGGCTCTCTGGCGTCTGCCTTTCGCTCTCTTCCCCTTCCTGTTCTTCTTCCTCGTCCTCCTCATCGTCCTCCAGTTTGCTCTTCGTCTCCAGGACGCCGTCCTGCACCACCTCATCTCCTTGCTTTTTCATCTCCATTTCTTTTTTCGACTTGTTTTCGTTCTGAAGAAACAAACCAGGAGTTTGACGAAGTGTGACGAAGAAAACCATTAGGGCTGCCCGTAATTTCAGTGTTTCACCGGTTGAGCAGTATGCTTACCTCTGCAACAATGTGGTTTATTGGCTGGAACGGGTTGGACATGTCCACATCCTCGGACTCCTCCTCCGTTATTTGCCTGCCCGCTTTCTCCGCCTCTTCGCGCTCTTGTCGGTCTCTAAGGAAAAAGCAACTCCTTTAAAAAAAAAATAAAGCTTGGAGGGTGCTGCAGAGATCATTTTGCCTTTTTACTCAAGTCTATAACAGATGGAAATGCTGGAGATTACAATGAACTTAACCATGACCATAAAAATCTCTTCACAATATATTAAAATCATATTACACCTCAGCTATTATAGCAACAGTGCAGGTTTATATGAATGTGCTCATTTTAATACGTTATTGTTTCCATTAAGGGTGTCACAATGCTACAGTGTGATGATGTGGATCATGGAAATGTCTGATTCACATCCTGGAAATCAGAAGTCTATTAATTATGCATGTATTGCATAATTAACTGTTTGAACACCAGGGGTCCCAATCTGCAAATCCCATAAAATTTAATTATATATAGAAAGCACACTGTGCAACAGCCTGATTGTTCCTGACTGCAACGTCCAACATGCTTTATATGTTACAGGGTTACATGAACCTTTTAAAATGAGCTTTTCAGTAGCTTTCAAACACCAGTGGCTGAATAAAATGGTCGTTTTAGCCGACTTTGGAGCTCTATTTCGGCTACAGAGCTCATTGTTTCAAGTGATCCTTTTTTCCCAGGTTAGACGCTTTATAAATTTATTCAGATATTTTTTTAGAAGACATGGTGAATTTGTACTACATTTTGTTTACAATATTAAACCTCTCTTTGTAGAAATTTGTGATTTATTTAGTTTTAGCCAAACAAAAATGCACATTGGCACAGTTTATGAATCAGAAATAAAAAAGGAGTTGTTGCAGTGATCATTTTTGTCCGTTCAAATTTTGTTCAAAATAATATGCGAATCGAATCGAATCATGAAGGCATCCTATCAAACATACAGAAACTTTCTGTACGATGACATACAGTATATTTAGTTTATGGAAGGAGTCTCCAGTGTTAGTGCAGTAAGTTTTCTGCCATGGGGAGCTTTCAGATTTCTAGAGAACATGACAAGCTGGGTTTTTGTTGTCTTGTTAACTTCAAGAGAGAGAGGGGGGGGGATACACTGGTGAATGAATGGTTGTTATTCTGTCTCACAGGTTTTCCACAACATTAAATTTAACTATAAATGGATAAAAAAAAAAAAGTACGAAGTGCCATTCGTTGGAATTTTTTTTTTTTTACTTATAATAGTTAGCAAACTGTTTCAGGATGTGGTGCTACAGAAAAATAATCCAACTTTGGGATAGTAACCCCATTGTTCATTAATTTCCTTTAAGGGGTTCTTTTTTTTATTCTTTACATTCATGGGTTTGATTTTTCCTTTGAAAATAAAAACAAATAAAAACACATGCCTCTCTTCTCGGATCCGCTTCACTCGCTCCGCTCTCTCCTTCTTATCCTGCTCCTCCTGTACATGCTGCTCGGCCGTGTCCCTCTGGACACGCTCCGTGATGGCCTCGTAGTCCTTGGCGATGTTGTTCAGGAGCCAGCTCAGGCCGTTCTTGATGGACTTGTCGATCTTCTTACCGTAGCCCAGGACTGCCGAGCACGGTTCCTAACAACGCGAACCATTTCATTTTAATTTCAAACAAACTCATTTTGCTTTATTTCTCCAATCCTCTAAAGTACTTCGCTCATTTCTAAGTAGCTTGCGAGAAGGCAGGACATTCATAATGTAGTTACTGTGATGGGTGAATAACTTACAATCTGACAGAGACACTTGTTCTCGTTGACCAGCTTTTCAAGTGACAGGCTCTCGATGATGTCCGCTTCAGCCATCGCGCCGTCTCGGTCCTGCTTGTTGGCCAGCCTGAGATCCGGTTTGGGAGAAAAAAAACAATGAAGAGAGGGTGCTGTAGGTGACAGTGCCAAGTGCACGCTGTTACAAACACATGGGTTAAAACCTGCACTTAAGAGGCTCTGAGAGGATGTTTGTCATCAAGTGGATGATCCAACTTGTAAATACTTGCTGCGACGCTTATTAAACTAAAATGCATACTGACATAAGGTGTCCATGTAAGAACCAGAAAACCATTAAAACAACTCTGGCTTACACCAGCACGGGCTTGCCGGCGATGCGAGGGTGCCGCAGCACTTCTGCCATGGTGTCTCTGGTCTCCTGGATCCTCTGCACGTCGCTCGAGTCCACCACGAACACCACGCCGTACGACTCGGAGTAGTAGTTCTTCCAGATGCCCCGGATCCGCTTCCCACCGCCGAGGTCAAAGATCGTGACCTCGAACTTGCCCTGCTTTAGGTCCACTTTGGAGAAGCCCACCGTGGGGGCCACATCTAGAGGACTCTCTGAGGGAGATATACAAACTGAGTACCTACGGCAAGCAACACTGAAATATACAGATACGATAAACAATAAAAACTATACATGATGCACAAAAATACATTTTGAACATTGTCCGTTTGTGAATCACTTCTCTAGAGTCTGGCTGTAGGAGAGTAATTTTTCACAGTCGATCTGCTGATCGGACCGATCGCTTTCTAATTATTTTCACCATTAAAATTATTTGTAAAATATTTAAAAATACTGGATTAATTAACACTGTTGGTTTACCCCCCTGGATGCCCCGTACTGTGGCGGTTTTCCCAGCATTGTCCAGTCCCACCATCACCAGCGTCACCTTCCTGTATCCACACACACACACACACACACACACACCCCTACTGCATTAACGGTTACATACACCGATTCGAACATGTGATAAGCAGATGGTTTCACCACCCATGGGGAAAAAAAACTCCTAAGGCATCTAAACCTCCATAAAATTAATCAGGTCCCTAGTTCATGATCACGAGTGCACACAATGTTGCTTAGACGTTCAAACACAGACGTATCTTCTCACTAATACTAACCTGCGGCATTTGCGCCACAAAGACATCAGGCGCCCTATCCAAGTGACCGTCCTCTGCAGCCAGGAGGACTTCATCGATCGTTAAAGCAAGGTGAGATGCTAGCTAGCCGTCCCTGCTTTCCTACCGACTGTCCTGTACCTTGAACCAAGCAAACAGCAAAACAAACACACTCCCGTTCCTCTCGGCCTTGGTCAGCACTGCTTTGCTGGGATTAGCCAGGGATTTCCTAATTAACCTGATGATGGATCAGTGCTGAAGGACAAATGCTGCATGCCTGATTATAAGTTAGCATTAAGCCTCTAAGGATAAACATTAGGGTCCCAAAGCTTCACTTTATCATGTTCACGAATCAGATAATTTAATCCAGTAACTTCATGTACACTATTCAATTGCAGCTCACTTGAAGTCAATAAGAATAACAAGAAACTGGAATGTCCTCTGTCTTGAAACCTCTTCCATGTCGGAAAACGCAGGAAGCTTCAGCTTTACAACCGACACTCTGGAGACTCTTTCCATAAATGTTAAATAAAGGCCTCCTTAGAGATAACATCACCTACCCACATCTTGTAGCTGGAACTACTATCCTCCTGTAATCACACACAGAGAGAGGTTTATTCTCATTGTCTTCCTGCATCATGACTCAAAGATGCAGAGCAATTTGCATAAATGCATAAAATCATACAGATACAGGCCAAGAGCTTCAGGTAGTGTTTACATCAAACATCAGAATGTGGGGAAAATGTGATCTCAGTGACTGACTGTGGCAGGGTTGTTGGTCTCGGTTTGAGTATTTCAGAAACTGCTGTGACACAAAACAGAGTTGACACAGACTGGTGGGGGAAAACTAAAAGCAATCAGCAAGCAGATGCTCCACAGGCCTTGTTAGCGAGAGAGGAGAACGGCCAGACCAGACTGGTGCAAGCTGACAGGAACGCTACCGTACCGCAAATAACCACTTTTTACAACCATGGTGAGCAGAAAAGCATCTCTGAGCGCACAACACACCAACCCTGAGCTGGATGAGCTGCAACAGCAGAAGACCACATTGGGTTCTGCTCCTGTCAGCCAAGAACAGGCTACAGTTGGCACCGATACGGGACAGTTGTCTTTTTACTTCCACATTTCTGTCCCCTCGCCTAGTAATCAGTGTAGCCGACTCTGACTTTGTCTCTTTGTCCCAAATTTGGTGACTTTTTAGACCTCTTTTTAGACCCCTTTGTCAAATCAAGCGACTTTTTGGGCATGTTAGTGACTGTCTTGAACTCTATACGGCTCTTCATCTCACATCACAGCTGTTATAGAAGTTGTGGTTGTAGGTTAACTCAACTCACCATCAGTGTATAAAGCCTGCTTTGTGTTTGTGTCTAATCATTGATCACCTCTTTTCCCACCGACCAATCACTGATCACCACTGTTCCCCACCGACCAATCACTGATCACCACTGTTCCCCACCGACCAATCACGGATCACCAGTGTTTGCCCCACACTCGTGCTTCTTTTGAAACTCTCTTCCTGGAGCTATTTACAAATACTAAAATCGAGTAAGCGTTTCCTTCATGACTACTGCTTCTGTTGGTCAGTGTTCTTGGGAGAAAGTACGGTTTTGTGAATGTACATAAGTGTAGTTTGTGCATGGCATCATGAGTGTAGATTAAATATTTAGAAATAATTCACTGTATTTATTGTTATCTACTCTGACAAAACTCCATATTCGATTTTATTATATTCCAAGTGAAATTCGTCCATCTTCGTATACCTTCATTTATCCTAACAATCACATGAATACATTAGTATGCAAATTTTAGTAGTTGTGACGTCATCTGGCGACTTTTTGCGGGCGCTCCAAAGCTACTTCACCCTGAAGAGAATTGGCAAGATGAAACAGAGTCCCTGTTACCATGCCAACGCCGGAAGACTGGAGAACCATCATACTCGACTACGAGTGATTGCCGATGATGATGATGAGGTGATTACATCCGTGTGTATTGTTGTAAACATAAACCAAACAAGTCAATAAAATAAGAGTCTCACCTGGCAGGTTCTCTCCACCGTTTCAGCCAGCTGCAGCAGTTCGCCATCAGACTGAACATCACAGTCCAAACACATGGACCTGCAAACTTCACCTCTCTTTTACTATTAACCTGTTAAACCTATGGGTTAATAATTAGAAAGGTTAACTAGCTGAGATAAACAGCGCTGACATTCTGAGCGGATACGAGTTTACCAGCCACCTCGAGCTCATTCTGAAATCAGAGCATCTTTATTTTCTTTAACATTAACGTGGTTAGGCTCCAATCAACTAACTAGCTACATCCCATAATATTCGGTTACTGAAACACGATGCTAAAATAGCGTCCGTCGACTTTTAAAGCTAACTTGCGCTAGCTTGCTAATTCGTAAATGTTAGCAATGTTCGTAGCTCTCAAATATGTTTTTTTAAATAACGTTGAATAGTCAAGAGGGAAATAAAAACAAAACAAGCCTTTTTTTAAATGTATATTTCTCCATTGTAGTAAACTTTACTGCGATTCTGCTAGCTAGCGCTTCATTTAAAAACCCTCGCTATGTCTTTTGTTTACGCCACCGGCTGCTATGGCTGCGGCTGTGATTTCATGAAGCACTCTATCCCAAACCGCACAATACCACACTGACTAGGCTGCCTAATTGGTGCCCCACTTCATTGTGTTGTAACACACAACCAAGTGCGCTAGTTTGCGGTTTGAGACGTAGCCAGGACAGCAGCCAATTATATACAACCAGCGCATGCGCTGTACTGAATCATTCATTTTTAATCAAATGACACAAAGAAAACTCAACTCCGTTGTCATACGTGTTTAATTTTTTTGTAGGCCAGAAAAACTCTTGATATATAAATCCCCTATATTAACCCGTCCCAATTATATACCGTTCAAACTTTTCAAACATTTACATAAGATACAAAAAGAAAAAGAAAAAAAAAAAAAGAAAAAAAAAAAAAGAATATGAATAAATTAAATTAGTAAATCACTGCTCTTGCGTAGAACAGCTCAGACAAGCCTCGGTTCTGAGGCATGAGATTCTCCTCATTGTTATTTGTAGAGTGTAAAGAGAAGCGCTTTAGAAACATATATACATTAATGTCATGTCATAAGAGGTTGTGTGACAGCCCCAGCACTTTTCAAAACTATTCCAAGACAGATTAATGCGTCTCTACCTCATTTAAAACATTTCAGCAAATACTGCTCTGCGTTCATTCCGACTTTCAGTAAGCTGGACAGACTCGACTCGTGTCAGCAGTAAACACTGGGCAAATCCTTAGATAAATCTAAATCACTGATGAGCAACAGGTTTGCTCATTAGAGTACAAGGAATGCAAGATGTCCATGATTTGGGAGTTTAAATGTTAATAAAATCCGTGACAAAAGTTCACAAACAACCAGATGTTTTCCAAATGTGCTGGAAATATTCCAGATTTCATTGCCATTGCAATTACATCTATGCCTCGCACTTCCTGAAGCAAAAGTCAAATCGCGGTCGAGTTTTAGTCAGAACCCTCATGATTCTCCGGCAGTAAGCCGAGTTAAAGCTTTCATTGTCAAATCAAATACTGCAGCAATCTTTAAAAACAAATTGCATGGTAGCTGGTTTGTTACCCGGTCACACACTGCAAGTCCAAAGTGGTGTCAGTGACTCAGAACATCACCTCCAACCACTACAATCTGGTCTCATCGTAGCAGATGAACTACTGTAGTCGCCGTTTATCCCATTGTCCCATTCCGCCGAGTTAAGAGACCGATGCAAGGTGTCCAGGCGGTCAAACAAGCTCCATTTCCCATCATTTTTTTAATTAAAATAATCCTTTTAGTCAAGATTTCATTCTTCTGAATGTCCACAGCAGCGTTCAACAGGTCAAACAGGCTCCAAGTCTTGCAGCGCCACTCTTCAGAAGGCGTCTAGGGGAAAAGTGTAACTACGTTAGAGAGAGAGAGAGAGAGAAAAAAAAAAAAAAAAAAAACAGCTTTCGAATCTATTTACATTGCAGGACTTAAAGTGAGTTTACACGGAAACGTTAACAGCGGAGGCAAATCCCAACAGAATTTTTCATTCTTACAAACTTTTGCCATCATACCAGAGAAGTGCAAAAACAGGCTTTACGCATAAACGTGTACGTTGAACAACCCGAGTAATCTACAATAACGATTTAATAACACAGCTGCGTGCAGCGATCTTCAGAAACAAGTTCTTATCGAGTTACGCGTCGAATGCTCGATGACCGGATGCCTGCTGAAAGCTTTGTTGAAGGCAATCCATGTTTTTGAAGTAATTTGGCGATGGTTAAAAATCTAGTTACAGATTAGCGGAAAGACTGAGCACGCCGAATTTCAGCTGGGTTAGATGTCTTGGACCCGGAAATCCTACACCAGAACACAATGCGTACAAGGACGTCGGCTTTGTGATGAATCTGGGAAGTAGGGGTGGGGTGATGGGACAAAGATATAGTTTTTGACCAGAATATTTGTTTTGGGTCTACAAAATACTTTGATGTGCTTTTGTTAACACGCCTAGGCTTCTGAACTCTTAACGGAGTCCTAAAAAAAATGACATTAAAATGGACAAGAACACAATTCACGACGTTTGAGGCTTGCACTTACTTTCATCGTCTGAATCGAAGCCGAAAAGGGATGTGCATTTTTCCCGATGCAGCTGGAGCTCTTCTTCACAGTCGAAGGCGGCGTTACAACGCGAGCAGCTCTGCCTCTTGGCGGGGCAGACGTCATCCGTATCGGAGCATTTGGTGCTCGTTTGGGGCCCCCTCCACTTTTTGGGCATGCTGAGGTACAGCTCGTCCAGGTAAGCTGAAGGAGGAAGTCTGCTGAACGGTTTGACTGCTACTTTCTCGTACTTGGGCTCCTGCTCTTTTGGAGCGGCAGGGGGCGCTGTAACGCCGGGTTCTTGTGCGTGGTCAGTGTGACCGTTGACGAGCCGGGAGCTCTTACTGCCGTAGTTCACTGAACTTCTGTTTAACGTCAAAGGCTTTTCCTCTTCTAGTTTTACGGGCGCTGGGCTCTTCTTCTGTTCCCTAATTTCATCGGGTGGTGGTGGAGGAGGAGGAGGAGGAGGAAGAGGAGGAGGAGTAGTCTCAAGCTCCGTCACGATGCTTTCGGTTGTCTGTTGTGCTACTGCTGCTGCTGGAGTACTCTTTCCTTTTGATTTTTTGAGGCTGGGTTTGTCCATGCTTTTCTCAGAAGTTCCTACTTTGTCCTTTTTCAGCGTAACTGCATTGTAATGACTCTTTTCATGGCCGTACAAGTCCTTGAGGCTGGCAGATTCCACCGTGCATCCGGGGAAGCAGCACCCTGCTTTCAGGGGATTATGGTCTTTCTCCATGTGGTCGCCAACGTCCATCCGCATTTTGAACCTCTTCTGGCATGACACGTGGTAGCACGGGTGTTTGAGGTTACCCCGGTGAGAAACGACATGGTCGAAAAAGTGCTCAGGAGTCCAAATCCTTCTGGCGCAGAACAGACACTTTTTCTCCGCGAGGTTGTAGAAGAACTCCAGGGCTTTGGTGTCGCCCGGGTGATGTATGAGGACGTGCGAGAGGACCGGACCCGGCACGGCCTGGAAGGTGCACGCGTCTACAGGACAGCCGACCACAGGAGCGCTACCGACTTTCCTCTTCCGCACTATCTTGGGGGTCTCGCTGGATTCTGCCTCCGTACCGTTTTGCCGTTTTTCCACACTTGGAACGGAGTTCTTCTCTTCCGTCATATCTGCGACGGACTTGGCATTTGACGTACCTTCTTCGTTCTTTCGTTTCTTCGCTGCTTTTACGTCGACTTTCTCCTCTCGGCGCTTTTTCTTCTTTACTCTTGGTTCATCTGGCACGTTTGCTTTTGCGCAATTTTTACTTTCCCCGTCGATATTATTGCTGCTTGTTTTGTCTGCACTGGTCCTGATATCATAATTAGCTTTATTACTTCTAATAATCTTCTCCGATTTCTCTGCGTCCGTCTTATTCCCTCCTTTCACCGGTGGGACATGTTTGTCAGCTGCAGGACTGCTCTCTCCCTGAAGGCACCACATCTTTCGTTTCTTTCTAATTACTCCGTTCACCCTGTGAACAGAACCGTCCTTGGGTGCCGAACTGTCTCCCCCTGACATCACTCTTCTAGTCTTTCCTTTCCTGTCTAGTTTGGTCCTAAGCAGCCGTCCCTTGTGCTCGGACTTCCTAACCGACCCTCTTGTCAAGTACCTCATCGTCTCCTGTGGGACGCTCTGCTTGTCATCCTTCGCGCTGCTCTCTTTTTGTTCTGGTGCTGGTGTACTCATCTTTGTGTCCGTCTCCTTCGAGGGCTTCACCGTCTCACTGTTATCGGAGCTTTTCTCCGTCTCACGCTGAGGTTGGGCTTTCCTTGTCAGTTTCAGTCTCATCAGCAGTCTTGACTTGATCTGTGCAAATCCGGGCTTCGCTTTCTTCGGCGGCGACTCTGGAACTGTCTGATCGGGGCTCCCAGTCGCTTCGGGTGCATCCTCGCACTTCTTCGTCTCAAGCGGAACTTCGACCTTACTCAAATCTTTGATGTGCTTTTTGAAATGCTGCAAGGCTCCGCGAGTCATAGCCAGCTTGTCACAAAACATGCACTTCTTTTCAGTCCGGTAATGCCATAAAGCATGACTCAGGGGCGTCTCATATTTTTTATTGCAAAGCTTGCATTGCTGTTTAGGCTGCACGGTAGGCTGAGCACCGGATACTGGAGACGCGACGCTCTTCTGAGGCGGCTCCACCTCGCCGGCCCGCTGCGACGCCGGTTCCCAAGGTTTCGCTTCCTCGAAAGCGGCGGGAGCCTTGAACGTAATCTCAGCTGCGGGCACGTTTTCCGAGTCATCCGCCGCTTCTTTGACCTCCGGTGGATTTTCATGAGTGTCTGGGATTTCTTTGGGGGTAGAAACTTTACTTTGGGGTGCGAGTTCAGGTGTAGTATTAGGTGCGTTTTCAGAGGTAGAAATAATGTCTGTTCCTTTTTCAGACGTAGTATGAATATAATCAGTAGCTTTGTCAGGCGTATTACCAAGAATATAAACTTCCTGGGTGTTTTCCAGCTCTTGAATATCGTCGGTCACGACGTTAGCAGTTTGATCTTTGGGAGGATTGACCATAGTAGTGATTGTGAGATCAGGAACTACAGCTTGCTCAACAGGTGAAAGTAACAGCAGGTCAGATCCATCACTAACACCAGGGATGTCCTGTGTTACAGCAGCAGTCAGTGAGGTCCCTTCTACTGGTTCATCATGCTTCTTTACAGGTGCAAGAGCCTGAAAACCTTCTTCCTGTTTCACAGCATGTGGAGCCGATGACACTGCAGTATCCGTAAGGCGATCGAGCGAAGGGCTTTCCTCCTCTTCAGGCACTTTTGAGTAGGTGTGGAATTTTCTAATAACGACCATGACGTCCTGTGATTGAAAGTCGTCTTTGTCTCCCCACAGACGAGGAGACGTCTCTAACAGTATCTGAAGGAGCGAGTTGGGAGTTTTACTACAAGGCGTTGTTGGAGGTTGATCAAAGCGACGCTCTGTGGAAGAAGTCGTTTTGGACGCAGAGCGGCCCTGGACGTCGGCAGGCAGCTCGACTTCGTTATCAGGGTAGGAATACTCCGTCGTGATTTCAATGACTGGAGCGGCGATTAAAATGTCCTTTAGTGAGCTGAATAGCTTTGGTTTCCTGCCTGGTTTCTTCCGTTGCCCGGGAGCGGCGTTTTCTCCCAGGGCGGCCAGCTGCTCCAGAAGCCATCGCGGTTTCCTGCCACGCCGTTTCAGGATATTTTTCTCCGCCTGCCGAGTGAGGAACCTCTGACACCTGTTGCTCAGCTGCCTGGCATGATTTTGTGCCAAATCCAGCTGCCTGAAGGAACGCCGGACTGGAAACAGCTCCAGATTCTTCATAAGCCGCGTCCCTGGTTTCCGCCCTCTCCTCTTATACTGAGGAGACTCGGAAGACGCGTCCCCAGGAGGACTCGTGACCTGTTTTTCCACCGTCCCAGATTCCTGCTGGTCTCTACTACCAGGCATTACCTCCTGTACCATAACAGTCCTTTCCGGCTCTGTGCGGCACTTGCAATGCTCTCGGACGCAGTAACTAGTCGCCCATTTATCCACCTCCATGATTTCGCAGAGGGCGGCTCTGGCTACCTCGTCGCTCATGAGCTTCAGGCAGTTCGTTTTGATGTTCAGAAGGCTCCAGAATTCAGGGTCAAAGAACAGACCCTTTTTCAGAATCTGAATCACCTCGAAGCGCACGTTGTTCCCAACGGGACTGTTGTCCGGGTGGTACTCCAGGTCTGGGTGGTTGTACAGGAAGAACACGGTCTTGTAGGCCTCGACCGTGCGCTCCAGGAAGAACACGAGCAGCGCACAGGCTCTGCAGATCTCCAGGTCGTTGGGGAACAGGTACGTGATGGTTTTGTAGATGAGAGACTTGGTGACGGGGTCGTTCTTCAGGTCAGTCTGAAGGGCCTGGGCGCACAGCTCGACGCAGAACGTGAGGCCTTCTTTCCCCAGATGCTGAAAAACAGAAAATAAACGACATGAGCGAAGAACGTTATAATAATATATTGAGCTAATACATATTTTTGATGTTTAGGTCCAAAACAAGTCTTCATGTATATATTTAAAGAATAAATCCTTTGAGGAAGCGCCGTTAGAGCTAAATTATGAATGACAGAGTGGCGTGATGCAGTTAGTACCACCCCAAGGTTGATTATTTTCCTCTATCAGTACATCCCAAAGTGTTTTATTCTTCTTATAACACACCAGTGTGCCTGTAGTAATTAAAGAATGACACATATATATTGTGGAACAAGTGATTTCCTCTTTACTCCTTCCAAACTATACCTATAAACATTCGCTCCCTCTCTCTTCCATAAAGGTCATGGACAAAAAAAAAAAAAAAGAAAGAAAGAAAGGGGAAAAAAAAAAATTAAAATCATTTAATCGTATCACAGGCCATATTTTTTCTTTGCTACACAAGAGCACTGTTTTTAATGTTTATTATTAGTCGTGGATCATGTAGATCATCCACCGTGTGAATGAGCTGTTACTATAGAAACGGCACCGTATTAGAGCGAGCGTGTGAATATAAACCTGTGATTTGCAGCTGGACTGAAATATATGAATCCTAAATTTACAGTGCAAGTAGCATGGTCTTGACATACCTCGGTTAAGATCACCTTTATAAATGGAAAGATGGCCTTCACGTTGGTGGCTGACAGGAGCAACAGTTTGCATTCTTGCAGAAAGCTTTTCTCGGCGGCCTTCACGCGGAGGTACACTTTACACCAGATGAAGACCAGATCCCTGAGGAGAGCCAGAATATCGGTCATTAGATTATAAATGTAAACAACATAGTTTACACCAGCAACCGTTTCCACCGGACAGATCAGCGTTATTTACAGTCTTTCGTCACAGATATACCATCGAGATGCCTGTAATTCACAAAGAGTGTAAATCCTTAATCACGCTAAGTTCAGGGCTGCATCGGAATACTCAGTATGTACCAACGTCGGATAAGCACCTACTGCCTGACTGTTACTGTAGCACGTACTACAAATATGGTTAAGACGTTGGACTAGTGATCGGAAGGTTGTGAGTTCGAATCCCAGCACTGTCAAGCTATCGCTGATGGGCCCTTGAGCAAGGCCCTTAACCCTCAACTGCTCAGCTGTATAACTGGGATATATGTATCATATATGGTCTGGATAAGGGCGTCTGCCAAATGACATAAATGTAAGGACACAATTCGGACGTATACTATCTCACGAGTCCTTTAACCTTATACCTACATATGCTGCCTTAAAAAAATAAAATAAAAAAAGAAGTGCAACAGCTTAAACTGTCTTAAGTGTATTTTGTACATCTCCAGAGACACTTCGCTTCGGTCTCCTGTGGAAATTCTTCTTCTTCGCTAATCTGGGAATTATGGGATAGCGCGATGTAGTACCTTTGCACCACCACGAACGCAATACATCATCCAGGTACTGTTCGACAACTATCAAATCCCCACTGAGTACTCAAACGCCCTACTGGTCATGCCGGACTGCTTGTCGCGTACTATAAACCACGAGCTGATCTTCGGTCTAAGCTGCTGCTGACTCAGACACGGGCGTGGAAGGCTATTTTGGGACTCACCAAAGGTAGTACATGTCTCCACTTCTGAGCTGCTGCAAGAGGAAGCCTCTGCCGAGCTCCAGGAGCAAGTCGTCCTTTTCCTCGTTCTCTGCAATGCAGAGGATCTCCACCGCATCCTTCCCGTCAATCTCTGCCATCTTTACAAGAACACCGAAACGACGACGGAAGAAAAAAAGGGCATCGTCTTACAAGCAGAATGTTTTTCAAAGCTCTATCTAGCATCAGACAAACGGCACCGCTCATGTGGACGGCGAGTGTGAACGCACCTCCATGAAGAGGCGCTCGTGTTGAGAGGATTTCCAGAGACAGGAGAGGAAGGCCTGCTTGAAGAACAGGTGTCGGCCTGCGGTCGGGTGCTGACTGCACTTCAGGGCTAACGCCATGGCCTCACGCGTCCGCTCGCAGGCCAGCAGGTAGCGCACGCGCAGCTCGAAGAACATGGACACCTCGGAGCCGAGATAGCGGTCCACTGTTCAACGAGAAAGAAAGTGTTGTTTTGTTTTTGTTTTGTTTTTTTAAGTCTGGCAGTTAACAAGTGACCAATCAACATGAAGAGTGAATTTAAAAAAAAAAAAAAGAAAGAAAGAAAAAGCCCATCACACCTTCTTCTTGTCGTTGCTCCACTTCCTTTAGGATTCCCTCCAGTACCGGACTCGCCCAAGGTCCTCCGTCTCTGATGATGTGTCTCACCTGCAGCAGGTACACGTTCTGGTACCTCACTAGACTCGAGTGGCATTCCTACACGCAGGAAAAACAACGGTTAAACCGTCGCAACTGACAGAGAAGTCATGCCGTGACTTAACGTGACAGTCCGCCTGTCTGAGATTCCGGAATTAAAAATTTTAATAGCGCCGCTGTGAAAGGTCGCAGGTGATGCAATTACCTGAAACGAGTCCAGGATATCTTTCAGAGGGTCCTCGGGGAATTCGTCTCTCCCGAAGAACAGCAGCAGCTCGAAGACGCTCCTGCGATCATGTAAAATCTTTTGTTATCCTAGTAACTACTTTCAAATCCGAGCGAGGGAGTAATACGAATGGAGAAGTGTTAAAAAAAAAAATTAAAAAAAAAAAAAGAAAGAAAGAAAGAAATCAACATGACCCCAAACTTTATCAGTTTATACTCACAGAGCCAGACTGCTCAGAGTGTAGCGCACGTGCTCGCAGTCAGACGGGAACGACGCCGTGCCGCGGACGAACGCGCACAGAGCACTCCTCAGGACCTGCAGCTGTGGAAGAGGCACCTGCCATCGGCCCGTGTATTCCTCGACCAGCTACGGGAAAGACAAAGCGGACAGGAGAGAATGAGTACAGCGGAAAGAGGAAATAAAGACAAGGGACTCTGTGATAAGAGAAACGTTTAAGACCAGGCCTGGAATCCTGCCGGAGTCCATATCCGAGTTTCCCCAAAACTCCGACAGTCTTTATCTCTTCAGCATTAACTACAGACGAGGGATCGATTCGATATTGCTGCGGATACCAACATAATTACACCATTTTGTTGATTTAAGCTCATGCACTCCTACACCACTGAAGGAAATGTCTCAGACGCTTTACAGATGAATGAGAACGAGATTTCCGTCGTTATTTTCTCCCGGTGGCTCGGCATAAACAAGCGTTCCTAATTTCAGGCTTTCTAAGGGCGACTGCGTGTTGATTCAGAGCGAGTGGCGCACAAACTATAGTTACAGCATTAAGGTGTGTCGAACAACCAGTTGGTTTAAATATACAAAACTTTGCTTTCTGAAACTGAACGACGTGTAGTTTTTCTTCTTTCTTTGATTGTTTATCAGGAAATGACGAAGAAGAAAAAAAGATTACGCTGGTGACCGCCAGCTTACTGGACTTCCTATGAATAAAAGAATTATAATGAAAACTTTTTGTAATGTGTACTCTTGTCCCTGGTGCTTAATAGACCCCTGCGTCATGTAGGACACGGAGCTGTACGTGTACATTATGTACGAAGCGATCGTTAATCACCATCGTCTCGGAATACCACTCGGGTCTGTACGATGTTAAAAGTGCGGTACATTTTATTTCTTCCTGGCACAACTAACCTAATGAAATTGAAAAATGTGAAGGACATTATGGTCCAAGTCATGGCCTCAGCGTTTCACAAAACTCATTTGGTGAAAACTGCCTTGTAGTGCTCGATTGTGTTTAGATGTCATTTAATTCTCCTGTGTACGGCTGATCAGGACAAAATCTTATCTACACAAATATTATCTATACAAAACACCTGCATGAGTTCGTGACTTGTCTACGGTGTTCCTTTCCCGGTCAGTGTTGCTAATCATTTTTAGTTTAATCTTCATATCCCGGACGACTCGCTTTGTCTTATTTATTCCTGCAACCCAACAAAGGTTTTGAACCCGTGAAGAAAATGTAGACGCAAAACAATTTGCGCCGCTTGTTCACGTCGAGCACCTCCGACGTGGCGGCGGTCAACAGAGGTCACGTGTTCCAAAACAATCTACAGACGACATAGGAGCATACACACCGACAGACATTTTTCTGCTACCCTGCGAGACGCATCGCCATATCGCACAGCCGTACTTTTGCGAGCAAAATAAATAAATTGTGGGGGGAAAAAAGCCGAACGATAAGAAACACAGTAAGTCGAGAACAAACACGTGTCCAATGTTGACAAATATGGCCTGATGCGCCTTGAACATCAAATTTACTTAAGGCATGTTTGACACGAGGCATCGTGCAAGGTCAACAAAGTGATGGTGTTGCTTTAAAGCGATACTGAACACTACAGTGCCGATCAGATGTAATATCCTAATTTAAAAGAGGAAAATATCAGCGCATAGTTGCAATTATTGAGTCCTTTAAGAAACACTAATAAGACTTCTGTATACTAAATAGTGAACAAACTGAAGTGTGCAGCAATGAGGTGAGGATTTCCCCCCCCTCAGAGTCTCAACTCACCAACATGCACAATGAGGACTTGTGGCTGAGCTTCCAAACTGAAACAAACCCAACACAACCAGAAGCGGAAATTCACCAGGATTTATATATTGTAGCACATTCAATCATAAGTTTGCTCGGTTTTCTTGAGTTACTCACAGTTAATTTCGCTAGTCAGTTTTTTTTTCAGTTTGTTTTGGAATGTAGCAGCTAGTCGGCTAAGCTAATACCCAAACCAGCACACAATAAAGCCTGACACAAAACCGTCCAAGCTGAACTATTTAAAAAAAATTTTTTGTAAACATTTCTACTAACTTGTCGGTATCCACAAACAACCCTGAGATTAACAGAAACAAATAGCTACGTTAGCTAAAAGTAGTACACACACACACACACACACACACACACACACACACACACACACACACACACACACACACACACACACACACACACACGGTAGGAGGGGAGGGAATCTCTGCTGACAACGGTTACCACAAGATCCACACACTAGCGCACTAACTAGTACGTCCAGACGCTCTGTGACGTTTACATGTCCATGTACTCTTTAGTATGCTAGTACGCTAGTACGCTAGTTTGGAGGATCCTAGCCTAGCTTAGCCTAGCCAAGCCAAGCCAAGCCAAAAGCTACCTTTTGATTATCAAGGCTTTAGCATTAGCTAGTAGCTAAGCAGTCTCTCTATATCTCTATGTCTCTCTCTATCTGTCTGTGTGGATATTTTTCCTTTTTCATTGTCTCACCTCGCAAAACCTGGTGCAATACGACTTGCTCTGCAGTCCGCACTCGTCGTTTAACAAACTCTCCAATTCTTTTTTAAACCTGTCCAACTCCAATTCACTCTCTTCTTCCGCCATACTGCTTGTCTAACCCAGCGCGTACAACACACAGCCGCTACCGTTAACCTCAACCAAACGCGACGGATCACACGAGCGATTTGATTGGTCGATGAGCTGTCAGCGTTGTACGCGCATGCGTCTTCCTATTGGACGGCGTGGGTGTCAATCACATCGCAAGCGTATTTCGCTTTAAATCCGTGTAGCTGATTGGTCAGCAACGGGGCTTTAATTTTTCTTGCTACATCTAACAACAAAAAAAAACAATAATAAAATGCAAATAGGCTACTTATTTATATATAATCTACAGCCTCACATTTTGACTAACAGTTTGTAATTTAAATTACAAACGATGTAATTTTAAAATATGTACTCATATAGCTGGCTCAAGTAGCCTGTGTATGATACACAAAATTAAAATGTATTAAAAGCCAAACTTTTTTGGGACACGTTATTATTAACCTGTTCACACGGGTTTTTTTTTAAATGATTTTAATTATGTACGTTACATATTAAACAACATCTAAACTATATTAAATTAACTTTTCCTCCAGCTCATTCACTCACAGGGCTTGTATATCATGTGACCTTTGTGGACATCACGTGACTTAATTAAGTTTGTATATTAACCAATGAGTAGTGAGAAATTAGCATGAGAAGTCAGTTGGCTTATATAAAGTGTGATGGCACAAACGTAGCTTTCGTGGTGTTAGTGGGGTAGTGGTTTACAGAAGTGTAAGTTTTCTTAGTGAATAACTGCCTTTGTTAATTTCAGGCATTTCTTATGATTTTATTTGTATTGCAAACAAGTCAAAGGTTCCAGGTGAGTTGTTGCCTTCATAGATTTAGAAATGGCCGTTTCTTTTATTCAGTGTTAAACAGGTACAACTATCAACTTTCACTCCTTTCTTTGGGTTATCAGTTTGGTTTGTATAAGTTATCTTTATGTCAATGTTTTTTAAAATTACTAAAGAGTTGATGTCTTCCATCTGACTTCACACACATGAATTTGTGAATTTACTCAATTTGCTTTTAATGTAAAAAAACAAACAAAAAAACAACAAATTAAACTTTTAAGATATTGAAACTTCAATCTAGGCAAAGCAGTTTGGGTGAAGTTAAAGCTCACTAATCCTTCCCATTGTGTTTATATCTAACTCTAACTCTGACCTGTCTGGGTGAGCTGAAGTGCACTATCCAATGCCCTGGAGCAACGGATCTTGCAGACTGTGCTCATTTGAAAGAAACACCAATTTGGTATTAACGTGTTCACGTCTGATTCCTTGTGTCCTTCCCTTCTAGATTGACGCCATCTCTGCCCATAAGGTGCCATGGCTGCAGGGCTACAGATGCTTGGTACCATGCTGGGGGTGCTGGGCTGGCTGGGAACCATCTTGGCCTGCGCTCTCCCACTATGGCGCGTGACCGCTTTTATTGGTAACAATATTGTGACGTCGCAGGTCTTCTGGGAGGGCTTGTGGATGACCTGTGTGATTCAGAGCACTGGCCAAATGCAGTGCAAGGTGTATGATTCTATGCTGGCTCTGTCTTCAGACCTTCAAGCCTCCCGAGCTATTCTTGTAATCGCGCCGCTGGTTGCGCTGGTGGCTATACTTGCTAGTGTGGCTGGTGGTGAGTGCACAAATTGCTTGGCCCAAAGCACTGCCAAAGCCAAGGTAGCTACAGCAGCTGGGATTTTCTTCCTCGTTGCAGGAATTCTCAGTCTCGTACCACCCAGCTGGATCGCAAATGCAGTGATCAGCGACTTCTACAATCCATTAGTGGCTCAGTCACAAAAGCGGGAGCTGGGGGCGTCTGTCTTTATCTGTTGGGCTGCTGCTGTTCTCCTGGTGATCGGTGGAGGGCTTCTGTGCACCTCTTGGCCCCGTGGTAGAGGACTGCAAATGGGTCACTATAAACCAGCGTCTCAAACCAGTAGAGAACGTACTGCTTATGTCTGAGATTATGCTCATCACTGATCTGCTTTTCGTTTTAACTGAATGTGTGATTATTTATGTAAATAAAACCGTTTTTATTATCTTCATTGTGGTAGCAGCAATGAGTCACTTTATCCAGTAGATGGTGGTGTGCTCTGATCATCTCTGGCTGTACCACCTACCCTTAAAGTGGGTGGAAAGCTGCATATTGATACTCATACAAGGTCCTGGTATATTGCTTTTTGAGCAATTTCCTCAAATGAAATTGGAAGGGAAAGATAATGCAAAATAAAGGCATTTGAATACGGCTGCAGATAAGCTGGGCCCTGGACCACCCCCACCCCCAAAAAAAAAAAATAAAAAACAGTTAAGTGTCTTCATTTATACCAGCAGAAGAATTACCAATAAGTTGTTGGCTTAAGTTGAGACAGACTGGTCACTTTTATTAAGAAAAATGAACACCTCATACACATTGTTAGAATATGCAACCAGGTTCACATTCAAAGTAGGTTTTGAAATGAATAGCCAGAGAGCATAATGTCAAATTCATAAAACGGCCTTGGGCAGGAAAGGGACTTGAGCCTGAAATGTAACACAAAGTCTTCAGTATATGCAACACTTGTGGCAACCATTATCTTCAATCACTGGTGTACTCCTGAGGCATCAATTGCAATTTTCCATTATTCAATTTGTTTTGGTCAAAGATTGATGCTGTTATCGGTTTTAAAAAAAATAGTCCGTGTACTGGTACATCTAAGTACTGATTAACATTATTTTAAATGTGCAAAGTCTGTTCCTTTCCCAGTCTCTAAAATAAGACTTTATAAACATTTCCCCACAGCATCCACTGACCACAGCCAAAATTGCAGAGTTCACCTGTACTGTGTACAACACAAAGGGATGAGTTTCTGAAAAGCTTTTTTAAAGTCCTCGTTAAAGATGGTGTATATAAGCGGGTTGATGAGGGAATTCAGATAGCCCAGCCATGTAAGAAAGTCCGCAAACAGAGCCGACGTACTGCAGGAAGGGCACGAGTTCACGATGACCTCTTTGAGAAAGAAAGGCAACCAGCAGATCACAAAGGCCCCGAGAATGAGGCCGAGAGTGAGGGCCGCTCGTCTCTCCCTGGCTCCGGGATTCCTTCGGTTCCTGAACGCCCTACCCATGGTGGGAGTGATCCTGACACGCTCACCATCTGTCGAAGGCTCCGAAAAGGACTTCTCGGTGGGGCTGAGCGTATCTGGACTGAGTGGTGGAGCTTCCCTGTCTGAACTCAGAACGACACTTTTGGATGTCTGCTTCACCAGTCGGCTGCTGCCTCGCCGGCTGCGCAGGGTCTGCGCCGCCCGGTAGATCTTGTAGTAGAGCACCAGTATGAGGATGAGCGGGATGTAAAAGGCGCCGAAGGTTGAGTAGACAGTAAAGGCGACATGGTCGTGCTCCATCATGCACTCCATGAGTCCATGTTCCCCGCTTTCTCCTGGCATCTTCCTGTACATCAGAGGGGGGAGCGAGACAAGTACAGAAAGCACCCAGACCACTACTATGGTCACAGCTGCTCTCTGAGACGTGCGTTTTTGCGAGTACGCCACAGCATCTGTGATGGCACGGTAGCGGTCATGGGCAATGGCGGCCAGGTGCAGGATGGAGCAGGTGCAGCATGTAACGTCCACACCCAGCCACAGGTGGCACATGGCCGGCCCCAGCACCCACTTTTCCTCCGCTATGTAGACAATGCTGACTGGCATTACCAGTGCTGCCACCAGGAGATCAGTGACGGCTAACGAGCAGATCAAATAGTTAGCTGGCTGATGGAGCTTGCGAGTGACCAGTATAGCTGTTATCACCAGCGAATTGATGACCGTGGTGGCCACAGCGAGGATGGAGAGCATCAGACAGAGGACGATTTTATTGCCACTACTCCCAGCATCCGCATCATCAGAAGCCGAAGAGCAGTTAACCGGATCCATGGTGTAGAATGAATTTTAACTGGGGGAACCTGAGGAAGATAATTAAAATAAATTATTAATAAATAAATACTCTACAAATATTTACAAGATTTTGGTACAGACACTTTGGTGGCTTTCTAAGCAAATGACAATCTTATGAAGAAAGACAACATCAATCAACATTAGTGGGGCATTATTTTTGTAATACTTTTATAATTGTAATACATTACTTTTTCTGTCTCTATTTTTAATACATTTTTTCTTGTTTCTGTAAAGCACATTGAATGACCCATGTGTATGGTAATGTGCTCTATAAATAAACGTGCCTTGCCTTGCCTTGCCCTAATAAGTAGCAGACACACCATCTTTAAAGGAGCAGCTTAATGGTCCTTTCAGTGTTGACAAATAACTGGGATGTTAAAAGGCATAAAATATTTTCTCCATTTTCATTTTCATGTAGTCAAAATTGACTAAAATGATGCATTTTTGTTGGAGAATTTCTACTTTTTAGACACATTGTTGCAATAAAATTTAATGAAGGATATTTAGATTTCCTTTCATTTGTCAGTGATGGTGAATTCGTCCGAATGACAAAGTATCTTAAAATGTTTTTTATTCATTTACAACCCTACACAGTAAACACAGTGGCTCATATTTCCCACTACAAAAAGTCAGGAGAAGCCATTTCATTTCTTACAGCACTGAGTCATTCTGTCAAATGTACATTGGAAAGCTCGATGCACGACGCATGTGAAGTCAACTGATTCACCATCTTCCACTCCCACACTAACCTTCATCAAGTGTTAGATAAAGACTGTACTGTACAGGCTCACTGCTGACTTACTATTGTATTAATTCAAAGTTTCACCTGCTGTAAAACTAGTATTACAAATAATGTATCAAGGCCATTTATGTAAGCTTGTGTAATTCTCTCAGCATCCTGTTTTACCGACGCACATGATGAAGAATAAAGATCACATCCTTGAGCACATCCTAAACAATTGTTAGAATCCATGCGAATAATCAGTGAGGAGAACTGTATGTCATTAAACATTCCTTTGAATGATTCATCCATTAATTTATACCTGATATAAGGAAATAAATGTGTGAATGATGTGAGGTGTTGTGAGCGCTATCAGCCTTTGTTTGCTTGATCTACTGATCAGTGCATTATTGGATTTCACATGGTGCCTCAAGCAAAAAAGTGTTGATCCTATGGGATGCGTCATTTCAGATGTGTTTTAAATCTAGCAAGAATATTATGCAGATCTACAATTTAATACAGGGTCTGTTTTTTTATATATCAGAAAATCGGAGGGTGAAGAAGTTGACGTTAAGCTGGATTCAAATGCAGGTTTAAGTCATTGATCGAAAATTTAAGCAGTGAAGCACAAGGAAAAACGACCAGGACAATAGGAAGACAAGGGTAAAAAAACAAATCACGGCTTGTAAACCAGGAGTGCAAACACTCCGACTTCTAAACAAAAGGCTTAGCAGTGAATGAACTTACAAGGGATTTAAACAGAGCAGAGAATTCGACAGTCCACACACGCTCGCATTCACACCTATGGGCAATTTAGAGTAGCCAGTTGACCTAATCTGCATGTCTTTGGACTGTG
>JAQQZR010000010.1:3311865-3332400 GCA_030068235.1 Notoglanidium macrostoma
GTGACCCGGGGATCGAACCCAGGACCTTCTTGCTGTGAGGCGACAGTGCTAACCACTGCACCACCGTGCCACCCATTATTAATGTAAACAGGTAAAATCACATGACAGCCCATGTCATGACCATGATTGTAGATGTTTTTGTGTAGTGTAGAAGTTTTTAGCAAAGATTACGGATTACAGTCTCTTGCCTGCCCATTGTTTTTTTTTCCCCTCCACTCCTGTTGATGCACTGATTCTGATTCTTGGCTTAACTCGAATAAAACTGTAGACACTGTGGAAGTGTAAAGTTTTTACTGTAACCAGGGATGTACAAACTCTCTTTTCCCTTTTTCAATCACGACACTGTTATCAGAGCTCAGAGTGCACTGACTTTTTCTTTGTCAGCGAAACACTGCTGTGAGCCTCTTTTGCCAAGTTATAGAAATGTTACGTGAAAGATGGCAGCACCTTGCTTCAAGACATGTCGCAGCCTGTGTTTACGTGTAAGATATAGATGGGTGACAAATTAAAGGAAAACCAACATGAAGTGTCCTAGTAAGGTGTCGTGCCATCATGAACCTCCAGAATAGGTTCATTCTATAAGCCTGTAGAACTGTCCTGGAGTGATGAACACTGTTCTTCCAAAAGACATTCCCTCAGTTGGTGGTGGTCTAACACGTCGCTCCAAAATCTCACATAGGTGTTTGAGTTCAGATCAGGTGACTGTGAAGGCCATAGCATATGATTGACATTTTTTTCAACCTCCAGTGAGCCCTCGTGCTCTGTGAATGGCGTGGAGTCATCCTGGAAGAGACCATGCCCATCAGTTCCTAAACTGGTTGTTTCAGTCTACCTAACAATAACCAAGGTTATCAGTCCTAACAATGCATTGCTAACAGATCATTAGTCATGCCAATGTATTGGTCACTCTCACATGTTTAGTGCTGTATGTTCAAACAAGCTTTCAATCCTATGTTAAACTGCTGTTATGCTTTAAACGACAGAATGCTTTTACCCCACATAAGCCCATCTGGTGCAGTGTGACATGTTCATTCCAAGATTCCCGTTCCACATTACACACTATATAGTACACTTTTCGTGTCATAACCATAATAATAATTTTCAGCACGCTCTATTGTCTCCTTTCCTCTTGCTCTGTGGTTTACTTTCTCTCAGGCACAGCAGCCTCAAATATTAAAACCTCTTACAACTTCAAAGTGTCTACAGCTTCTTTCTGAGCACTGGTATGGCACAATCGTTTCGGAAAATGTGCTCAAAATAACATTTTTATCGGGCTTTTCGCCAAATTTGAAGAGTTTATTGCTCTGTGTCAATTTTGGCGGAACTGCAGCTCAATCATACAAATTCATAAAACCTCACCGTGTATAGATGTGTCAATCAAAATCACTCCTCGAGACATTCTGGAACTGCACACACAGAGTACATTAGGATGCAAACTAGTACGAAGGACTCCGATTCAGCACCATGGAGAGCACACAACGCAATAATATTAACACATGCACCGGAGGCGAAATGGAAAGCAGCTAATCACAACAAGCACTGTCCTGGCTACTATCTCTATGCTGCTGCACAAGACAGTTACATGCCAGGAGAGAAAATAGACAGGATTGATGCACTGGTTGCCAGCACAATCATGGAACAATGCTCTCTCTTGTTGTTTGCTGCTCTGTTTCCAGACCCCCAGGCAAAGCCAAGTGAATCAAAAGTCCAGTGGGTGGAGTAATACGTGATCAAGCTCTTCCTACTTGGACAGAATCAAGCCTAAAGTTCAGAGGGTGAAGTCAGACCCACTTGAGCTCCTTATACCTGAGCAGGATCGAGCTAAAATTCCAGGGGGTGAAGGAGACACAGTGTATTTCAGGCAGGATAAGTGCATTGTTCCATGTTGTACAGCACCTCAAAGGTTAGGGTTATAGGAGGAGTTGGATCAGGTCCAGCTCCACCCCCAGGTTCTGCAGTGACGACTATGTCCACTGAGGACTCAACCTGGCTTCACTGGCCTTTCCTGACCTTTAGCCATATGCACCATATTTCCCCATTGACATTAAAAAAAAGCATCCAGTGCTGGATTTCCTTCGTCTTGAATGTTTCTGTTAGTGCAGCACAAAATATCAAAAGCTCGAGTCCTTTTTTTAAACACAGTGTGAAAATGTGTTATTAATTTAAACCATTGTTGATGTTGTAGTTCATCTCTAGACGAGTCTGAATGTACAAATAGTTGTTGTTTTTTTCTTTTCCCTTAGTACTGATGTGTTATCAGGAATTGTGATGGTCTTCGTGGTATCACGGTCAAAACGCTGTTATCATGACAACCAGTGTCAGTGTTCACATGCTTTACTGAATCACAGAAAGCAAAGCACCAGGGATGGATGGAAAAACCTGTCTCTCCTGATGCTAATCCATGCCAGTTAGATCACATTAGTGTGCCATCCTGCTAATCAGGCTGCTAATTTCTGTGCCGCTGAGAGCAGACTCATACTCTTCCAATCTATAAATTGATGTGTATTAATTCAGCTGATCCTTTTCCTCCAAGCGACTCACAAGAGAGACAGAATTCAATCCAAGCAACGCATAAATGCCAGCAAATGAAGGTTAAGGTACTGTTCAAAGAACTATAAGTGGCTCTTTGGATGTTCTAAGATCTAGGTTGGATGATCTTCTCAGAATGACTCATGTTCAGACTGTTACAATTCCTCGCCTGTTTACAGTACGGCTACATAAGTAATATTGCTCAACTATTTAGACTTACTTCCAGAGATTGTACAGATTATTATTAACCAATTTTCCTAGATTTTTATTGTTGATATTATTATACAATGTTTTCTCCTGTCTGTCAATCATTGTCCTTACCTGTCAGCATCACATTTTCTTGTACCTCCATCAGTTACTAGGCTAAGCGCCTTGGAAAGCCGACAAGCACAGGGGCATCTCCTGCTGGATGATATGGGAATAAATGTGTGAATAAACAATGCTGTAAGCGTTAGCAACGTTTGGTTGATCTTTAAAGCTACGTCTAGCTTTTATTCGTCATCATGGTCGTGGTGGGTTTTGTGAACGATGGTGGTTAAGACGTTGGACCACTGATTGAAACACTGGGTATGAGACAGAAATACACCCTGGAGGGGTACAAAGCAATTTAGAGAAGCCAGTCCACCTGCCGGCAAGTTTGTGGGAGGTAGGAGGAAACCGGAGAACCCAGACAACCTGGAGAACCTATAGGAAACCACCACATAACCCTACACAGACAGTGATCTCAAATCATCACTGCATCTTTCTTGCTCTTAAGAAATGCACTGTGGCATTTCTGACAGTGTGTTAAACCGTATCCCACACTAGGCCCGTAATGAGAGTTGTGTAATCTAAATAGTTGGTAAAACCGTGTAATATCATTTAGACAGTCTGGAACATTTTGTCCATTTCTGAAGTGTACTACAGTCATTTCATCAACTCTTAACTCACTAGGACAACATTGTCATCTCTCCTATATTTTTTTGCAGAGATACATTATGCATTAGCAATCTCAATAAGTTGCTTTTATTTGTAAGTGTCACAGCCAAAGACTAAAATTGCAACACTTTGGAAATCCATGATTCATTTCCTTCTCTGAGAGGTTTGAGAACAGTCCTTAAACTCACAACCTTTGTCACTAGAATGATAACTACTCATCTACGAGTGCTTCTATTCATGCGCTTTTTAGTGCTAGTGTAATGTTTTGTTGGTGTAATCTTGTTTTTAAAGCACGTACAAGACCTAACTCATGAAGCAAACCTTAACAATGTTTATGACATAAGGCTGCATTTCATAAGAAAAATAAGACTGGCAGCTTTGCTGCATGGCTGACCACTGGAAGCAGTGAACGGGATTTTATTTGCGAACGCTGAAATGTAATTCTGATATTGCGCCTGAGCATTTCATTCTGGACATGACGACCCCGAAGGAAAAAAAAAAAAGAAAAGCATTTTCATGTCTTATCAAAAGCGCAGATGTTCCATAATTACTTTTCTCATTCCTGCGCTCTCCAGTTTCGCACAGAGGTGAGACTGCGCATCTCTCACCAATATGTTCCTTTATCCTCACTCTTAAACGACACAACTGAGGACCCAAGATTTTTAAATCCTTGGCTGTGTAGTCTGTCAGACATCCTGTCCTCAAGGAGAGCTGTGAGACTGAAGGCAAGCGCAAAGAGTCAGAGTGAATAAATAAATAGGCCTTCACCTTTTATTTGATGCTTGACTTTCTTCCTAAGCAAAAGTATTTTTTCAATCAGAGAGCACACATCACACCCTGGTGTATTCATTACTGTTATGAGTGGTCTTTCGGCATGATGACTGCATCAATGTTTTGGCCTTCATCTCGAATGAATAAAAGTACGAATGAAACAAACAAAAAAAAAAGCCAGAAAAATGTGTCCGGGAAAAAAAAAGATCTGTATTTTATACATAATCAAGAATCGAAAATGGCCAAGTTTAGTAAATCAAATAGGTCAAGTGAGTGCAAAGTGTTTACTCAAAACATACAATGGTTCTCTATATGACTAATTATATATTTATATAATATAATTATATATATATATATATAATATATCTGAGCTGGAAACATGTCTCAATGGTACATTTTTTCATCACAACTTTGGTTTGAGCTCTGACTATAGTAAAGAGTTTTCACCTCTTCAAACAAACACACTTTATATAACTGGTTCAGGGAGGTCGGAGTACTCTTTTTGTCAATGGCTGTCAGGGAAAGAAAATAACAAACGGGGAGGTGGGTTGGGGGGAAGGAAAGGTGAAGGCTTTCAGAAGCACTCACAGAAACTCTGCCAGATGCGCGAGTGTCTAAGGATCAGTCACACTGAGCCAAGAGGTCCTTTGGGATTTGGGCTGGTGGAAAGCTGTAGGCTTTCAGCAGGTTGGCAGCAATCGAGTCAAGCTACAATTAAACGCTCATTCCATTAGCAACATTTCACCTGCACGTCTGTGCTTATATGTGACAAAATGTATGAACCCACTAACAGGAGACTGGCATTTTCACGGCTCCATGCTTTCTCCTTTCCGACCCCGGATGATGAAGCATTAGATGTTAAAGCATGACCGAAGGATTTTACACAGGGCTAATGTTCTTCACTCTCGGGAAAAAGGAACTCGAGTTTACTATGGTTTGTGAATAGGCTGGTATGATAGAGCATGGATAAATCGCATCACAGTGAGTGATTTATAAAGCTTTTCCGTGGAAATCACAACCCACCTCTAGCAAAGATAGTATTTATTCATTATACCTATTACTGAGCTATTCTAAATATTAGCCTGTTTGACTGAATACTGGAACAGGGTTTAATCAAATGAATAGTATAAATGTAATGCAACTCAGTTTAAAGGCAATTTTAATAAAGAAGTGTTGTGCGAGGGGCAATTTACCTACACATTTAAATAATTAACTTGAGAACCCCCTGCTCTAAGGTACCACTATTTTAGCTAAAATGAGTACAACATTATTAAAATAGCTATAATAAGAAAACGTCCCGATGCGGAACAGAGAGAAGAGCCTACTTTCACAGAAAGAGGCAATTTCACTAAAATGGCAGAACAAACACAGAGGCTTTCCCCATAGCTTGTTGGCAAACACACAAAATTATTTAGCTTACTTACCACTGATGGCTTCAAGCAACTCAACACAATTTGTTTGCATCTGTGTCTGATTGCATTACAGCTATCAGATGGCTGCCTTCAAGATCCCGAAGCTCGTTGCCAGAAAAGAGTGCAAAAAAATAGGAGATTCTCCATTCCCTGTGACTGGAGTGTCTGGAGCTCAGAGTAGGTGAAAGATCCGTATAAAAAGCAGTGATAAGCAACAATATTGTTTAAAGCGTTTCTTTCTGAGTGCAAAGAATTTATGAAAGTCTGCAGTGGGGTTTTTTTTTTCCCTACAGGATGCAAAATAATTTTTTTTTTTTTTTGCCTAGACACATATTCCAACGTCATGAAGTTAATTCACTTAATCGCTTTCTAAGGGCACAGCATCCGTGCGCCTTAATCAATCATTCTGCCTAAAGCCAATATCCAGGAACGTTGTAAAATCTAGAGTCTATTATTTACACTTTCATCGCACCTTCTTCGGTTTATCTCAACATTACTTTCCAGGAAGAGACTGAAGCATTTTTACACATTACAGAGGGGGGGGGGAATCATCATCTGCCACTGCCACTGATTGAAGACCTCAATAAATATCCTGGATAAAGTGTTGCTTCAGCAGGATTTCCAGTCTCAGGCAAACTTCCCATCAAATTCCAAAGCAGAAGGCACCTTAACAGCATCTTTGCCAGTGATGAATCCCTGGTAAATAAAATATTCTGATTTATCCGCTGTACCGCACTATAAACCACCGCCCGAACATTACTCAAGACCTGCCCTTGCTGCGTCCCTCATCTCTCAAAAAACTTAAACATCAGTCTTTTTATGGCTGTATTTGAAATATAGTGTGTAGGTTTTGCCACAACATATTTCAAGTCTCAGTGTGGGTCCGTAATCGTAGTGGTCTGTGGTATTTCCTACCAAAAACCAAAAACAAACCCCAAACAAACACGAACCACACATTCTTGGATTCACTCTAATTACGTAACCATATCACACACCCGTCAGACTAAGAGCCCCGCGTCAGACCATCTTCTCCTCCCGAAATGCTGGAACGAGCTCAAATTGGCTCTCGTCCTTCACCTTCAGTATCGAAGGAGGTTTTGTTTTAAATCCCCTCCACAACATCCAATTAGCTGAAAGTAAGCTCAATGCTTGATATGATTTGTGTCGAAGGCACTCCTGTTTGCGATTTGCATTTATGCTTGCAATTATCCAATCAGCCAACCACGTGGTGGCAACACAACGCATAAAACCATGCAGGATTAGGTTAAGAGATTCAGTTTGGCCATGGCATGGTTGTTGGTGTTAGATGGTTTAGTCTGAGTATTTCTTAAACTGCTGATCTTTGATTTTCACACAAGAGTTTACACAGAATGGTGTGAAAAACAAAACATGCAGCAGTTTTGTAGATCTAAATGCCTTGTTGATGAGAGAGGTCATTGGAAGGAGACTGGTTCGAGCTGAGACGTATCTCAAATAACCACTCTTTAAACCGTGGTGAGCGGAAACAGCATCTCAGAATGCACAAATATCAAATCTGGAGAGCCTACAACAGCGCAAGCCTACAACAGCCTACAACAGCGCAAGACCACATCGGGCTCTGCTCCTGTTAGCCAGAAATGGGCTACAGTGGGGTACAATGGGCACAGGCTCAGGTGAAAATTGGATGTTGCCAGAAGGGATGAAACTTGACTTCTGCTGCAGCAAGCAGTTGTGAAATCTGGTGTGAATCCATGGACTTAACCTGCCTTGTGTGAGGAGTTCAGGATGCTGGGGGCGGTGTAACGGTGTGGACAAAGTTTTCTCGGGACACATTGGGCCGCTTAACATGATTTGAATGCTACAGCCTATCTGAGTATTATTGCTGACTACGTATATCCCTTTAAAGCCACAATTTACCCATCGTAAGGTCTAACAATTTTTCCAACAACTGTCCCGGAAACAGATTTTTCTAACATTTAATCCATGAAAAGAATGCATTCTGGGTGTAAGTTGTGGAAACGTCATCATGAACAATGAACGAGACCGTCAGTGAATAAGGTTTGCACCTCACGCAGATATGCATATGCACTCCGAGTAGGTGCGTGGAAGAGAGTCATTGTCTTAACAGAGCGGGGGTGGGTACCGAGTGCGGCGCTCATCTGCTAATCAAAGATCAAACGTCAAGAATACAACGTTCCTTCGCGCCACAGACACCTGCCTCGTTTTAAGAGCCGTATGCTGATAGCGCCGAATGTGTGTGAATAGCGCTTCTGGAGTAATTGCTTTGTTTATCATGGGGTATCCAGCACAGAAGGCACTTTACATGACTAACAAGTAACATTCGGTAACCGATAAGTAGGTGTGTGGAAATACGCCACGGAGCACACGCTACAGCAGAGATACAAATAGTCTAGGACGCTTCTCGTTACATCACTGTCGTCGCATGCTTTCACAAAAGGACATCGCGCAGTTGAGTCATGTCGTGTGACTGCAACCTTGTGAGAAGAACTACGGGGACGTATTGCCAGCAGTTCTCTACCGGGTAGAGGGAAGCTCATTCATCATCCTCCACGGCTCAAGGCTGTTATCTGTTGTTAGTAACTCAGCCGGGTGCTGTTAACCTGCATCTTAATGCGCCTCCCCAAACTTCTTCATTCACATCACCCACGCAAGAAAGAGTGCACTGCCAGTCCAGGCATAAACCTCCATTTTTCATGGTATTACAGCCAATTTATCAGGAGGGGGTTTAGAGCTTGACCTGCCGTTTCCTGTTACCACACCGGAGATCAGGTCTTTAACCTCCGAGCTCCAAGAGAACCCTTGACAAACATTTCAAATTTGTATCTAGAACAAAGCCCTATAAAGCAGTCTATAAGCCATTATTGAGTGATTAGATTAGATTTATTTTTGACTTTTCTCTCAGGGATGGACAAATCATTAACCCAGGCCAAGATTACAGCTCCTCCGCCAGGCAGCTATGGATGAAAAAAAAAAAGAAAACCTTGTTCAACCACCAGAGAAACAAATATCTCTGAATTTCCCAAAACAAAAGAATTCATGACTTGCTGACTTTTTGTTGAGGGTGTACTTTCTCATTCAATTATAATAACTGTCTACACAGCCGTATAAACAGATTTTATCTGCTTCTTTGTGTCGGTATTAATGAACGTAGCCAGCTAACTAGCTCGCCATGCTTTATTACATTATGTTAGCTACCATTTTTCAAGTCAATTAGGTTTCCAGGCACACACAAGAGCACCAGGGCAGCACATTAAACTTTCGCCTGCCTTGTGCCCTAGCTAATGTATTTATGATTTGTACACCTCTGGCTCTGTATTTGAGGTTAAAGCTCAGAATAATGGTTTGAGGGCATTTTAATCTCTTTTTGGGTAAAGCATATAATAATCATGTCCTATTTTAAAGGGCATTATAAATAATTAAACACTCAGCTGCAGTTGTGGTTTCTCGGCCAGATGTGCATAATGAACATGAAGGCAATGGAGTAACTGTACAATTATTTACCTACTGCATCTTCCTAATTCTCTTTAGAAGGTCCGTGTGGGCCTCTGGGTTTCCTTCCTTCCTTCATTGTTCTCACAACTTGTTTTTTCTCCTTCGTGTTCCTTTCATTATAATAATCTCAGTGTGATTTTTGTGCAGATATGTTCTACCATAATGTACAACATATTGTAGGAGCTACCAAAATATTCATTCACATGTCAGGTGAGGAGGTTGGGAAGGTGGTGGAGCACAGAAGGTTCTCGGTTCAGACCTTGCGGCCACCTGGGGTCTTTCTGTGTGGAGTTCGCATGTTCGCACTCCACATGCCTGTGTGGGTTTCCTCTGGGTGCTCCGGTTTCCTCCCACAGCCCAAAGGCATGCAAATTAGGTCATTGCCCATGAGTGTGAATGGCTGTTCATCTCTGTCTTGGCCCTGTGACAGATTGGCGACCTGCCCAGGGTGTACCCCGCCTCTCACCCAAAGTCACCTGGGATTGGCTCCAGCTTCCCCATGACCCTGGTATAGATGATGGATGGATATTTCAAATGACTAACCACGGATGCTTCTCCTTAGCCTGAATAGAAAATCCTGAGATCATTCTTTTTCCTCCTCAATCCAGTGACTGTCATGCACCAAAAAAAAGTATCTTTTTAGTTTTCCCATCAAAACCAATACACAAGGATGTACAGCGTAACCAATGAAATCACAAACCTCATGGAGTATATCAGACATTCCTTGGACCGTGGATGGGCATCTAAGTTTAAGATGATATGACAATCAGTGTGAAACTGAAATATTGCAATATGGTTTAATGACTGTGTAAAATTTGCATATTTTGAATTGTTCTGAATTCCTTTGAATGATTTTATACACAAAACTGTAAATGTGTCAACGCTGCAATCCAGGACACATTCGGATTTTCAACACCAGGACTTCGACTAAACATGCAACTTAAAATACCCGTCCGTGGGTTCGGTTCTGTAGTTTGTTACACAGTGTTTGGATTAAAATAGGGTGTCAGGGCTGTATGTGAAAATGGATGAAAGATTCCTTGACTTTACATTTACATCCAAGCCTCTTAATTCCCTCAGGAGGGTTGCTGATATTTTTTCTTTTTGGAAAAAAATCTTTCAAGTGTTATTATTTTTGCTTTTTAGCTAACAGCAATACAATTAATCCATAAGAATCACATTACATTTAAATGCTGTTTCGCTGAAATTTTGGTTGAGTGCCATTCCTTCGAATAGCCGCAGGTCATTTCAGAGACTTTGAGGCTAACTCACGTTACATATACTTAATCTTGTCATTAACAAATATGGGTTTTTGGGGTTTATTTTTGGGTTATTTATCACCACAGTACAGGAATCAAACACGTATTTCCCTGGAGGGCCTCTGGAGCACAATTTCACATCTGAAAAGTCTCTCTTTTGAGTCATATGTCTGCTAAATTATGTGATTATTATTCTTGAAAGATTAATGTACAATTTATATAGTCAAAGAAATATTCGTTTTGGTCTGAAAAGAGAGCTGTCTCTTATCAGTCTTGGTGCTTTTGGCATTCATATTGACTTAATCTTTGCTTATGAGAACGTTTTTCTATCAAAACGTCTGTGGATTTATGCTTGCCTCATCCAAACTATATTTAGAATAAATACAAACAAATTCCCATTCTAGAAATACTTATATGAAAATTATATTGGGTGAAAAAAAAAAAGAATAGAAAATTAAAATAGATATTTGCTCCTATTCTTGAAGGGTGCCAATAATTCTGAAGCTGACTGTATAGGAGAAGCCTGAAGGTCATCCATGACGCTGCAGAATCTCTGGGAGTATTCTGGAAAGGGAAACTTTAAGTAAATTTGCTGTTAATTTAGTTTTCCTTGTTTTTGTCAGCATGTATTACTTATTCTGTCAACTGTCAAACTATGCGCCATAGCAACGGGTTCCTCATATATAGAAAAGACTGGAAATTATTTGACTAGAGGGACAAGTTAAACTAAGGTGTGTCCTGTACGCATCACAGGTGTCTTCAAGCTTGCAATCAGTCAGTCTGCCTATTTAAAGGGTGAAAATTAGTCACTGTACTGTTTGGTATTATGGTGTGTACCACACTGAACATGGACCACAGACAGCGAAGGAGAGAATTGTCTAAAGCGATTAGAAAGAAAATTATAGACAAGCATGTTAAAGGTAAAGGTTATAAGACCATCTCCAAGCAACTTGATGTTCCTGTGACAACAGTTGCACATATTATTCAGAAGTTGAAGGTCCACTGGAGTGTATAGCCAACCTCCCTGGATGAGGCCGCAAGAGGAAAATTGAAGACAAATTGAAGCGACGGATGATACGAATGGTAACCAAAGAGCCCAGAACAACTTCAAAGAGATTAGATGTGAACTCCAAGGACAAGGTACAGCTGTGTCAGATCGCACCATCCGTCGCTGTTCAAGCCAAAGTGGACTTAACGGAAGACGGCTGAGGAGGACACCACCGCTGTGGCAAATCATAAAAACGCGAGACTTGAATTAGCTAAAATGCATACTGACAAACCACAAAGCTTCAGGGAGAATGTCCTTTGGTCTGATGAGACAAAACTGGAGCTTTATGGCAAGTCACATCAGCTCTATGTTCACAGACGCAAAAATGAAGCATACCAAGAAAAGAACACTGTACCTACTGTGAAACATGGGGGAGGTTCAGTTATGTTCTGGGGCTGCTTTGCTGCGTCTGGCACAGGGAGTCTTGAATCTGTGCAAGGTACAATGAAATCTCGAGACTATCAAGTCATTCTGGCGCAAAATGTGCTGCCCAGCGTCAGAAAGCTTGGTCTCAGTCGCGAGTCATGGGTCCTCCAACAGGATAATGACCCAAAACAGACAGCTAAAAACACCCAAGAATGGCTAAGAACAAAACGTTGGACTATTCTGAAGTGGCCTTCTATGAGCCCTGATCTAAATCCTGTAGAACATCTGTGGAAGGAGCTGAAACATGCAGTCTGGAGAAGGCACCCTTCAAACCTGAGACACCTGGAGAAGTTTGCTCACGAAGAGTGGGCCAAAATACCTGTCGACAGGTGCAGAAGTCTCATTGAGAGTTACAGGTATTGCTTGATTGCAGTGATTGCCTCAAAAGGTTGTGCAACAACATATTACGTTAGGATTGCCATCATTTTTGTCCAGGCCAGTTTCATTCGTTGTTTTGGTTAGAATAATTCTGTTGGACCACAATTCAAAAGCAATGTCTGATGTTCATTTGTTAATTTCCAGTAAATTGTTATGTTATGTATTGTTCCTTTTGTCAGTTTCAAGTTATTTCAGTGGGGTTTTCTTTCTGTAATGGAAGGGTACCAACAATTTTGTCCACGTGTGCATATATATATGTGTATATATATGTATATATGTATATAATGTTGAAGCTTCTGCATAAAGATGTCGATGAAAAACAAGTGGCTGCGCGAATCCGGAATGAATCACCGGAAGGACGACAAAGATGAAGAAAGGAAGACAAGGAAGAAGAAAGAAGAGGAGTCGGTGTTTGCTGGTGCTGGATGACAAGTTTTGAAAAATGGAGGATCATACTTATTATTTATCAGCGAAAAGCCAAGGGAGTGTAAAATACACGCTTGGAAAGGGAGGGGTAACGGAGGGGCATTCAGGTGGTTCTCAGTTCTCAGACAGATAGAGGACTTTGTGGACAAGCTGTAAAGAGCAAGAGAGGCTGGTGAGGGACAAACATTACCATAAATGAATAAAATAAATTAGCAGTGGCAAATTGCTGTGGTATAAGCAGAATAAAAGTCTTTGGGGCATGCTGTTATTGATCGACTTAAGAGCTCCTTCACAAACCCTTCCGTTAATCATTTTCCTATAATGGCACACCATGCGGTGTTTCATTCCTCACACAATACACTAATTAACTTACATCTTAATCAGCTATCATCATTATCTATAATTAAAACACCATATGAAATTATTGTTTGTGAGAAGTCTGATTTGCAAAGCAATGGGAGATACCATGATAAATCTATATTAGCGCCCTACATTTTGGCATTTGGGTTTTCTATGCATGCCCTGGGCTAATCTCTGCATTGGGAATTAAAAAATAAATAAAATGGCTGAATTGCAAGTTTGGCAATTTCATGCTCAAAATAAAGGAGGTAGTCGAGTAAATCTGGTTTGTTTCTTTCATCATCGTGAAGCTTTGCAGCCTGAAGTTCAGAGGCTACGTGTGAGACTGTGGAGTCAGCAGGAAACCCTACATTTTAGCTCATTAATGATCAATTATGTGTTGACGTGAGGCAGTGGCGGACTCATTCAACATTATCAACCATGATTGAAATACATGGATGCTGACTTCAGGCGACTCTCCTCCCTCATGACTCAACTGATGTCTTTTTGTGAGCTTTTAAATGAGTGTGTCGTCTGCACCGGAGAGCTCATAGAGCATATTATTTAGAGGTAATTGTAACACTTCTACAGCCAAAAAGGGTACACATCTGTGCACACTCTACCAGTTATTAATGGGAATGGAAGTATCGAAAGATCTAGCGTGTCGCAAGGACACGCAGTAAAATTAAGGTACATACTGGGCATGCTTGGCAATGATGTACAGCAGATTATTCCTCTCCAACGGTTCTTCGGGGGTCCATTAGATGGATAGCCGTTGCAGCTGTCTAAAGAAACCATTTTTACATGGAAAACCTTCTGTTCTGGGGTTCTACATAAAACATTGAAGGGTTTCCCCAGAGGAACAAATCAAAGCAGAGTGCATAAAAAAAACGGTATGAATTGTACAATTGTGCATTTATTTCTTTTGAAGTGTGAAGTACTATATTTGAATTTCTTAGCATGGTGTGAAGTATTCATGGGGTTTCACTGTCTTACATACAGAAAGGTGACAATTTAAATGAAAAAAACCAACATACAGTGTCTTAGGGAGTTCTCACGCCACTACAGATGTCCAGAACAGCTTCAATACGTATTGATTCTACACATGTCCGGACCTGCCCTGGAGCGATATACACCATCCTTCCAAAACATATTCCCTCAATTAGTGTTTTACTGAGGGTGGTTTTTGAGCGCTGTCTAACACATCACGCAAACAATTCTCATTGAGGTTGGCATCTGGTAGAGAGCATATAGCCATAGCGTATGAGTTAAATCATTTTCATCCTCATCAAACCATTCAATGAGGCCTTGTGCTATGTGAAGGGGGGCGAAGTCATCCTGGAAGAAACCACGCCCATCAGGATAGAAATTAGAAAGTGATCAAATGGAAGAAGTATACTGATTTGGAAAACCATGGAAACAAAATGTCTCAACAGCAAAACAGAACAGCGTTTTCCTTTAATTTGTCACTCATTTTTATATATATTTTATATATAGGGATAATTTACAGCAAGCTGGTTGGTGGAGTTAGGCTCAGAGCTGGGGACGAAGTTGCACTTTAAATCAATAAAATTTACCAGACTTCTTTCTGCTGATTGAAATGGTTGTACCTGGTCCTCCAGAGTCTATGATCAAAACTGTCTCCATAGCAACGGTCTGTTATTCATAGCAGCGGTCTGCTGTGCAGAAATAAAAGACTGTAAAATGTCATAATTGACCAATCAGAATCAAGTACTCATCAAAGCTGTGTTGTATATAGCTTTATGTTTTATATACTGTTACATATATCCTAACTTCATGTATCAATACAGTTTATGATTTTATACGATATATCGATATAACATATTTTATATGATGATGCAATTGTTGCAGTTTCTCTTAAAAAAAAAATAAAAATATGATTGGCCAATATATTTATATGGGTGACTTTAATCTAAGTTCTGTAACATCTGCAATAATATCTGCAATATTCAAAAGCATGTTCACTGGTCAGATATAAATTGTGGTAGATTTGATTTCTCCGACTATAACGTCAAGCTAACATATGCAATAGATCATTTCATCAGCTAAATAAAATATAAAGTAACATACACTCTGTTACATCTACAATGGACAATCCTACAATCTATTAGAAATGTATTCAAGCAGAACCCATAAGTATCCAAAGAATCCTCAAGGAGTGCTTTTTACTGTACTGTTTCTAATCTCAAGATGTTTAAATCAATTATGTGTAATAATGAGCAGTGCATCTAATCGATAATTGCATTCATCCATTTATCATCTACATACAGTATGTATCTTCTATTTACCATTTATACATCGATTATTTGCTTTCATTTGTGCAGGCTATGGAAATGGGTAAAAGTCAGTCACACGTTTTAGTTTTTTTTAAATCCATCCATATGCGTGTCTTGATATATAATCCAATATGGCTATATATACTATATATAAAACATATAAGGAAACTGTATGTTAATCACATGGCCATATTTTTACTCTAATTCAAAATCCATCCATTGCAATTTTTATATATGTGTTGGTATATAGTCTTATAATCACTGAACCTCATATAAACTATCCTATGTTACATACACTGCAATGAAAATACCTTATAGTTAAATATATCTAGTATTTCCTATTATAAGATTACAATAAACCAAACATACTATTATTTACCCCATGTTTTTTTTTTTTTTTTTTACTAATTTCAAGCTTGAATGCTCATTTATTTCTAGACAGAAGAAGCAAAATGATCTGACAATAGAATAAGTAAAAGTAAAGCTTGAAATGTCACTCCAAGCTAAATAATTTTGTAAGGATTTTGAGATAAATTTGCCCATATTTAAGATATTTTTACTTGGTAAGCTAACATATGGGGTACTATCAGATTTCTATATGGATATGTTAATAGCAATGTACAAACACCTCATAATATGCATATATGTGGCTATATAAAACATTTCTGCAAGCACAACTTATGTATTAATGTTAACGTAATGTTAAATTTGGTGTCGTAAATCATTTCCATGACAACAACTGTTGAAAAATTCTCTCACAGAATCTTTTGAGGTAAAGACTTACGTGATTTTCAGTCTGTCAAAGGAATTCCTGTCAGCAGCTCGGGTTCTGTCAGAGAGAGAGCGCGCGCGAGAGAGAAAGAGAGAGAGAGAATGGCGTCTCCACTGAGGGCGCGAGAGATGTGAGCATTCCGTGAGCGCGCGACTTCGACACTGACTGGATTTTGGCGCGCTAAGTGAGAGCGCGTGCGGTGAGAGAGAGTGAGTGAGAGAGAGAGAGAGCGCGCGCATATCCTGTGAAAGGCGTTGCTAAATGACGCTGAGGTAAAACTGTAGACATCAGTCACATACTATCCTATGTCTAAAATCTGTCATTTGAGCCCAGAATGACACTTTTACCTCACAGATTTAAAGCTGACAAGCCTTACATCTACAGATATAAGGTACTTTTCCTTGAGCTTGGATGATATCTTCAAAGGTACTTGTTCTGCATGCACATGGACTACTGATTTACACTATATGGCCAAAAGTATGTGGACACTTGACCATCACACCTATATGTGTTTCTCCCCAGACAGTTGGAAGCACACAATTGTCTAGAATGTCTATGTATGCTGTAGCATTACAGTTTCCCTTCACTGCAACTAAAGAAGCCCAGGCCTGTTTCAGCATCACAATGCCCCTGTGCACAAAACGAGCTCCATGAAGACACGGTTTGCCAAGGTTGGAGGAGAAGAACTCATGAGCCCTGACCTCGATCCCTGTGAACACCTTTGGGATATACTGTGAGCCAGGCCTTCTCTCTGACCTGCCTGACCTCACTAAAGCTCTTGTGGCTAAATGGGCAAAGTAACACTCCAAAATCAAATGGAAAGCCATCGAAGAAGAGTGGAGGTTATTATAACAGCAACAGGGGACTAAATCTGGAATGAGATGTCCATAATGCACATGTATCCAGAAACCATTCAGGGTGCACTGGTCAGATGTACACATACTTTTGACCATATAGTATCCATTTAAAGCTTTACTCTAAAAGCTGATTAACTACACAACTGGCGGCAGGGTGGTGCAGTGGTTAGCACTGTCGCCTCACAGCAAGAAGGTCCTGGGTTCGATTCCCGGGTTACCCAGGGTGCCTTTCTTTGTGGAGTTTGCATGTTCTCCCTGTGCATGTGTGGGTTTCCACAGTCCAAAGACATGCAGATTAGGTCAACTGGCCAACTAAATGTGGTTGTTTGGCTGTATTGGCCCTGTGGTGGACTGGCGACCTGCCCAGGGTGTACCCCGCCTCTCACACAAAGATGCTGGAATTGGCACCAGCTTCCCCGCGACCCAGACGGATAAAGCGGTATAGATAATGGATGGATGGACTACACAACCACGTGCACCTTACCTGGCAAAAAGTACAACACTTATACTCTTGATGGTACCACCCCAGTGCCAAGTAGCACAGTATGCTAAGAATGTGGGTTTGAGAACAGCACCTTGTTATTATTGAGTTCTCAACATTTATATGTTCTAAGATCTCTATTTTACTTTGTTTGATTTTAAGAATTTTGGCTTCATCCAAGTGGAGTTCTGGAACCCAAATTTGGTGGGGATTCCTGCTGTCATTCCACTCACTCCACTATATGGGTCAGATGAAAATGTAAGTGTGCGCCAACACGAGGCTATCACTCATTTGCTATCTGGGCCATACCACCATGGAATAAGGGGATGAACTAATCAAAAACTTGCTGCCAGAATATCAACTTAACATTAATGAGTCCACATCTCAGGCGAAATGTGGACCAGCTACACCACTTTGAGAGAGAACTGAAATGCATTACAGACAGATATTTTTTTATTCAATTTTAGGCCAATTTTTTGGTTCAGATTCTAAAATACCGTAAAAACATAACATATGAATGCTCACAGTTCAGAAACACCTGCTGCCAAAATGTCTTCCTTTGCCAAAACCAGCTGCTTAAACTCAACCACATTTGGTCCAGAAAATAATCAGATTTATCTGTTCATAGGAGTTGGGCACATATAAAGTCTTACAAAATTTCCAATCATGAGATCATGTTGGTCAGCCCAGCTGTAAGCAAAATACAGAGACACTAACCACACTGTTGCTTTTTGCACATCTCCTATTGATGGTGAGAGACAAAGGTTACGTTCAAAATAATTTTTTATTTCTTTATCTCATGCCAACACCAAACTTACCACCAAGTCAGTGTCATAACCAATAATATCTTTACCATGGTAGTTCCTTTCCACTGATGGACAGGGTGGGGTGGGGGGACAAATAGTTCATAGTAGCACTTGGACTTCAAATGTACAGTATATCTATAGTAACTTATGTGTAATATGGTTGGTTTACCTGCAAAAATGGAGATATAAATTAATTGGAGCTAATGCTCTACACTGAATAATCTAAGACACCATTACTGCATTAAGAAGGACCTCTAGTACAGTCTTATATAATTTATTAAGCAACATACTTTATATACTTTATATCAAATCATACCATTATTGGCAGTTTTAAGATGTATGTATAAGTCCAAAGAAACTCAGAGAGCTCCTCTAACGGTATTTGCAATGAACGCCAGCTATGAATTTTTAGCACCATGCCTGGACCCATTAGGCCATTCTCCAAAGCCCCTGGGAGCTTCAGTCCTGCTGTGTGTGATTCATAATAGTGAGAACTTGAACAGTGTCTTAGTTATGTAACTGATGAGAGAGTGTCACACAAACCAGATTGTCCTTCAGATATTAGTCCTGCAGTTGGCTAGATCAAATTTTTAGCACAGGCACCACCTGACAATAAACACTTCATAAGTCATAGAGACTAGAATATAAGATCAGATATGATTTACATTTCATATAAATTCCACTGTAGGAGCGTGTGTGTGTGTGTCACAATAGGGTTTTAATGGAAAGTGTGTGCCAGAGGAAGCCCATGGTGTGACCTGTTTGAAATTTGAGGTGGTAAAATATACTGAAGGAGACAGGAGTGATGATGTAGAACAAGGGAAGATGACAAGACAGAAAAATGGCCATGTCTGTGAGTGTGAGGGAGAAGAATAAACAATTGAACAGGTTAGCTGGCACAGAAAGAGAGAGACTGAGGTGGTGGCAGTGTCCTGGCAACCGTGTGAAGCTCTTACGCAGGCTGTTACTCTTCTTCCTCGTAGTCAATCTTCCCCTGAGTAGAAGATTCATCACCCAAGGAGCTTTATGCAATGCACAGACCCGTAAGATACAAGAATATTATCATGTATCTTTTTTCCTGATTTTCTGGAGCCAAGGAAATGCACTTCTCCTTTTTTGCATGAAATGGCTTTTAAGATATTCCCTTTTACTGGCTCAGTTTATGTGCACATATTTAATAGGTGAAGTAAGTCAAAAAGCACTGCATCAATACCTAACAAGGCAGAATAACCATTTTTGTGGTCTATTTTCCTAGAAGTCTATATACAGAATACCAGACAAAATATCTATCCACCACAGTCATGGTCACTGAGCTTATCCAGAAAGTAGGAGCTAGCTACCAGAAGGTTGTGAGTTCAAATACTACAACTGCCAAAGAGTTAAACCAAACCCCTGCACAAGTATATTAACCCTTAACTGCTCAGCTACATGGGTTCAGCTTTGGGTGAAAGCTTTTGCCAAATGTATAAATGTGTAAGTGTTAAAAAAAAGAGGGGGGTCCGGAATTGAGTGTCATCCAGATATCCAGACTAAATGCCACAGATACATTTCTCCTGAGCTGTAATACCTCCCAATAATGGACCACGTAAATCCTTTCAGCTCTATCATTATACTACAGCTGCTAGAATTATAGCACTACGTGCACACATCACCTATTATTATCCACAATCAAGTGTAATTACTCACAATACCTTAAGCTCGCTGTATTCTGTACATATTGTGAAATATGCTCAGGTTGTAATTATAATACTGTCAAATCTGTACATACAGTGCATGTTGTATCTTGTACACTAGTTGATATTCTAGTTTCTTTGTAACGCTTGCATCATGTTCTCTCAGTCAGCTCTTTCTTAGCTTCATTGGTTACTGAATTCTGTGTCCATGTAATCCAACATTATAAATTCCTCATGGATGACATTAGTAATTACTTCTAATCAATAGTCCAGTAGACCAAAACCTTTAAACTTGAGCTCCCACTGTCCTACCATTGCCCTTGCTGGTCTTATCAGTAAAATGATCACACGGCTTGTTTAGTCGATGAAGAATAGAAAATGTTTAAAGATGAATGGATGAGTTTATTGTCTCCATGTCAGATTCAAAACAGGGGTCTCATCTATTCAGAGTCCATGGCTCTCGTCAAAGTGGTAATGTGAAGCACAGAACATAACTACGTCACCTTGTCTTATGTGTAGATACAGTCTAATCATTAATGATGGATGATTAATAGGTGGGCGGCATGGTGGTGCAATGGTTAGCACTGTCGCCTCACAGCAAGAAGGTCCTGGGTTCGATCCCCGGGTCACCCAGGGTGCCTTTCTGTGCGG
>JAQQZR010000010.1:3345677-3357941 GCA_030068235.1 Notoglanidium macrostoma
CCGCCTCTCACCCCAAGATGCTGGGATTGGCTCCAGCTTCCCCGCGACCCAGACGGATAAAGCGCTATAGATAATGGGTGGATGGATGGATATATTTTGACCTCAGGAAACCAAAATCCTGCGCTTTAATATATAAACTCACTTTATTAGGAACTCCTTCTCATCCGTACAGTTATCCAATCAACCAATCATGTCGTGCAAAGCGTACAGGCGTACAGATACTGGCCAAGAGCTTCAGGTAATATTCACATCAAACATCTGAATGAGGGAAAAGTGTGATCTCTGACTTGTGACTGTAGCATGGTTAGAGCCAGACGGGCGGGTTTGAGTATTACAGAAACTGCTGATCTCCTGGGATTTTCACACACAGCGGTCTCTGGAGTTTACAAAGAGTGGCGCGAAACAAAAAAATCCTCCAGTGAGCAACAGTTCTGTGGGAACGTCATGTTGATGAGAAAGATCAGAGGAAAATGGGCAAACCGTTTTTTTACTCTTTTTTTTTTACTCCACTCTTTTACTCTTTAACGTGACAAAACGTGATGCAGATTGGCATTTTTCACCCACTCTGATGTCTGATGTGAACATTAACTGAAGCTCTTGATCTGTATCGGAATGATTTTACACACTGTGCTGCTGCGACATGATTGGCTGACAGGATATTTGCATGCCTGAGAGTTAAAGGGCCCTAAAAAAATAACAGACTGCTCCTTTAATAAAGTGGTTATACGCTGAAGCTGGATTTTTCATCTCAGCCATGTGTGAAGCGCTCTCATCCTTCTCACCTTTCCAGTGATCTCGATGCCGATCTCATCCAGCACCTGGTTCACAATGTCCTGAGATTCTTCCTCGTCTCCCGAGTCCTCGAAGAGCTCGTCCAGCGTGTCGTTCACTGAGGAGGCGAGAAAAACCATAACGGGATCGTCACGTTCCACGGCTAATTTTGGATTCCACCTGAACGCTACCGTTTAGGCGGGTCCTGTGATCAGCGGAGAGGTTTTAAAGCATTAAAAATTTAAGGGGAATACTTACTCATCTCTTCAGTCATCTCCATCTTCGCTGTTTCTTTCTGGAAGTTCTGCATAGTCTGTAAAGTCTTCTGAGGATCCATCTTCTTATTGACTGCCTGCATCGTCTGAAGCCACGGGACGAACATACAGAATTAAAATTTAATGTTAACGGGCTGTTATGCAGAAATATCCACAAGATGAGCGATATCGACCATTAAAAGGATCGATGATGAACACGATCTGAGAATGTATTTCTATTATATGCTGCCTCGTACTTTAGCGGTGGTGCCCATGGCTCCTGCCATCTTCATCTGCGAATGCATGAGTTTGGTCTGAGTGGACATGGACGTGACTTTGGAGCTGACGGCGTACGTCCTGGTCTTCTGTTTTCTCAGCTGCACCAACTGTTTGGCCAGGATCTTACACGCCTCCTTATTCCCTGATTTGGCCATCTTCTTGATCTCCATCTCCTGTTCCAGCAAGACAAAAAGCAACAGTTACAGTATGCAAACAGGACAGTTCACTGCATAGTGACTATTATACCAGTTTATGCCATAGCGCTGTTGAAATCTTGATTCTGATTGGTCAGAAGGTGCTGCTTTATCATATAGAGCAGCTCTGATGGTAGTTCCTGTTTAAACAAATGAATAAATAAAGTATTTCTTAGTCATATTAACAGTCTATATTTGGATGATGAAAATGGATTAGGCATTTTTTTTCTAATTAAGTAGGCTATACCTTGAAAACACATAACTAATAAATATGCATGTTTCCCGATGAACAGTCATGTATATAGGCCTAATTAAAGTAATTCTGTTGTGTACATAGCTAAATGTTTTCCCATGTACATTTATGCCTACTTGACTATATTCGTAGTACTCACAATATTTTAATACATTTGTCATAGAGCTTTCTCTTATTGAACGCTCCCATGACAGAACTTGTTAGGTGTGAATTATTATTGCTTTTGAGCAGTTAAACCCTGAAGTAAAATTTGTAGTTAAAACAGCTTTGATAAAGGTGTGTTGTGATTGATACCACGGTAACTGGACCCCTGGGAGTCATTTAGTGGACTCATTTCCATATTGTAGCTTTCTGTGTTACCAGAGATCTCTCTCTCTCTCACACACACACACACACACACACTTCATCAAGCCTCACTGATACTGTAAAGGTCGAGGGAGGCGTCTCTCACCAGTTGTTTTTCCTGTTTCTCCAGTGCGGTTCGGTCTCGCGTGATCTGCCTCTGCGTTCCTCTCAGCTCCTTATTCTGCTCCTTAATGACATCTGTAACACAAGAACAGAAATATCTCTGAGTCAACATGTCCATTACGTTGTTGTTGAGGAATTTAGACACTCAATCAGATCAATCAGTTGCTAGACCCTTTCCTCTTGATTTCCTCTGCTCGTTCGGTCAGAAATACACTTTTCTTCACACAATGATGTTCATATCAGGAACTCTCTCTTTAAATATCCACCAGAAATGACTAACTTGACACTGATAGCGTTTGCTTGTTTGTTTTAAACAAATAATGGCTGCCAAGAGACGTAGGAATCGACAGCCAATGTGTCATGAATTATACATAATAACTGACATAATACTAACACGAAGAATTAAAGTTACACCCAAATAAACACGGTCATCATTGGTGCGGTTAGCTCACCACAGCTAGTGCAAGCTTGGCTTGGTTTTATTTCCAATATCAAAACTCTCTTGTTTCCGCTGTAAACTCACCCTCTACTGTCTTCTTCTTGAACAGCGACGCCATAATAACCTTCAATATCGACCAAACAACAAAAAATACTATTAAACAAACCCTCCTATCAGACTTTCTGCTACTTCTGTGCCGTATGATAAAATGACATACAGACCGACTTCCTGGTTCTTTCCACAGTAGGCGGGACAAACGAACCGAAGTCTCGGATTGGTGCGCATTCGTGTCATGTTTTTGAATCAACCAATCAAAATCGTTCTCACACTAAAACAAGAAGTGGAAACGAAAAGAAAGCCACTTTTGTGTTCCTCATTGAGACATAGACTTTGGCAATTTAGATTGTTTAAAATATTCATAGATTTTACATATACATTTATCTTTTTTTTATTTTTTATTTTTTTATTTTTAAGAATTCCCGCGGTATGTCCGAAACCATATACCAGTCACTATTTTAGGGAGTTTGTTAACCACAATGCACTAGTTAGCGTTACAACTATGTAACCAAGGGGATGCCGACACCCACAACACACCATCATCATCATCATCATTAATAATAATAATAATAATAATAATACTAATACTAATACTACTACTACTAATAATAATAATAATAATATTGTTGTTGTTGTTGTTCCAAATTGTAAACACAGAACAAAAATAATTTCAATTATCAATAAATAAGTTAGAAAATGAAAGTCCCAGAGTTTTTTTTTTTTTTTTATAAACCTATATAAGTCGTATCTCCATAATCCTGACTCATCTGAAAACCACTTGACTTGATGGCCAATATAATGATATGATTTAACAAATCATTATAAATATTTCCTTTTCATTAGCTCTGTTTAAAATACTCCTGACGCTTTCATTGACATGTTTGCAGTTTGGTATGCAACTGTTGTACGACAGCCGCAAAACATAACTCTCTAACCTGAATTAACCATGACAAATATGTCCACAGAGTAATATCTTTTAGAATTTACCCAATCATCGTCTAAAACGTTACATGTACAAATAAAGTCCACTACGTTTCATTTTAACTGGCACCTCACTTTCTTACCCATTTCCACAACATCCAGGTGCATTGTTTAGAGTTTGTTTACATATTTTTATATAGAGATAAACTCCCCCGTAATAGATTTTAACTAGATTACTGCTTTGTGCACTGATTATTTTTAAGTTCGTTTTAAATAAGTATCCAATGACGTTGCGAGTTTCCGCGCATGCGCAGTATAAGCACGAACGCTCCCGCTTCGTGAAAGTCCGGCCGAGCTTCGTGCAGGCTTCGTGAGTCTTCGTGCGCGCTCGACGCTTTCCGTGAGCTCTGAGTCGTGCCGCAGTTTCGTCCTTGCTCGCGTTGTTGTTGTCTGCGGTGACGCGGCGGAGGTGTACCCTGACGCGGGCTCTTACGTGTCGGACTGAATAAAAAGTGGAGCTCCGGAGGCCCGGGAGTGACGCGAGAACAGAGAGAGCGAGTAAGCGAGTCCGTGACCGGGTAAGGAGGAGATACGCAACGCAAATAAACGCACGTCTAGTTTTCAGCCATGGCGTTTCCTAACACAAAGCGATCATGGCGGCTGCGGCGGGCATGTTGTTGTTTCACAGCACAAGCTACACCGAGCTGCTTTCAGTCAATGAGTCACACCGAGACGGGGGAAGCACAGGGAATGCAAATGGGCTCCTGGAAATATAACCGTGTTTATAACGCACACGCTCGTAACCGTTACGCCGAGCCGTGTAAGCTGTAAAGTGATGGTCAAACCGACGGCTAGCTTAGCCGCCAGGAAAATATTTCCAACAGCGCGCGAGCCTGCTGCCTTAGCTGGCTAGCTGAAATAGCTAACCAGGGTGACTGTATATATAGCATTAGCTTGCTAACAATACATTACAAAACGTTTCAACCTGCAATATATCACTGCTTGGACTCTCCAGGTCATTTTACAGACTGAACTCGAAATCGCAGCCCGAAATATTATCAATTTAGGTAAAAAAAAAATAATAATAACGGTTTTACCATTAGTCTATTAGTTAGCGATTAATATAAGGCGTTTTCTTATCCACCAAACAAACTGGTGATTATTATTATTTTTTTTAGACATACGTTTTCACATGTCATTTTTGATTTCTTGTGGGGGGGGGAGAACAACCTAAACTAATTCTGAATGACACTCATGAGCGATTCGATTCTTTTGGAACGAGTCTTTGAAATGAATCAGGCGAATCGACTGGAGTCGAGTCGTTTATCTGTACGTGACTAAATAAATTATGTTTTGCTTTTTAATGATTTCCATTATGGCTTTTTGGTTCATTGCTTGTATTGACTCAATCACGAGGATTATACACTTAATAGTAACTAAACAACGCATTAATTGTAACTTAATACAAGGAACATATTAATATTTAACATATAATATTAAAAAGCAGCTCAACCGCAAAGTAAATCCATGTCACAGAGACGAAACCTAGCATGTCTTATATTGGGTCATGTTCATTTTATTTATAATTTTTTTTTTTTGCACGGTATTTGAGTAAATTTGCGAATCGAGTGAATCAAAAGCCGCGCGCCGATTCACTTTGAAAGACAATGACTCATAAGAGTCGACTCCCTGTAGTGAGTCGTAATCCCGTCGCTGTTTGTGTATGCGGAAGTAAAAAGGCGCCAAAAGGTACAAGAAGTCTCGATGGCTGGACTGATGGCATGGCGCAGTTCCAAAACTCACAGCAAATACATTTCCATAAATAATAAACTCACATTAAAGGGCTACATTTGAACCCATATTAACTGTAATTATGAATAATCCCAGTGGAGTCACATTGTATCATTATAACTGTTATAAATGATCATATTTGTCCATTTATATTCAACCAAGAGTCCCTGTGAAACCCACACAGATCATCAAACATCTTAATACCCCAGACAACCAATATACGCTGCTCTGGATTTGGACTTAAGGCAACGTCACCAAGGTGCAATACAAGAACTGATCAGTTTTTACTAGATCTGCGGCAAAACAGGTTTAGAACCGGCCCAGACTAACAATTAACCAGTGCACCAGGAAAGCGATCACCGTATCATCAGGCGATGGAGATCGTCGGAAACGACGCGGTTGGGGGCTCCACGTGACCCGGAGGAAGCACGTGATACCCTTCACCTTCGCAGATTGGAAGCCGTCATATGATGGGAGAAACCGAAAGGAACAATATCGTTGCATCTGGCTCAGGTGTAGATTCTGATGTTATTTTTAATACCTGGCCCGAATGTAGAACGGATCCGGTTTCATAAACAAAACGATGACGTCTGCAAATTTGGCAAAGCTAACGAATTATTATTATTTAAAAAAAAGTAACTCGAGCTGCGGCAGAATTCACACCTGAGCAGCACAAACACAGCGTTTAGTGTGACTGGTTTCCCCGTAGGTCCTGTTATTCTCAAAGTGTTTATTACCATCCAGCGTTTTATCACTATAAACCCGACGCGCTTCCAGGTCACATGGGTCAAGGAACATGATTACTGCGTAACATATAAGCAGTGAATCTAGATTTTTTTTTTTCTCTCGCAGCTGCACTGATTCTGGAGATGTTTTAATAATGAGGATTTTTAGACAGCGTAGTAGGATAATTAGTGAAGAAAACACCGTTAAAGTTGATTATTTTCCAACGTGTTTTATTCCCCCTATATGATCGCGATCTATTAAAGAGCGACACGGGGTACTTTCTGTCCATTTATAGTTTAGTTTAATTTTGTGGATCGTCCACGAAACCAGCTATAAACAGTCTTTTCTCACCAGCTCGTTTTTTTCTTCTTCCTGTTAATAAGCCTCAAATTATTGTCCCGAGGACTTCACCATGTGAGAAGCTTTACTTCTGACCGTTACAAAGCACTGACACTGGAGACTCCGTCCTTACAATGTTGAATAAACATCTCCTGGCAGGAAACGTCACGTGTATTTGAGATGAAAAGCTTCTGTTGTTAAAGAAAGAGACCAAGCACATCGAGTTGATTAAATACATTTGGTTCAAAGTAAACGTAGAGATTGACATTTATTCCCCCCATTGAAAATTTCGTTAAAACCCAAACTGTCTTCGATTTCTGCCTCGGTGTTAACGACCGCTTTGTGAATTCCTCACACACGTGAAGAGGCTTCGGCGTGATTGTTTTTCTCTCTCTCTCCTCTTTCCCCGCAGGCAGGCCGTGATAACCGAGTCCACCTCGTTTTCTCACTGCGGCTTTTCTAAATGACCATGGACGCAGGAGCAGATGTGCAGCAGGGCAGCGAGACGGCTGTCTCTGAGACGGACACGCAGCAGATCGCCACCCTGGCGCAGGTGAGCCAGACGCTCTGCCCACATCGTGCTGTTGGAATGTGACCAATAGGAAGTGTGTGTTTGTGTGTGAACTTCTTTACGAGTTATTTTTAGAAGATCAGAAGGTGATTCTATAATACTCGGAACGTTTTCTTTTTTTTTTTTTTTTTTTTTTTCTTGCCCCATTGTGTTTTGCTTTGAAATATTTTTATCGTGAAAATGGTAGACGTAATATCGTGATGTAATTTTCAGATCGTATCGCCCGGCCCTACGTTAAACACTGATTTCTGAGCAAGTGGTGGTGTGTTAGTAATCCACTCCAAAGCATTTCACACCACAGCAAAGTCCTAACAATTACCAGTTTATCCGTTTATACAGTAGATACGTTTAACGATGTAGATCGTAACAATAGGAGTTTGTCAGCACTTCAGTAAACGGTCGGTACGTCACATCTGCTTTTGTTCGTCTCGAAGGGAATTAGACAAACACATGCAGCGTGTCCTGTTACTGAAACACGCAAAAACCTGAGGACTTTCCTGTGGTGGAAAATCTACCAGTGTGTATAAAGTGCTGACACTGGAGACTCCTTCCATGAATGTTTGTTTAGATAACATATCAGCGATTATACGTTTTTCTTTATTTAACAATCGCATGTGTTTTTCCTTAGTTTATCGTCGAGCGTCCGCCGCCACCAAGTCCCTGTGTGTGTTGTTACTATAGAAACGATTACCTATTGGAATAAGCGCGTTAATATAAACCTTCCAATTGAATTTCTACTGTTGTAGAAAATTTATCACCCCCTCCTGACCAATCAGAATCGAGAATTCCATAAAAACGTAAGTAGCTAGCCAAGTGAGTTAGCTTTGCTTAAACCATTGTTGAGATGTCACATCACATTTGCGATTGATTTATGAAAGTAAGCCTGAACCCTGCCCTTGCTGGCTTTGACATGGTTAATTAGTTGATCAGGAGATGTTAGTAGTGTTAGTGTATTCAATACATGCACAAGTGTTAAGTGTGACCAGTAGCTACAGCATAATGATACGAGATATATTTTATAATCTTGTGCTCGTTACAGTGTTTTGTAATCTTGTACAGTCAGGATGCCGTTTCTAAATAACGCCGTGTGTAGCAGGTTTCCATGGCAGCGGGCCAGGCCTCAGCCACCGGGTCCACCGTCACGCTTGTGCAGCTGCCTAACGGTCAGACGGTGCAGGTTCACGGGGTGATCCAGGCCGCGCAGCCGTCAGTCATCCAGTCTCCCCAGGTCCAAGCCGTACAGGTGAGAGGGAGAACTTCCTAACTCGCAGGACTGATTTTTCTCCCACTTCTTTCACTCGTGATCCACCATGTTTGTTTTTCAGATCTCCACCATTGCTGAGAGCGAGGACTCGCAGGAGTCAGTGGACAGTGTGACGGACACCCAGAAAAGAAGGGAGATCCTCTCCAGACGGCCCTCGTACAGGTTTGTACGTTTCTTCAGTCTACATTGTCTCGACGCTCTCGAGTCAGTCATCCGTTAGCGTGGTGTAAATCCGATCCTTTGCTTTCCGCTACAGAAAAATCTTGAACGATCTCTCGTCAGACACTCCGGCCGTGCCTCGGATAGAGGAGGAAAAGAACGAGGAGGACTCGGCACCGGCCATAACTACCGTCACCGTGCCCACCCCCATTTACCAAACCAGCAGCGGACAATACAGTGAGTGGGAGTATCATCTCAGTCACACACACTTACAGAGCCATTCAGTGCGACGCCTGTGTGTTTTTATGTGGTTGTAAAAGATTAGAGAGACAAATTGACCCTCCATGTCTTACTTTAACTTCTAATAAACTTTCCCGGAAGCACGTTTCCTGTGCTGCAGTTTATTACGCAGGTTTCGTCACGTGTCTAACTTAACTGCATTGTACACAATGAATATCGTAATTTATAGCAACCAGAGGAAATACTGTGTTCTGATTGGCTGGCAGGTGTTTCCTATTCACTTACATCGGTACATATCTAGCAACAGTTCTAAATTAACATGCTATAAAACCATGACCGCAGTTATGAGTTATACTTCAGGTTAAGTCCGTGTTGCTAAAATAATAAAAGCATATGTATGATGTTGCTGCTTAGGGTTTGTCAGGAAAGACTGGTTCGTAAAAGTCCTTCTGCTTCCTTTCCTCTCTCAGTTGCCATCACACAAGGCGGAGCCATCCAGCTGGCCAATAACGGCACAGACGGCGTTCAGGGCCTGCAGACTCTGACGATGACTAACACAGCAGGCGCCCAGTCCGGCGCCACCATCCTGCAGTACGCTCAGACCAGCGACGGCCAGCAGATCCTGGTGCCCAGTAACCAGGTGGTGGTGCAGGGTGAGCACTCTTGAGCAGTATATCATGCCTCGGGACAATACAGAGATTCATACACAGGACCACAACCATGGTGACTGCAGCGCTGTTGAATTCTCACATCTGATTAGTCAGAGGTGGTGATTCATTTACTACAACAGCTCTTTTAGACACATCACAGGTTTATATTAACGAACGGGTTTCTATAGTAACTTGGACAGAGAATTGTATAATGGATGCTCCAGGTAAACCGATTTTAAAAATAAATAAATAAACGTGTGTAATTATTGCAGTTTCTGTGTCAGGATGCGTATTTAACGTTTTATGGAAGGAGTCTCCAGTGTCAGTGCGGGAAAGCGTTCAAGAGTTTCTGAGTGTCGGTTTCGCTTTAACACGACAAGCTACGTGAAGGAATGTAAGTAAGAACAGGAAGCAGCAGTTTCGATTTAAAACCGTTCACAAACCTGCACATTACAGTAACGTAGTCAGTGTCAAATGAAACGGAGCAGGATTTTTCTCGTTGTAGCTTTGAGTTTACTTTTTTATTTTAATATTGATCTTTGGAATATTGACACTGCAGTAGCCAGTACACACGGTTAGCGTGTCCGGATCTCGGATTACAGATAGGGATAAAATCCTAATTCTGGTGGAATCACGGTATAATATTTGTGTCCATATTGTCCATAGTACAGCTGTAATTTGTTCTAGCATTTTACTTGTAGCTTCATGTGCACCTTTGTGTGTAATGGAAACTGCACTAAAGTTGTCGTTTTTGCATGTCCTGCTCTTTGGCTAACATCTTATCCGTCTCTCTCCGTCACACCTCTCAGCTGCATCCGGCGACGTGCAGGCGTATCAGATCCGTACGGCGGCGTCAGGCACCATCGCTCCCGGAGTGGTGATGACGCCGGGTCAGGGAGGTGCCGAGGAGGCCACGCGCAAGAGAGAGGTCCGCCTGATGAAGAACAGGTACAGCTCATACACTCATACTCAGGGTCTGCAGCTTGACAACCTGTGGCGGGAAAGTAGGAAAAGTGTCCAAGTAGCAGCGCTAAATGTAACGTGAATGTTAACCACAGGCAGATTTAATGCATTGTTGTGCTCTGAGTGTAATGCTGAGTTTCGGCCACAGGGAGGCAGCGCGAGAGTGCCGTCGCAAGAAGAAGGAATATGTGAAGTGTCTGGAGAATCGCGTGGCCGTGCTGGAAAACCAGAACAAAACCCTCATCGAGGAGCTGAAAGCACTTAAGGACTTGTACTGTCACAAATCAGAATAACACACGCGCACACACACACACACACACACACACACACACACACACGCGCGCAGCAGACATATTGAGCTTTTCCCCAGGTCCTACTGAGACAGTGACTCTTCCCCTTACACGGGCACCTGGGCAGCAGTCTTTCCTTTTCCTATCTGTCTATTGTTTTGGGTTTTTTTTTTTGTTGTTGTTGTTTTTCTTTTCTTTTTTTTTTTTTTTTTTTTAAGATATTGGCTTATAAGAAATGAGAAAACCAGAACTCCTAAAATTCGAATGCCTTTGTGTTCTGTATTAAAACAAATCCAGCCTTTTAAAAGAGTATCTGACAACACGTAAAACTCCAAAGCGTGTCACGAGGTATCGCAGGTGGAAAAAAGGGCTGATTTCATCTCAAGTCCTTCACCCTGTTTGCGATTTCAGTCCATTCTGAGAGATCCCACGATGCACCGGTGTCGGATGGCCACGCCTCCCTTCAATCACTCGGACTTTTTTGGGAGACGCCGTTCGTCCGATATCACCAAGTGGGACTTCGGCGAATTGACGAACGATCTCGGATTCGTTCGAATTTCTATGTGCTTCTGTTACTAACACATGAACCCTATTTTGATATGAAAAGAAAAAAAAAAATTCTATCGAATATGTATGTATATGCTTCTATTATGGGTTGTTTTGCCATTTAACCTGCGCCTTCGCCTCTTTCTTGCGCCTCCAGCATCATGACATTGTGCTTTCCATCTGAATCAGGGTAAAAGTGGTGATTTCAGAATACAGTTATACACTTTCCAATATAAGAGCTACGCATGTAAAACGAAACTCCACATTTTTATACAACGTTGTAACACATTTGCTTATTCATACCAGTTTTCATTCTTGAGTTCATTTTTCTATATCCATTTAATCTAACAGAACCCAATCCTACAACACCCTATGCTGAAACTTTCATTTTTTTATTATTATTTTTTTTATGATTTCACATTATGCCTAGAACTGGGATTAGAAAAATTCCTAGATATAAAAAAAAACCCACCAGGCAGCTTGTACCTGTATCTGGCACTCTTTGCTGAGTTGAAACCCATGTTATTTTATGTTTTTGTTTCCTGCCATCGATTGTAGCCATCTGAAACAATATTACATGCACCCTATTTTTAAATCTGCTCTTTTGCCATTTTATTTTCTATATACATTGTAATTTAATCATGTGCCACATACACACCTGGAGTACGGGGCAGAAATGCCTCCTGGAGCCGATTTTCTTCAGTGATTACACGTTCGGAAGGTGATGCTAATCAAAAGCGTCAGTTATGCCTGTCGGATTTTGTGTTCTTGCTAATTCCTGTGATTTGGCATGTAGATCATACGTGCTTTCCAAACTCCTTTTCAACCGTCTTCTTTCCTGGACAGAGTTGGCTCTATCGTGTGTGCGTTGAGCTCAGTTTAACCAAGACGCATGAATAATATACATCTTACAGGAAAATGATCGACTTCAGGGTGATAACAGTAACTTCACTTCAGGTCACATCACGCTCTTACTGGTTCTTCCTTATTTAACTCATTGACAATTATATTTATCCAGCCATTATCTATAGCGCTTTATCCGTCTGGGTCGCGGGGAAGCTGGAGCCAATCCCAGCATCTTGGGGTGAG
>JAQQZR010000010.1:3374232-3388215 GCA_030068235.1 Notoglanidium macrostoma
GGGGAGAACATGCAAACTCCACACAGAAAGGCACCCTGGGTGACCCGGGGATCGAACCCAGGACCTTCGTGCTGTGACAGTGCTAACCACCGCACCACCGTGCCGCCTATTTAATAGCTTGAAGTTTCAAATTCAATTTTATAATAGCCACGAGCTCTTTAAATGAAAGTGAAATCTTTAAAAACCATCTAAATCTGCAAGCAGAAGTATAAACAGGAGAAAACTGGATCAAAATTTGAAGAAAGCAAAAAGCACAAAATAGGACCAACCAGAAAGAGAAAATGGTTGGAATTGCAAATGAAAATGAAATGACAAAACCTTGCAAACAACTGAACCAAAGTGTGCTCTTTAAGCACACTGGCTAATTAACAGGAAATGAGAAACAGGTGAGAAAAATCTGAGGCGAGGTAGAGAATTGTAAAGTCTGGACTGGATCTCAAGTGAGCCCGGAGGCTCCTGGATCGAGCTGGATGTGGCAATCAGGTGGAAACAAAAACGTCAAATTCAATTTTTGTTGGCACAATTGATTTCAAATTCAGTTCCTCAAATTGAGATTCAAAATTTCTTAGGAAAAGCAAAGAAAACATTGCTCTCACTGGCCACAATTTCAGCCAAAAAAAGAAATAACATACTGTTTTGAAAATTTGAACAATTAAAAATTATAATTTTTTTGCACCAGATTATTGTAAAATTAAATTTAAAACCTTGGAGACAAATTCAAGACATAGAATTCCAAGTTCACCTAAAAAAAAACACTTCAACTTCAAATAAAAGCCTAAAAGAATGTAGTGGCACATTTCTTATTCCACACTCATCCTTTATCGTCCAACAATGTTTGACAACCTTGCAGGACATTTTTTATTCATCTTCTGAGGTTTGTTCATGTGGACGCCCACTTCATTTTTTTGAGGTTGGGTTCAAACCTGGAGATTCTCAATGCATCATTCATGATCTCATCAGTCTTCTATCTCGAAGGGCGCCAATAATTCTGAAAGTGACTTTATACAGGAGTATAGAGTAATAAATAGTACTTGAGCACTCTCTGAACTTCAGCGGGGGTTGAAACTGGATAGTCTTATCTCACTTGGCTTATTTAATGTACTTGATAATAAAGTTGCCTGTGATTGTAAATACTTTACATATTCTTTCATTTTCTTTGTGTGTTTTTTTTATGCTCGGGTCTGAGTATTAGTAGAAATGCCAGTGTTGGGTCACTTTATTATCATTATTGATTGGGTTTGGACAATATGTCAGTTGTTACAGTGGAAGAATTTAAAACAGTGTCTAATTTAATTCTATTATGCTTTTTCACTAAAAGGTCAACATCATGAGTGCTACACGTTATGGTTCTGGATAGCTGGAGATAACTTATCTCAGTACAGCATTTAGCGAAACATCAACCCCAGCTTGCGTCATTCACAACATTAGGCAAAAAGTGGCGCAACCTAAATTTAGTCACTCCGGGGAACATTAAAAGGTCAGTAGCGGGATAGTTGGAGCAGATTCATTGAAGCGTGGACCCTGCAGACCCACATGGTGTCAAATGTGAAATTCAAAATAGACTGTGAAATCTCAGCCTGAACAAATTATATATACTCTCCTGAAAATTAAAAAAAGCTAAGAGAATTTGCACAGATTTTTGCATTTCTTGACTACCTCATACACGACCCCGATCCTGGACTAGAGAGATCATTAGCAGTAAAATGTACGTTGGTTTCATGCCATGATCTCATCCTCAATTCTCCTTTGTTTGTTAACCAGCACTGAATCATCAGTCTTCCATTATTTGGCTTACACACTGTTTAGACAGGCATGTTCAAGGTCAACTTGACATGATGGTTTGTTTGAACATGAATAATGGAAGCCTTTTCACCTCACACCAAAGATCTGCTTCAGAGAGAAAGATTATTTTTGAGATTCTGGTGACTGCTAACCATCCGACCAGGAAAGAAAAGCCTTGAAAGGTTTTTCCAATAGGTGTTGGAGGCGAAATGGTTTCAGGTTGTTTGTCTGAGATTCTCACTGGCACGATATCTCAAGAGCAAAGAGAATTTGAACATTATGTAGTCTTGTGTACCATTATGTGTAGCAGCACCATGGTCCAGGAGAAATGACATTCGTTCCAATGTATACGAGCTACATAGAGGAATGACAATAAAAACCCATATGACTTGACTTGATGTGGTTGAATGTATTATCAAGGTCAATGTCAAATGTCTGAAATAGGTTTTCTTCAATAGCCTCATTCTGTTTGAAGTATAATTTATTGTATTTCAGGCATACAAATTAGTAACACCAAGGACTAGACTTGGACGCAGTGACGCTGTTGGCAAGTTCTACTCGTTTTCTCACATTTTTGTCCCCAATTTGGTCAACTGCCATTTCCCAGCCGCCAGCTAACTCTCCACTATCATACGGCAGCTACTGATCGGGCAGGATGAAGAATAACATGTGCTCCCTCTGAGACAGTGAAGCCAGCCAGCTACATCTGTTCAAAACGCTGTTGTGTAAAACACCTGGAGGAAAGCGCTGCCTGCCCCTTCCACATACATGAGATCACAGCAGGCCGTGATTGGTTAGTGTTACAGTGAATGACAGCAGAGTGAGAGTATGCCATCCCCAATGTTGCTCCATTGGGTCTCCACTGATGGCGATCCCGTCGATAGGTCGTACGTTTTTCTGTTGCGCTGAACACTCAATACTCCAATAATGTTTGCGAAAATGTTCCCGAATAAATTATAATCCTTCTCATTTATCTGCCACAAAGCAACATTTTTGTATGTGTTGAAATCACTGTGCATGATTTAAGCCGCATCTCTTAATGCTATAATGGGTATTATAAAGTTTATCTAGGTTAATGTGTGGATTAACAGTAGTTCATTTAGCCGCAGATGCTCACAGCAGGCGAGCAACGGGAAACCGGTGTAGACAAGACGAACAAATACTTCAGGTCTGTGTATTTAGGAGAAGATATCATGCTCAAAAACCATTCACCCGAAAGGAGAGCTCTTTTTGATGAAAGGATTGAAAAGAACTTGTTCCTCTAAAAGTCCCAGAATGTTCTATTCATCTAGAATCACTACAGCTCCTACGTATAGTCATGGAAGACCTTCAATGAGCAGTTGTAATGATTGTTATATCTGTTAGTAAGTGAATAGATCGGTGCTTCCACCATTGCCACTGTATCTCACTGACATTTTAAATTGACTTTGTTTGTTTCAACCCACCTTCACTACACTTTGCCTTAACATATAATCATTAAACACTGCAAATATCTTAGCATTAACGTGTGTATCCATTTAACACCACATGATTAAAACATCCTTTTCCACGACTCGTCCATTATATGTTCATTTATCTGTGTCCAACAACCTTTATTCATCCCTATGAAATAATTGTGATACTTTGTTCAGCAGGAAGTTGCATCATCTGCATTTCCCGAAGATCATTGGAAGAGGAATTGTGAGTTCTCTCGTTGTTCATTCCTTTTATACAAATTATGACTGAAAATTATGATTAATTATTCATTGTCCTCATTCCATTAGCATCCACGCTAGTTAACCACATTTTGTCACTTTATGCTACAAAGCTGTCACTGTCAACCGTGCTATTCAGAGCAAAATACACCTCATAAAAAATTTGATCTCGTTACCTGAGAAGCATTAACACACTCTTTCAATGGTTCAATGCATGTTTTCTGAGATTCATTGCTGAAAAATATCATCATGGAATTGTAGAAATGTAATAATGAGGGTAAACAAATGGCTACATACTGAGCTCATTGCTAACCTGATGTATTCATGGTGTTTGGCAAACAGATGACAATTAACACAAAGTGTAGCAACAGGACTCCTCTAGATACGCAATATGAGGCAGTTTGGTGTTTACAGATGATTAAACAGTAATATTTTTGACAGTTTTAGAATATCAATGTTACAATAATAAGACGTTTGTGGTTTAATTCACATATCTGGCTTTAGTTTTCAGAGCAAGGATAATAGGACCCATTCGATTTGCCAATTTGATGTCACATTTTGTTCTAGGATTTTTAGATAAGAATTCTAATAGGGAAGAAAGAAGGAGTGCTTACTAAGATTAGCACCTTAATCCACCTCAAAGAACTGGCATGTTAGCACAGCTGTCATAAATCCACTTAAAACCTTTGAAAAGACTTTATCATGCAGCTGACCTCAAATATAGGCCTTATACAAACGTGACAAATAGACTTCCTCAATAACCCCCTGTGTAATGAATATTTAGCATTTAGATCGCATTTCAATTTGATCTATCATCATGTATCTCCACTCAGGGGAGCAGAGCTCAGCGATAAACTCCTGTTAAATATGGATGTTCTCCAGGACAGGCAGACAGAAAGAGCGAAAGAAAGGGAGGGAGAGAGAGTCCTGGGTTTATCGAGACAGAGTTTAAGCAGGCCTGCTGCTCCGAGGAGATAAGGCCTCCTGGTGGAGCTCGCTCTCAGAGCTCAGATGGGCTAGTCACTGCAAGTCAGAGCTCACTCGGTGACGGCGCAGAGCGGAACCGGTCCGCTGATCCAGAACCAGCTCCCCTTACCTACAGGACAAAGAGCCAAAAGGGTTCTCTCAGCTGAGCTCCGGTTCTCCAGTTCCTGCGTGTCTCAGACAGGGATCTGTGTTGGTAAAACCTGCAGTTTTGTCTGATACTGTAGGGAATGAGAGATTTCCTGGCTCACGCTTTAGAGGCTTATGGTTTCTCCAGCACAAAGCTCACCGTCTGGGGCGTAGAATATCGCAGTGGAATTGATATGCAAGCAAACGCATCCAGCATTCCTGTTAAAGCCGACACACTATAAAGTCCTGACCTAATTTACAAGCGCAGTTCAATTCCTGTGCAGTGGTGCCTCAGGGGTTAAGGCTTTTGGATGGTTGTGAGCTTAAATCCCAGCCACACCGAGATTTAACTGTGTCCTGTACGCTACGTTCTCACACCAGTAAGCGACAAGTCACACGCGTCGCTCGTGGTCTGCTTCTGAACAATGAAATGACGGCTACCAAAGCTAACTATTTAAACACAGAATAAAAACCACTATGATCCTGTGGTGGACTGGCGACCTGCCCAGGGTGTACCCCACCTCTCGCCCGAAGATGCTGGGATTGGCTCCAGCTTCCCCGCGTCCCAGACGGATAAAGCGCTATAGATAATGGATGGATGGATAACGCACACTAATCAGTGTGAAAACTGGTCGTTTGCTTTATATGCTAGGCTTCGTACTAGCTTCACTAGCAGCGAACTTTACTAGCTACGTACACTCAAAAGACATACCAACAACCCATGCTCCTTCCTTCCGTGCTATTATTATTATTCATACATTTTCTATACCGATTTAATGAGACGACAGGGTTAATTGTTGAGAAATTCATGTTGCTGTTGCTGAAATCTTGGCTGTCATGCAAGAAACTGAAGGTCATCTGTTGATTCATTGCTTGTTCGTGCGAATGCGTGGTTAACCTTCAACTGCAGCGCTCAGTCTGCTTTTTGGATAAATGTAAATGCGAACAAGTTCATGTTTGTCAGAGAAAAATGCAAGCCAAGAAATGTTATTACTGTCGGAGAATTTAACTTACCCTAACTGGGTTTATCTGCTGATAGGGCAGCTGAAGATGTTTATAGGAAACTACCTTTGATAGTATACCTGAGGTAACACACACCCAAGAATTGGCTAGCATTGCTCTGAGCAACACCAATCAAGAAATTAGCCTTAAACTTTATTGACTGCCCATTTGGTCGGTCTTCTGTTTCCTTTGCAGGAAAAACTGGACACTACTCAAAATACAACATGTCTAGCAAGTAGGCAATTTATCGTAGTTCTATAGCAAATACACCTGCTTTTAACGGTAAGGACGAGGTGCTTGGGTGAAAGGTATCAGCCACTGAATGGAGCTCCTCAGAGGCTGGAGTGGTGCACGCAATAACAGATGATCCCCAGGAGGCCTGTGACGGAGACAAATTGGCAGAAGTGGAAAGAGTGAAAAACACACCGCCTTGAGTAAAAGTACTGCTATTGGCGTGAAAGTACAAGCAGTGAGGAAGATTGAAGAAATAAGAAAAACTACTCGAGTAATTACTTCATAAATGACTTTTTTTTTTTTTTTAAATACGACTCATCTGAAAATGTCTCATTTTCGATATTTCCTTTTAAAGAGTTTCCTTTTACTCTCCGACACCATTTTCAACACTATATAAAGAAATATATGTTCGCTGGCTAGCTAACAGCTAAAAGGTGGCGTTTACGTAGCTTGCTAAGTTCGCTATGGAACTAGCTCATGTTAATTCATAGCTATCTAGCAAAGATGCCTCTTCCACATTATCCTGAGCATCATCTATAGGCTGTAGCTGCATGTAGACATATCTAACACTACAGGCTGAAACACTGAAGTGAGGTCTTACGTTCAATACAAAACATTTGTGTTGTTAAACCTCTAAAAGACCTCTGGCTAGCTATTGGCTCACCTGTACATGTTTCCACAGGTTGGATGTTGAGCTGGGAAGTCCCGATATCTTTTATTACGCGTAATTTGTAGATCATTCTCATGCAGTCTCCTTTGAAGCATTAAAAACGTGTGTCAGACACTGCTGCTAAGCCTTCGGCACATGAATGGTAGACGTCTGGAGAAGTTTCTTTTATTTTGACTTTGAATGGTTTTCAGTTAGAGGTTAAATGCTTTATTATTATTTTAACGGCGATCGAAAATAAATGCGGTGATGTTGAATTTTTTTATTTATTTATTTATTTAATTTTTGAAAATTACTATGATTTAATTATATGCAAAAAAAGTAATCTTACAATAAGCCATGTCCTCAAGGACTATATAGAGAGTACAGAATAATTTGGTGCAGAGAAACAAGTTGGATTTGAACAGGTCGGGATGGAGTGGACCTGAATACACATTTGCACACGCAATCACCTGGAAATCAGGATGCTGATTTGATCTTTAATCTTATTTTCACCCCTTGTGGATAAAAATGGATTAATGGACAAAAAAGTATTGTATTGCTAGAACAAAGGGTTGCCAGATTTAATTGATGGGGTCATGAGTGATTTAGAGTGCAGGGAAAAGTTGTGTACTGCGAGCGTGTCTTTGAATTCAGCTCAGCTATGTTTGGTGGAAGAGGAGGGCGCAGCATGTCAGGACTTCAAACGGATCCGTTTGATTCGCCCACGCTGCTGAGGGAAAACGTGACCCATCAGCCTTTGATGAGTCAAGTACTCCTGCAGTGAAGAGCCAAACACACACTTAGGCACTCGCACACACATCTTTACGCCACTCGCATGTGACATACATGGAGCAAATTCAAAACCCAAATGTGAATTATTTTTATGACTTTTCAACAAGGGGAACCATTTCTCTTTCCACAACAAAACATTTTAATTCCCCACCCACCAGCGTCACACATCAAATAAAGACACGACGGCTGAAGTAACACTGATTTCAAGGTTTCTTTTTGAAATTTCAACCAAAGGAAATGCGTTTTCTTCTCTTTTTTCCCTCGTGTAAGAGATGATGACACTTCCACATCACTCGACAGAACGCTCCACTCGTGTCGAGTGTTGAGAGATTGAGAATGACGATCAAACCATAACGGCGCTGTTCACAGTGGGCGGTGGTTGCCTTTAATAATCAAGAGCGTGTGTGCAATTATCTCCTTCTGAGCTGCGTTCCTGATCAATCCCAAATATTGTTACAGATTTATTCCTTACCTTCTTATCGCTATCTAATTAAACCGACTGGTAGCCGAGCAAGGAAGCAATCACGTTAGGGCTGCAATTATGGCTGTAATTACCCTTGCGATTGGGATGAAAGCCAAATGGCTCCGACTGATTAGCGCTCACGGTTCGTACAATACGCAGGGATCAAAGAGAACCCGGCTCTTGATTGGTTGAAAGCAGAACTGGGAGTTTGATTGGCGTTGACGCAAATAGTGAAATACTGTTAAGCGAATTGGTATAGCATTCTGAGCACGTTTGGTCAAAAGATTGGTCACTTACACGTAAATACAGACACGTACACTTAATACACCAACATTTGACACGGATACAAGTGAGATTTTCTGCAGGGCGAAGCAGCACTTGGAGGAGTTCGGACATTCCAGTCACTCATATTGAACACAAGGGGGTTAGAAAAGTACAAGTCTTTTCTGTTCATTTCTTTCCATTGCTTCATTCGTCTTCCGTTTATCCAAAATAATTATTCAAGCTCTGTGAATTAATTAATCCACACACTGACAAGCTGGATTCAAAGTATTACCCAGAAGTGTTTACGGCTAGTACCGAAACACTCCAAATTCCGTATTCACCATTTATAAACTTCGAACATTTCCTTCCACCCAGATAACAGACCGAAAAAATGGCGAAAAAAAAAAAGGACAAACAGAACACTAAAGCTGTTAGTTGATTGCTCAGACACTACAATCACGTTTTGCTAACACATCACAGTCACCAAAGATCGACAAAGTAATAATAATGAAAGAAAACAAGTCCTAGTTGGAGGCTCAGGTGAGATACCTGCGTTTGCGAAAAGCTTCTGAGACGCTACACGGTATTTCAGGATGGAAAAATGAAAAACGAAGCTTTATCAAATAACTGTTTCCCCCGCTGTAGCCTTCTGGCTGTGCATCTGCGATGTTTTCAATTGCACTCGGTCGGTTTCCATCATTACGTGTTAGAGCGTGTTTGGTTTAGCAGAGAAAAAGGAACCACACAGAAACATTGGAATCCACTGAAGACGGCAAAAGACGAGATTTTTTCCCCTCCCTGAAGCAGGAGGAAATGAGAACAGAGAGGCAGAGCGTCGTCCATTTTGGACGTTTTTTTGAGGCAGTACATGACCGTGATCCACTGGTCAAGTTGTTTTTCCTTTACAGTAATTTAAAAGCCACGGCTTGGCAAATCAGTAGAACTTGTTATTGCATTGATTCCGGTTCTTAGCGTTAATGTTATAAAAGTTCTCGTAGTGCAGAATCACGACACTGGGCTTGGAAATGATATAGTTTCTGTCCTTTTTGAGAAACAGTTACCTTCTGAAGAATCTCCATTGACTGCCACAAACGTCCACTATCACACAATACACCAGGTATAAGACAAAGTGCAAAATGAAACTGCCTGCAAATCAACCTGTCATCATAATCTTGACGCAAATGCTCATCAAGAAGATGTTCAGAAGTTCCTCTGGTCCTTCAGGCTTTTTGAAGACCCACCATCGCACAGCTCTTGGTCCACAGCTTTTCCTGCAGCTGCTTATCGTAGGAGCTTGCTGAGGAGATCTTCTTCCGGCCGTTGTACAGGTACAGGCCGCCGATTCCCTCCAGCTCGGAGGCGGCGGCTGCGTAAATGGCCGTGGACGCTCCTTCAGCCGGAGTCTGTTGGAGTGAAGCACCGGAGAAAGAGACACCGTGAAGGTTACATTTCAACAAACAGGCTTTTGAAAAAGCTTTCTTTGAAAGTCACACCACAGACATAAGCATTCTTCAAATACTGAAATTAAGGTGAAATCCAATTAGGTGAAGAAGAAAAACGGTGGCGTTTGAGCATAATCGTGAACTACGCAAGCCATAAAAAAGCTTTTAGAGCTTTTAAAGTGCTGCTTATTTTTTATTCTAACAAAAAAATGACTTGGCAGATACTTTAGTGAAAATGTGGTTTATACATTTGAGGCAAAAGGGCTTCATTAAAAACAGAAATGCACCTTTTCCAGTGCATATATATATATATATATATATACACACACACACACACATACATGCAGCTCTCCACAATTATTGGCACCCCTTATAAAGATTAAAAGGGTTGGGAAAAAATCCACCTTTTGGTGAAGAAGCTTCATCTCACAGGGGAAAAAAAAATCCAACCTTTAATTGAAATAAAATTATTCAGAGAAAAACAAATCCCTCATCGGGAAAATTATTTTCAACAAAAATGCAAGTGCCACAATTATTGGCACCCCTGGTAATTATACTGAACACAATGTAACTGAAGCATGTTTACATTCAAATGGTGGCTTTTTCAGTTGATTGAAGTGTGTAGAAAACCTTCAAGCTGTAAGCCATGACTTCCTGATTGTCTGGGATACAAGTATGAGGTGACACAGAGGCCAAATTCCCTTCAACATGGGAAAGATAAGAGAACACACAAAGCAAATGAGGGAGAAGTGTGTTGACCTTCACAAATCAGGGAATGGTTATTAAAAAAAGCTACTTGCCTGAAAATGGCCATTTCTACTATTAGGGCAATAAAAAAAAAAAAAAGGAAACATCAACTAGAATTGTTACAAACTTGCCTAGAAGAGGACCCAAGTTTATTTTGCTCCCACGTACAGTGAGGAAGATGGTAAGAGAGGCAAAAAATAAAAAATAAGAAATCCCCAAGGATCACTGTTGGTGAATTACAAGAAAAAAAAATTCCAAGTATCTTGGGATTACTAGGTCTCCGAAACCACCATCAGACACCACCTTCTGTACATGTATGCCAGAAAAAAAACACTTTTTTATTAGTTAACCACAAACGTAAGCACCTAGAGTTTGCAAAACGCTACTAGATCTTTGACTGGAGCCGTATTAGTCTGATGAAACAAAAATGGAGCTTTTCGGCAATAAACACTCGAGGTGGGTTTGGCAAAAAAGGAAGGATGGCTATAATTAAAAGAACCTTATCCCAACTGTAATATATGGTGGAGGTTCTGTGATGTTGTGGGGCTGTTCTTCCTCGAGTGGCCCTGGAAACCTTGTTAGGGTGCATGGCATCACAGACTCCATGAAATACCAAGACATTTTAAATCAAAATCTGGCTGCCTCTGGGAGGAAACTAAAACCGGGTCGTCACTGGATATTCCAGCAGGACAATGATCCGAAGCATGTGTCTAAATCGGCACAAAAATGGGTAACTGACCACAGAATCCAGCTTCTGCCAAGGCCACCTCAGTCCCCTGTCCTGAATACCTGAGCCCCGGTGAGAACCTGGAAAAAGCTAACTTGACGTGCTGTTAGAGGAAAATAATCCACACTGGGGTGGTGTGACGTGTAGCAGATTGCCATTAAATCCATTATTATGGCCTTTATTCCACAGCAACCATTATGATTTTTAATTTATTAATGAGCGTCACGTTAAAATTAAAACAGTTTATAGGTACATTACATGTTGTGGAACATCTGCGAGACGTATCACAGCTATAAACAGTTGTTCACTCACCAGCCTCTTTTTTTTCTCGCTCTCATGAAGTTAATACCAAAAAAACCCAGCTTGCCATGTGGTGGAAAACTGACAAAGCACACCGACACTGGAGACTCCTTCCATCAATGTTACATGAATGTGTCCATATAGAAAGGTTTTTAAATAACAACAGATTAAACTATGTTTATTATTAGTCTTAGATCATGTGGAGCTTCTGCTGTACCTGTCCCTGTGTATGAGCTGGCGCTATAGAAACAATAATTCAGAACGAGCGCATGATTATAAACCTGTCATTTATGCTACATCTGGAACAAGACAGCGATGTTGAATTCTTTGTTCTGATTGGTCAAAAGGTGTTGATTCATTTCCTATATCACTGGCTGTAAGGCAAATTACCATTTTATAATAATATACTTGTTCTACTATGTTATTGCTACCATAGTAACCGCTTACACGCTGACTTATTTTTGGCATACACTCTGCATAAGCAGATTAATAATGCTGTGTGTTTTTAGCTATGGTGAGATTTTCTATAATTTTTGGAAGGAGTCTCCAGTGTGAACTTCTTTTGGTCTCCTACACGGGAGGATCTTCAGGAGTTTGTGCTTGAGGGAACGACTACTAAGTGAGAACATGAGCTTGTTTTGTGGATATTAAACATAAATATCTCAAAATAAATAATCGATCATGTTTTCATCAGAGTAATCTCTGTCTCAGTTTCACGCCAGACCCGGTGAGATTGCTTTGCAGGCGGTCAGTTAGTCCCTGACCTCAAACGGATCAATTACCGAAGCAGCTCAGCGTTGTGGAACGCCTGTGGTATGGCGTGTGCTTCAAAAAGCCAGCCCTAAGGCTAGGCGACCACGGCCTAGCAATTTCCTCTCTCCTGCATTCCACTTCCCCATTTGAGGGAATTTGGATTAGGGTCAGTGAGCCTTTACACAAACTTTCACTTGGCCAAGTGGAATCAATATCCCAAACAAAAGAGAAAGAAAAGCCTCTTCTGAGGTGGCACTCACCACACTGACCTGCAGAGGCTGCACGCCTCGAAAGAACCAGCTGCTAAAATGACTCGGGTAAGGGAACTGTTGCTTAAGTCAATACTGCACTCTAAAGTCCAGCAGAGATGCGCCTGATTTACACCGCAAAGACGATTTCCTGCTGTGTCCTCCAGGAATCAAGACCAGATGTGACTGGAGACCTCTGAGATAAGAGTTTATTAGGATTGTATAATGGTGACTTGACTTAATTCATATGCTGAGAGAGACACAGAGAGAGAAACAGAGCGTGGCACAGAGAGACGAAGACAGAACCACACAGCAAGACAGCGAGACAGCGAGAGAGAGAGACTGAAAGACAGGCAGAAAGAGAGACAGAGATTGAAACAGAGAACCAGAGAGAGAGAATGAGAAAGACATAGACAGGCAGTGAGACAGAGAAAAATAAAGACAGAGAGAGACAGAGAAAGACAAAGAGGTAGACAGAGTGATAGAGAAAGACCGTTTTATAGTCCATAGTAATAAAGAATGGAAGGAAATCATGGTTAGGATTCATAGAGTACAGCATGGTTTTAAACCTCTTCACATTTTATAGAACATTAACTGATCCAGACACCAAATCGTAGGAACAGTATTCGCACCAAGTAAAGTGAACGTCTGGCTGAATCGATGTGCAGCCGCAATGCAATACAATCCGTGACGCACTCTTTAAACGTCATTCACAAGGTCAGCGTGAATGTGGACTGTAAAAAAATAAAAATGCTCAGTGGTCATTATTTAAGCCTCTTAGACTCCAAGGTCCAGACTTGCTTGGTCTGTTAAATACCTGTCCTACTTTGTTGTAGTTACTTCAAAATTCATAGCTAACTTAATAACAACTCAAATGACTCAACAATATTACATAAACCCAAGACTTGTTCTCTCTCCGTCACTCTCCTTCTCTCGCTACTTCTCTGGCAGAAAAGGCTGTCGGTGCCTGGCACAGTGCTAAAAACAGAATCTCATTCAAAAAACATAAAATATTCCACAAAACTAGTTACAATGCAGAGCTTCTCATTAAAGGTGCTGTGCCTGTGTTTTAGTGTTTTAACATCTGGATAATCTGTCAGAAATCCCCACTCCCCATCCAACACCTTTTTCCCTCCTGATGCCTTTCAAAATAATTTCCTGATGCGCGTCCCTAATTTCTTTGTCTATCCAGTCGTGAAATGATCCCTGATGCTTCCATCCATTATTCATGATCATGCTCTCTGTGAGTTTTTAAGGTGCAGGTACCTTCCAGCGTAGCAAGGCATGTGTTTAAAAAAAGCTAGGAACGAATAAACAGATGGGGAATGTATGCCAATAAACTATTTGGGACTGATTTGGATCGTCAAAAGCTTGTAGTTTACAACTGTGTACACGTTTAGATGTGACCGATATGTCATATCATTGGATTCCACAAAATTCCAGAACTTAAACAAGTGTTCTTAAAGTAATAACACTGAACATATTTTTATCAGACTGAGCCGCAGAGGCCACGCCTCCTTCATTGAGACTGAGTCACAGAGGCCACGCCTCCTTCATTGAGACTGAGTCACAGAGGCCATGCCGCCTTCATTGAGACTGAGTCACAAAGGCCACGCCTCCTTCATTGAGACTGAGTCACAGAGGCCATGCCGCCTTCATTGAGACGGAGTCACAGAGGCCACGTCTCCTTCATTGAACTGAGTCACAGAGGCCACGCCTCCTTCATTGAGACTGAGTCACAGAGGTCACGTCTTCTTCACTGAGACTGAGTCA